>BPTQ01000005.1:320375880-320419461 GCA_019973895.1 Chrysanthemum seticuspe
CATCGTCAGATACATCGTCGGTACACCTTCAAAACATCGTCGGAACACAGATACATCGTCGGTACACCTTCAAAACATCGTCGGTACACCTTCAAAAATAAACGATACATCATCAGATACATCGTCGGTACACCTTCAAACGGCCATGGTATACACAAGATTTGATCAAAAACATTTTTTAATAAATCCTTGTAAACCCATCTATCAACACAAATCCATGTAAACTTTTTTTTTACTAAATCTTGATATGCACAAGATTTGATCAAAAACATTTTTTAATAAATCCGGTGTTCACAAAACTGAATGAGAAACGCACCTACTAGATACACCGGAAACGTTACCGGTGGAGAACAGCCATCGGACCGGATTTGTCATAAAATTGAGATTCTTTCGTTTTCCAAGAATCACTGCAGGTACATATTCAAAATCACAATCTTGAATATTTCTACCAGTCGATCTTGAATATTTCTACCAACCGATCGACGACAAATGGGAAAGGCTTGTTGTGGTGGCTGGTTTTCTTTGTAAGATCTTGATTATGCATATAATATCAGATGATCCATTGGGTTGGGTTTAATCTGGTCAACAATAACATATATGCATCGGGGTGCGTTCAGTATCATGTTTGATTTTGTTTATGGATTGTAGTATGTGGCGGGAGAGTATAACCACGGAGATGGTTGTTTAATGGTCGGCTGGTCGCCGGAAAATAAAAGTGGGTGGGGAGAGATTAGAGAAATGGGATGGAGAAAAATAAAGATGGAGGCCGGTAGTTTTTTTTTAGGGTAGAAGGTTATTTAGAGTTTAATGTATAAAATACCCAAGATGCCCTTTTCATATAAATATTAATTTCATTTTTGATTAAGCCATAAATTACACTTGCCCTCTTCCTATTGGTTCTTGAATGGATCTCATTTTAACAATTTTAACATTGATCTTATTTGATCCCAAATCTATATATATATATATATATATATATATATATATATATATATATATATATATATATATATGCATGTTATTATTTTAATTATTTATTATGCATGTTATTATTTCAGGAGAACAATTCATTGCTGCAAATAGCGTTCAAAATTTGCACAAGTGTGCTGGTGCTCTTCTCATGGGCTGCAGCAGCGGACGTTTAACATTGTGTGGATCAATGGCCCCTACGGGCGCTCCTATTCATTATTTGTTGGGAGGTTCTCCTTTTATTTGTTGTAATTTATGGACCATGGCAGACAACGAACTTGGTCAGTTTTCTAGGGAATTAGTTCATGATTTGATAGACGCATCAACAATGAGAGGGGTTGATCAAAGATTACACAACACAAATGATCAAGAAAGACCATCTAAAAAGAGAAAGTTTGATGCTCCATTGAACATAGGATCATTTCTGATTAAATGCAGAGAAAAGTGTTACTTTAGGTACTTATCAGGTGCATCAACCGTATGCTTTGGTGTTCCAACATCTATTCACAGCAAAGGTTTGTGATATAAAAAATTATTGTGTTTTATATTGCTTTGAATTTGTAAGCCATTTCCTCTTTACCAGTTTAAGAATAATTTAATGTGTCTTAATATAAATTCACACACAAGTAAATAGTTGTAGAGTTTTTTTTTTTTTTTTTTTTTTTTTTTTTTTTTTTTTTTTATGTGGTTTGATACTATTAACCTAATAATTAAAGAAAGACTGCATCAACTTCGTGTTCTCTGTAAATGAACTGTTAACCATTGAGTAGTTCTCTAAAATATAATTATAAATGCAATATGGATTATTATGTACTTCCAACTTAATTGACCATACATATACTTTTACCATCATGCAGAATTCGTGGATGGCCACAACATCTGAACGACTACATATGATAGAAGAAATATCTTTCTGTGATGGGGATTTGGATGTATATATTGGTGTTTTAGTTTAACTGGATATTGATTTTTTTGCCACTAGTAATATTTTTTGGTTTCTTTATATTACTTGTAGTTCTTGTTGCGAATGCAACTTCATGTAGTGAAATCAATCAATTGATTTGCTGATTTCTGTTTCTCTTTTGTAAGTGAATCGACTAAATCGTTTGGGTCATAGCTTCTAGTAATCTTCGTAATGTTCCTGTCGCATGTTTTCTGTAGATTTGGCTGATTTGACCCTAAATCAAGATAATTTACCCTCATCCTTATTCTTCTACAATTCGCATTATAAATTGCCTGTTTGTGAACAGGACATAAGACCACTAGAAACATATATAACTTATGAGTTGCGATCCCTTAGAAAGTGGATGCAAATTAAAAAGCCTAAAAAGTAATTTGCACCATCCGATCAATCCCATATCTCATCCAACAGTTGACAATTAAAATGCAAAAAAAAAGTACCGTCCCTTCTATTAATAGGGGTAAAACAGTAAATTTACAAAAATTCACACACACTGACACACACGCTAACTCATGTCTCTCTCTAAAAACCGATCAAAATTTGGGAAAAAAAAATTAGAGTTTCTATTTCCAATTATTTTTCATCAATTATACGCGCAAAAAAGATGAAACCAGCTGGTAATTATGCTTTAATTAAATCTTTAGGGTTTATAATTTGTGTTTTAATTTTTAATTTTTTTTTTTGTTAATTTTAGTTTGTGTATTTTTTAGAAACTAGAACAAGTTACAGACTCAAAGAGCAACAAAAAAAGAAAATGATGAATAAATGAAAATTAGTAAGAATTAGAATTTTTTTATGAGTTAATTTTTTAGTTAATATTTTTATTTATTATTATTTTTATCAGATTATTTTTTATTATTTTTATTTATTATTTTATTTACTTTTTTTTTTATTGCTAGTGCTTTTGTGTTTTTTGAAAGTAAGTTTGATCATTAGTTATAGAAAGTAGGTTCATCAGTTATAGAAAGTGGGTTCATCAGTTACTGCTTGTGTGTTTGATCATCAGTTATAGAAAGTGGGTTCATCAGTTACTGCTTGTGTGTTTGATCATTATTTATAGAAAATAGGTTCATCAGTTAGTGCTTGTGTGTTTGATCATCAGTTATAGAAAGTAGGTTCATCAGTTACCACTTGTGTGTTTGATCATCAGTTATAGAAAGTGGGTTCATCAGTTAGTGCTTGTGTGTTTGATCATCAGTCATAGAAAGTAGGTTCATCGGTTACTGCTTGTGTGTTTGATCATCAGTTATAGAAAATAGGTTCATCGGTTACTGCTTGTGTGTTTGATCATTAGTTATAGAAAATAGGTTCATCGGTTACTGTTTGTGTGTTTGATCATCAGTTATAGAAAGGGGGTTCATAAGTTACCGCTAGTGAGTTTGATCATCAGTTATAAAAAATAGGTTCATCAGTTACTGCTTGTGTGTTTGATTATCAGTTATAGAAAGTGGGTTCATCAGTTACGTTTGATCATCAATTATAGAAAATAGGTTCATCAGTTACTGCTTGTGTGTTTGATTATCAGTTATAGAAAGTGGGTTCATCAGTTACCGCTAGTGAGTTTGGTTATCAGTTACAGAAAGTAGGTTCATCAATTACTGCTTGTGTGTTTGATCATCAGTTATAGAAAATAGGTTCATCAGTTATTTGCTAGTAAAATTGATCATCAGTTATAGAAAGTAGGTTCATCAAATTATTTGCTAGTGTATTTGATCATCATTTATTTCAAATTAGAAGTTCATCAGTTATTGATAGTACATTTGATCAGTAGTTATTTGCTAGTGTACTTGATCATCATTTATTTGCTAGTGTTATTTGAAAGTAGGTTCATCACTTATTGCCTGTGTGTTTGTGTTTATTTTGTATTCAGTTTAGTAGGTTCATCATTTTAATAATTATTTTGTTTTATTGGATAGGAAAAGAAGCTAAAAAGACAAAGAAACCAATAATTTTAAAAATGTATTCACCCAATGATGATGATTTTGTTGAGGATGCGTTTACTAAAAAAAAACGTTCAACTGCTGCTATATGCAAACCTTCTAGTTCATAAAACCTTCCAAACCTTCAACCTCTACTACTTCCAAACCTTTTTCTTCATCTAAACTTGTTTTTTCTGAAGATCTTAAGCCTAGTCTTAATCTTCTCCAACCTAAACAAAAAAAAAAAAAAAAAAAAAAAAAAAAAAAAAAAAAAAAAAATTCCAAGGCTTTTAATAAAAAGTTTCCCTGTTCCATTATTTGAGACTGTTCAAAATATGACAGTCGACCAAAAACAAACAATTTCAAGATTGGGGTTTGCATCATTGTTAGATTATGAAATAGATATAATGCCAAGCCGTTTGAGGTATTGGTTAATAGAAAGGTTTGATGGTAAATCAGGAATCCTGAATGTCTTTAAGAAATCTATTCCAATAACCGCTGAACTAATTCACAAGACATTCGGATTCCCAATGGGAAAATTTGCAGTTGATGTCCGGGATGTTTTGAAGGAAAGGTCAAATGAATCTTACATTGAATGGAAGCAACAGTTCAAGGGCATTAAGAGATTGTATGCTACACATTTGTTGAAGGTGATCAAGAAACAAATTAGGAACAATGATTGTGGAAGTCTATTTCAGAAGAATTTCCTAGTTATGTTTGCTACTATCCTGGCCCACATCATTTCAACAGGGACTCTGAATATGGAATTCATCCCGTCTCTTACTTCTCTTGAGAATGTGAGAAACATGGATTGGTGCCAATATGTGGTAGATTATTTGAAGAAAGAAAGAATAAACTGAAATCTGAGAAAGCGATTCTATGGTCCAGTCTTGCTGTTGGAGGTAACTACTATAACATTAAAATTAATGAAAATTAAAATTGATGAACTAAAATTTATTTTATCTAACTTTAACTTAAATTGATGAACTAAAAATGCGGGTGATATTTGCCAATTCTCTTCTGAAAAAACCAAAGATCCTTGCATTTAAGTACTGGAAAACAGAAGAGATGGTTAAGCTGGATGAGATGATGTTTGGCAAAGATAGAAACAAAACAAAAACATTAAAGAAGAAGGAGAAGAATTGGATGAGGAAGAAGAAAAGGAGGAGGAAGATGGAGAAGAAAATGAGGAGGATGGAGAAGAAAAGGAGGCGGACGATGGAGAAGAGAAGGAGGATGGAGAAGAAAAGGAGAATGATGAAGAAGAAAAGGAGGAGGATGAAGAAGAAAAGGAGGAGGATGAGAATGATGAAGATGAAAAGGAGGATAATGAAGAAGATAAGGAGGAGGATGAGAATGAGGAGGATGAAGAGAATGATGAAAAGGACGAGGGTGAAAAGCAGGAGGATAAAAATGAGGATGATGAAGAAAAGGAGGATGATGATGAACATGAGGAAGATGAAGAAGATAACGGTAATGATCAAGAGGATGATGATGATCAAGAGGATGACGATGAAGAGGATAACAAAAAGAAGGATAATGAAGATGATGATGATGAAGAGGATGAGGGAATAGAAAATGATGGAGCAGAAATTCAGGATATTAGTGAACCATCAACAAAACCAAAATTTACAAAAAGCATGATTAAGAAACGGGGGAGTCCTGAAGGTAAGAAATATTAAAAACATTAATTTATTTGTTCATCAGACTTATGAATAAAATGATTGGTATCTTTTTTTTAGCAGACCAAGAAGAATACAATGATGCAGACGAACAAGATTACGATAATACAGATGAATAAGAATTCAATGATGCAGTCGAGAGTCTACAAATGATTGGAGGTATGATTTTATTAAATGTTCATCAGTTTTTATAAATACATTTTTTTACAGATGATTGAATGTTTTAAAAAATTACTTAAAACAACTTCTGTCTAAAATAGAGGCAATGACAGAAGAACACAATGATGCAGTCCAGGGTTTACAGATGATTGGAGGTATGATTTTATTAAATATTCATCAACATTCTTCATATATATTATATGTCTCTTAACAAATGCTGACAATGGTCGCAGACGATGATGATATGTTGTTGATGAAATATCTGAGGACTCCAAGAAAGAACAAAGAAAAAACAATACATGGTATATATTTTTATCATATGTTCATCAAATACCTATTATAAGAACATATAATTTTATCATTTTTTCATCAGTTATATTATTTGTTCATCAGTAATCTTATGTTCATCAGTTATATTATTTGTTCATCAGTAATATTACTTAATATTTTTAAACATTTAACTAAAAAAACTTGTATCTGAGCAGAGAATGAAGAAGCAGTGACACCAATCCCAAAAACGGTGGCAGTGAATGAAGAAGCAGGGGTCAAAACTGATGAACAAGGTACGTAGTGGAAGATTCTTTTTAATGACTTGTGTACCCTTTTCTTAAAGATAATACTGAGGAACTGATGAAGAAATAATTGATGAACATTACTTGAAAACTGATGAACAACTAATTGATGACCATGTAGGGAGCAAACGGAAAAGGAAAAGGAATTCAAATTCGCATTATCAGAAAGTCTGTTCGATGAATCTGTTCAAAATCCAATTGGCATTCAAACGGAAAAGAAAATCAAAAAGTCCTAAGACAGATCTTGTGAGGAATGAGCCTGACATTGATGAGCAAGTAGCTGATGATGTTCATATAGATGATATTGAGGAGCATCATTGGGTAGATGCACCGCGGATTGGTAAAAATCTTTATATTGTGTTCTTTAAATAGTTGATATGTATTTTAAAATTTAATTGAAGAATTTAACAGATGCTGATATTCCAATGATCGAAAATGATGGAAACACAGAAATGGATGATCCAATGACCGGAACTGACGAAACAGCTGATATGCGTAAGAATGAATTATTTATTTAACTATTATTATATTAATGATAGAATTAGTTGTTTATATATGTCTTAAAAGTTAATTCAACAATTTAACAGATGATATTCCAATGACCGGGAGTAATGAAGACACTGAAATGGGTGATCTAATAACCGGAAATGATCAAACAGCTGAAACTGGAAATGATGAACAAAATAGCTCATCATCTGCAAGTATTAAACTCACCCAACAGTTATCAGCAATGATATTAGAGTTTCAAGGGGTTTATTCCCAATTCAAATCAGTAGAGGTAAAAATCTTTAAACTTACTACTTTAAATAACTTTAAATATATTTTTAAACTTATTTGAAAGTAGGTTCATCAGTTATTGCTAGTGCGTTTGATCATCAATTATTTGAAAGTAGGTTCATCACTTACTATTAATGCATTTGATAATCAGTTATTTGAAAGTAGGTTCATCACTTATTGCTAATGCATTTTATAATCAGTTGTTTAAAAGTAGGTTCATCAGTTATTGCTAGTGCTTTTGATCATCAGTTATTGCTAGTGCTTTTTGAAAGTAGGTTCATCAGTTATTTTGAAAAGTAGGTTCACCAGTTATTGATAGTGGGGTTGATCATCTGTTATTTGTAACTAAGTTCATCAGTTATTGCTAGTGCTTTTTGAAAGTAGGCTCATCAGTTATTTTGAAAGTAGGCTCATATAACAACCCGTAAAATTTCAAACAAATTTTAGCAACGAACTATATTAATTATGTTCCTAAGTTTCACTCCTGGATTTTTCCGACCCTATTTGAATCAAGAACGATAGATTTTCTCGTAAAACTAAAAATCGACACGCGGCACTTAACGACACCGCGTTGGTACGACACTTAATTTTTAATGGTTTAAATTCAATAATTATTTTAAACTCAAAACTACTTACTTTGAAAGTTTACGTATTTACTTAAACGTATAACCGTTAAGTTGAATCGCGTACAACGAAAAATGACTATAAATGTAAATCGATGTTACACTAAGTTTAGTCTACGTCAAACATGTGACTTTTACAATCATGCTTTATTAGTTTATGAATTTTATGTTTCAAGTTTCATGTAAAACGCTTACGTTTTACATTAATCTCATGCATGCATGCAATAACCAACTAAACTCACCACCTTCCTAAAATATAAATATATACACATTATATATTTCAAAAAAAAAAAAAAATAATTAAACTCTTCCCTCCCAATTTTCCTTGAAAACCGACCAAACATTTTTGAATGGTTCAAGGCATATTTTTCACCTTGAATTATACATGTTACCCTATCTATCTAAGTTTTGAACTTATACAACCTTGATAATCAAACCTCCTTTCACTTTCATGTACATGGCCCATAAGGAGCATGTGACTTTATTCTTTACTTGAACATGCAAGCACATGTGACCCTAGGATGACCATTCAAACCTTACCAACTTTCAAAGCTTTGAAAATCTCCCTCCTTGGTCTTCAAACCCACGCCTACTAGTAATAAGTCACAATAAAGAAATGGGTTGTCTGCTTTCCTAAAAAGCACCTACACACACTTGTGAGCTCCCTTTTGACCATTCAATGTACCCGTATTTGTTCTTATAAGTAAGGTTTACAAGATCCTTTCTATCACTTACTAAGAATCAAAAACACAAACACCTTCCCTCATTGGGGAGGTCAGTGACCATTCATAAACACACCCATCTTCGTCACATTCACACTCACACTTTTATCCCTCCTCCTCCTCATTGCAGCCACCACTCTGCTGCTCTCTCCTCCGCCGACTGTTCTCCACCACACCGCCACCATGCCCTGTAAAGACGAGTGTAAGTAAGGTCCAAAACCAAACAACACAAACTCACACTCTTGCCTCACTCACTCCCGACCACAGTTTACGAAGAAAGAAAGAAAGAATTTTGGAAGCAAAGTATACAAAGATTAAAAGGTTCTTAGGAGTTTTATATAGCTATGGGGAATAATTTGAAAGCTAAAATCGGGTTGGCATAGTTCTCGCGGTTCACCCTCAGTTTCACACTCTCAACCTTTGTAAGTGAAAGGTTTTAATGGATATTTAAATAATAGTATGTCCGGATTCGAACTCGAGACTTCGGGATTGCACACATTACGTATGAGAATTGATGTACATAATTAATATAAATAAAATGTTATTATTATTAATTATTAATCACTAAATAAAACATAATGATAGTTAAATAATTAACGAGGTTTGGTTAACGGTCGTTAAATATTAACTAGAAGGACTAAGAATGAAATTAGATGTCGGGAAAAGTTCTAGAATCCCTTTGGGATACTTTGGCCGATCGGTGGGGGTTTCCAAACCCAATCCTACACAAACTTGGTCACCAAGTTAAGTTACCTATAAATACAAACCCTTGTATTCATTCATAACTTAATCTTGGATCACCAATAACCTAATTTCTTCTCCTTCTCCTCTCCTCTTTGTGTGGCCGGTCGAAACTCCCAACCCCAAGGGATTTCGATTTTGTCTAACTCAAAGACACAAGTGTTTGGTTTATTTGTGATTCAAGGAACTAGCTTCTCCACATCAAATCGCTATTAGTACGTGTGTACAAGAACGAAGAGCAAGCACACTTGAGCTTGTATTTCCTTGGTGGTTGATTTTGGGTGGGACGATTTTGTATAAACCCTAATTTAGGGTTTTGGGTTTTGTTACTTGATCACATCATCGTTTGATTACTTGAATTGCTAAAAGGTACGCACTTTCTTGTTTGGTTAATTAATTACATATATTATTCCTATTGTCTTCCGCTGCTTGCTTTGATGATGTTATTTGTTTTATGTATAATTGTTATGGGTATAAAATTCCAACAGTGGCATCACGAGCCGTTAATATGATGTAATTAATTACCGAAACACATAAAAATTGAATCTTTATGATTTTTTGCATGCTTTTATGGTTTCTAGGGTTTTGAATTTGAAACCCTAATTTTTTTAATGTATGGGTCGATTACCCTATATTTATTTAATTAGGTTTTAATTTTGTAAAACTTGTAGAAACCCTAGGATTGCATGCTTATTTTATGTGGTTAATTAATGAATAATTGTTATGTGTCATGTAATATGCGTACCTCTGTGATAATTGTTATGCGGAATCCATGGTGGAACATGCATGTTTTGCCATGGAGTATTGTTTATTGTATATTGATTAATTGTTAAGTGATACACACATGTTTTATTTATTTAATAATTATTGAATTGGGGAAGACCTCAATTATAACTAATAAAATTCGTTACGTGCTAATTGGTATACTATTAACTTTGCTTACGCAATCGACTTGTCGATGTATGTGGCTCATCTTTTCGTGAGATGAAAGCACTAGTTAATGTATGCATTTATTTACGCCTAGAATTGTTATTAGAGTTTATTGAAATAATTATGCATGTGGCTAATTGTTTTTACATATGTTAAATTGTTTAGTTATATGTTTATATTATTTGAGTGTGTTTAATTTTTATTAAAATGCTTTTTTGTTTATATATTGTTTGACATGTTAGTAAGCAAAAAGGGTTTTATGAATAGAAAATTAAATGGACTAAATAATGGCGAAACTGATTTGTTATCTAAGTATTATTCTTGAACTTTTAATCGATTGATGCGACTGTACTAAATGGTTAGAACGGCTCACCCACTAGAACAAACTAAAAAGGGGTTAAAAGAAGTGCGCACAGTCACACTGAATGGATGTCTAAGGTTATGCTTTTGCGCTTACCTGGTCCTCTGCCCCCTGTGAGTTCGATTGGAGCTACCTAGTATAACCATTCTATGTACGAAGCATCTTAGTGCAAAGTTGTAAGTTTCTCAACGCATCGATTAAAACTTTGTAGAATTTAATCTTAGCAATTAAAATCTTATGTAAGGTTTTCGAAAATATTATGCTATAAAGTTGTATGCATGCTTCTTTATACATAAGTTTTGATTACACGTCAAAAATTGTACCCTTTTAAATTTAAGTTTATGCCATCTAATGATATGAAACACTTGAAGTTGTAATTTAGTTATGTGAGACCTTGATCTAGATTACAATAACAAGGTGAATTATTTTGTTGTGTGAGACCTCAGCTTTATGATTTGCAGTTTCTAAGTTAGACAACTTAATTAAGTTAGTTAGTGAGACCTATGACTTAAGGCATAAGATGGGATGAAACATGCTTACGTTTTGCATTAATTGTTTTGGCAAAATTGTAAATCCCATATTTTCTAGGAATTGCAAACTTGTTTGTCAATTATTGTTCTTCGACAATTACCTATTCTATACTTTCATCACTAGCAGATCAACTGATGTGGTGAAACTATGATAATGAGGGTCCTAGTTTCAAGGAAAATTCTATGGTTAATATGAATATTGACCAAGGGTATTTTATTTTCTTGAAAGATTTAATTATCGAAAATACTAAAAAATTGAATTTTGTTAATTCTTTTGATTGTATTAATGCAACATTAAACCGTAAACGTAGTTTGGGCTTTGGTAAATTGATCTAGTTCTGTTTTCAAACGAATGTTTGATCAAGAAAAATTTACTAACAGACAAACATAAACTCTTTTCCATGGAAGAAGAGTGTGACTCAATCCTATTCCTTTTCATGATTGAGAAAGGTATGTTAGGAACATTAGAATTGTCTAAATTCTAATATAACTCATAGCAACTTTAATAGTTAAGAAAATTGCACACAATGTTTTCCTTAAGAGATTTCATTACCCTCTGTTGGTGATTGAATTCTTATATGACATTTTGGTCAACTAGAAAACATGTTTGACATTTTATGAGTTATTTAATTAGAAGCTAGACTAATTACCGCAAAATTGGTAAAAGACAAACTAGTATATTTTATCTAGTTGTTTTGCTTTGACCAATTAAAGGTGCTACACACCATTGTGGGGATAGTAGACCTATTAAGGAAGAAATTGCATGCTCAATTTTTCAAGTTAATAGCATTGATGGATGATCCATCATCTACAGAGTAGAATACACTCTTTTAGTACCTAAGTAATTGTTACGAATGGTATTACAAAGGGGTAGCAACGTAATAGCACGCTATTTTCACTGGTTAATGAAACACTTACAATGTTGTCAAATCCAGTGGGAGTATGGTGTATTACTGAATAAGGCATTATTGTAACGTTGTCTAATTCAGTGGGAGTTACAAGATTTATTATCTTGGTAGTAACTCAGATTATTTCTAGATTTTCTTGAAATAATACATTACGTTCAAAATTGTAGACATTCATATTCTCAAGGATAGTCATGAACGTTTCCTTGATAATTAAGTGTTCCTACATCTACTTGTAATGCTTATATATCTATGACACTATCATATTGCTCACATAAACAAACGAATGTCATGGTGTTTATCTGCTATATGGTGTTGTTCTATGCACAAGTGGGAGAAGTATTAATTGTGTGCAAAAGAACAACCACATACAAATATGACTAATGGATTCTCTTGATCGTAAGATAAGAGATTAACGTTCTAATAAGATTGACTTGTTAAGAACATGTGTCAAGATCATAGCATAGACTATTTTTATGTCTTATGTCATTAAAATTATAGAAACACTTGAAGTTACATTTTAGGTTAAGTGAGATCTTGGCTAGATTGTAATCTCAAGGTAAATCACCACTTGTTGTGGAATCAGGCATGGATGATTTGCAGTTTCTTAAGTTGGACACTTCAACGGATGACATAATTAAAATAAAGTAATCTAATGCTATTTTAAATATTTGTGTATTCTTGGAATGACATAAATAGTTTATTAACTTGAAAATTAATTAATTGAAATCATGGCGTGGTGTTCATAATAACTTTAAATTATACATGGTTATGTGTTTCTGTATAGACTCACAAACATGAAGTCTTTTAAAGACTTATAATATAAAGTAAGATACTATAACTGTTATGTCTTTTGACTTGGTCAAAGAATACTTATGTTGTAAAACATGCAATTGGCTTGGATATTCTATTATACCATTAAGTTGACTTAGTTGGTAAATAGGTAGGCCAAAAGGAATATGTTTATCTTAAATATTGTTAGATTGTCTTACAATATTAATTCTAATGAAATACTGTATGTATGTGGAATGTTCAGTTAGAAGAATCAAACTTTTGTCATATTGTTTGATTCAAGATAACTATATCCTCTTTTCTTCCAAAAGTTATCAAGGTTAGAAAATTGAGTATTGATTGGATATACTTAATAAAAAAACTCAAACCTAGAAGATTAATAAGACACCATTTTAGTATGGAATGTGATGAATCACATTGAGTCTTATATTGAAGTTCTGATTTGTTAAAACTACTTATGGAGTAGGTTATTATTGAACAAAGATTTACGAACTGTTAATGTGATTTGTAATATCCCAAAAGAAAACAATTTAGTGTTGTTCTAATTGCTAAAGTATTTATAGATAGTCTTTAAATTACAAAAGCAAGTGGGAGTTTTGTTTAGATCTTGAAGAGATTAAATTACAATTACAAAACACATAATCTTCTAAAGCACACTAGTGAATATCATGATGAGGTCATATATGATATACCTCAAAATGATGGAATTCTCATTCATAGATCCGCAAGGATATCTCAGATATTTGATATGATGAGAAATATGAATTACAGGATCATGGTAAACCTGTTAATCATAATGATATATTACCTAATATTGAATTGTGGTAAATTATTCATACTATGAATGTAAAGATGCTGTCCAAAGAGATAATCAACTTTGTAAACTTGGTTTATCTTAATAAAGACGAGTTTCTTCAAAGGAAGGAAAACCCTAGTGGTTTAAAATTCTTTGTGTAGAAATCATATGGACAAAATTGTACATGTGTTTAATGCATGACTTGTGACAAGATTATTAATCACACTTAAGCAATTAACTGTGATTGAATATTCTTTCCTTGACACATTAAATATATAATGATTATAATTGTCATACTTATTTTCATTGATATGAAAAATGACAATTGAATATTAAAACTCTTTCTTGTGTGATTGCTTTTGCGAGGACGATAAGTAATGCAAATGAGTTTTATGAATTCACATAATCTTTGAAAATGTACAAACTGCAAGAATCCATGAATGGATATATGCATGCATCTAGGAGATGATTCTTATGTTTAACTATTAAATCCAAGTTTTGGTTTTAAATTAAAATAAGATAATTTCTAAGTATTCCTGAAAGCTAGTGGGAGTATTATGTTTATTTTCTTTAAATCTTATATGATGTGGGTAGTAACATTCCATCTAAAATAAAATGTTAAGTTCTGGTTTGGAATGGAACTTCAATTGCAAGATTTAGAAAATAAGACATACAACCTTGAAGTATATGTAAACATGTGTGGTAAAATAATTGAGTCTGATAGAACATGATATATCATTTGAAAAATGGATATGTAGAACATGAATTAAATCTTTGTTTAACATAAGGATTTTTCATGTACATCATGTTACTGTTGTATCATGCTTGAATGCAAGATGATTTGACAACATTGATATCTAATGAAGTTATTAGATAACTAGTGTAATGAATATTCTAACGGAATATATTTGAATCTAGAATTACATTCCTCAGCCTGGATTTGCTCTCAAAATTCTATGGATGAGCAATATAGCAATTGTTGCGTAATTGTCATAGCCAACAAACTTGAAAGTTTGGAAGGCATCAAACATTACACTATAGATATTGAAGTTTACAAAATTGTTAAAGAGCATATTGTTGTTTGTATACAATGATGCTGGTATAATTGAGATGACACTCAATACTAGTCATGGGAGGATTTCATCCTTGAAAATTGCCATGTGAACTAGTTGTGCTCAACTAAGAGCATGGTTGCATTATACAATAAAGAATAAGAATACTTTGAACTTTAAAATTGTTTGAAAGTTTGATTGTCATAAATTGGTGTTGAGGATGTCACACACTTTATGAAATATTATGTGGCAATATCAAAATATTTTGAATGCACACATACAAGAACTTCACTAGTTGAAATCTTGAAATAAGTATTCTCAAAATTCCGATAGATCAAAGTTAGTTGAAATTATGCCTTGTCAACAAGTATGATTGTCATTACTTGAGGCATAATTCATTAACAAGTAGTATCATGCATTGATCTATTTAGTATTTGGATAAGGGATGTTTTGAACAAATATTATTTAAATGAAATAAAATATTGGTTATGTTTATTTTCATTTTCTTAATATTATATCCTATATTTGCATGTTTAATCCGTGAATAACTTATGTTATTCTAAAAGTCCGTTGTCGATCAATGATGTAGGAATGTCATTGAATTAAGACAAATCTGAGTTTTGGTAGAATATACTTTAAGTATATTGATGCGTGGGACATGCCAAATTCACATGATATTCAATGAATTGAATATAGGACAGATCCCAACTTTACATGATGATACTTTATGGATCTTTGTCATTAAGTATATCATGAAGTGTTTATCCTCAGACTTGAGATACCAGATAACTGTTATGAATGTAGTGCACTTGTGTAAGATAGTCTAACGCTATCCGTAACTGGTAGTTATAAGGGCTATTTTCGGAAGTGTTACAAAGTTCATGAGTTATGTTTGTAGTCAAGAGAATTTGTTCCTTTGAATTTGTTTCAAAGCATAATACTATATTTGGGCCCCTCGTAGGGTTGACAAGATGTTTGTAAGGCCTTACCCAAGATCTATCTGGAATACGTTCAGATAATTTGGTAATCTTGTTCAATCATATACAACGAGAAACAGAATATTAACTTATGAAATGACTTGATCCATATTCATAGTTAATGTAGTATTAGTAACAAAAGGATAAGTAAAAATGATGAATCATTAAATGGTTTTTCCAGGAGACCATACTCGATTAGATCTGGGGGCGTTGGCGTGTGAAAGCTAGACTAACCAATGTCATTACTATATTTAGTAATATCCAAGTGGGAGCTGAAAGGTTTTAATGGATATTTAAATAATAGTATGTCCGGATTCGAACTCGAGACTTCGGGATTGCACACATTACGTATGAGAATTGATGTACATAATTAATATAAATAAAATGTTATTATTATTAATTATTAATCACTAAATAAAACATAATGATAGTTAAATAATTAACGAGGTTTGGTTAACGATCGTTAAATATTAACTAGAAGGACTAAGAATGAAATTAGATGTCGGGAAAAGTTCTAGAATCCCTTTGGGATACTTTGGCCGATCGGTGGGGGTTTCCAAACCCAATCCTACACAAACTTGGTCACCAAGTTAAGTTACCTATAAATACAAACCCTTGTATTCATTCATAACTTAATCTTGGATCACCAATAACCTAATTTCTTCTCCTTCTCCTCTCCTCTTTGTGTGGCCGGTCGAAACTCCCAACCCCAAGGGATTTCGATTTTGTCTAACTCAAAGACACAAGTGTTTGGTTTATTTGTGATTCAAGGAACTAGCTTCTCCACATCAAATCGATATTAGTACGTGTGTACAAGAATGAAGAGCAAGCACACTTGAGCTTGTATTTCCTTGGTGGTTGATTTTGGGTGGGACGATTTTGTATAAACCCTAATTTAGGGTTTTGGGTTTTGTTACTTGATCACATCATCGTTTGATTACTTGAATTGCTAAAAGGTACGCACTTTCTTGTTTGGTTAATTAATTACATATATTATTCCTATTGTCTTCCGCTGCTTGCTTTGATGATGTTATTTGTTTTATGTATAATTGTTATGGGTATAAAATTCCAACAGTAAGCCACTAAAAACTTATTTCCTTTTGTTTCATACGTGAATAATTCACTCAGTCTTACACACATTCCTTATCTTATGGTAGCATGTCTCGTACATAATTAAAACAACATCAAAACTTGACTATAGTGAATGAATATCTTGAGTTGTTGAGCTTATGTGGTATAGTTTTTTAAACGTAAAAACGTGGCTTTTTGAGCATGAGATCAGTGGATAAACGCCTTGTGTCTACTCTGGTTTTAAAAACTAGTTCTCATTTAGCACATTATCGACACACTCATTTTCTTGTCAATTTATTGAAATCTTAATTTCAAAGTGATTTAAAGTTTCATAAAATTTTGGAAGTAAAGAAAACTCAAACACAGGGCATAGTAATCGCATGGTCAGTAGGAAATTGTAGATACAATATATGTAGTACCACATTCGTTAAGTACTTTTAAATGACAAAGTAAAACATGAGACACCCCTTGGCTTAGATGGTTGGTTCGTTTGGAGTGTAAGTGGAAGGTCCCAAGTTCGATTCCTAGCAGCAGCAGTTTCCTCATTTTTGCGATTTTCCACTTTAACGTTTTGACTGTTTAGCCCCTCAAATTCCAAACAGTTGTCACATTCTATTAACACTCTAATAATTCTTGTAATTTACAACTACAGCCCTCAAAAATTTGAACTACTTGAAATTTTTCTTAAAAACTTTCTATAAGTTTGTAACTTATAGAATTTTTTACATTTCAGCCCCTTCAGTTTGATATTTTGACCTTTTTCACCCTAAAACATTTATAAACTTTATAAACTTATATATTTTACACTCTCCGTTAAGTAAATACGTTTAACACATATTTTTATTCGACGACCGCATTCGTGTACTCTAAGATTAAAACATTTATTCGCAACTTTTATAAAATGTATGTATAACATGAATATATTTCTCATCTCAAAACCCAACGAATCTAATAAATACAATTCGACTTGTACTTATTCCCTACTCCAATAACACTTGAGCCAACATTTGAGCCAACTCTTATATGAAAGTTTCGTATACAATATTTTTCACATCTATTCCAAGAGCCAATACTTAAGAAATATTTTCACAACTACATTTTATGTACGTCGATAAAGTCCACATAAGCTACGTGCACATGAGAAAGTATTTGAAAACATTGAACTTTAAGCATTACCACATAAGTTAAAACGATAAGAGTATCTCATAGCAAATCATTTTCCAAAAATTACCATTTAGGGTCGTAAACAGAATATATTATCTAAGACTTGCCATATTATATCTAGGGTTCGTGTTGAAGCTGTTGTCATATCGTACTTGCTATTGTTGTGCATTTCCTACCGTATCACTAAGGTGAGTTCATAGCCCCACTTTTACTCTTTTAACTGTTTTATAAACTCTTTGGGGGAGAATACATGCTACTACTGTTTTTATGATCACAATTGCTTGAAATCTGTTTGCTGTACTCTTGATATTATGACTCTGCCTAAGTTGCTAGCCAAAAGTCCCCTACATCATGAACCATTAATCACTTGCGAGTGAACGCAAATATCGTGGATAGTACTATGGGAACTGACGACCCCGACTCGGTTATCGGAAATAACCGGGGCGCACTATATTTGGTATCTCTATGTAATTGGCTATTACATCTCAGAGGGGCAATTTTATTTACTTACACCAGTATTTAGGTGTATGCAGTTAGTTTGGTGTCATGAGCTTAGTGCAATAATATCAACTATCTTTTATGGGCATATAACAACGTAGCCCATGGCTTCTTTTAAACTTGAAAATCTTGTGATCAACTGCCTTATTACTAAACCTATGAATTCACTCAACCATTGTGTTGACTTTTTAGCATGTATTTTCAGGATGAAAAGGCGATAGCTAACTCTGGAGGCGCTTGGGCATTGGCATGGCATGGTCATAGATGACTCTGATTTACGAATGGGGACCACATTTTATTAATGGGCCATTTTTCCGCAACAAATCAACCTTTGTAAACTCTATTTTACTTCAATAAATGAAATCTTTTACGAAAAAGCTATTATTTTTCACTTGTGTTATGATCCAACTGAGTAGCATCCCAAAAACTTTTTCTTCCGCTGCAAACCATTTTTGGGGGTGTTATAGATTGGCATCAGAGCCAGGTTATAGAGAACTAGGTATTTTCCAAACCTAGACTATAACCACTTTTACAAAAACTTAACCCTATGACCGACACATACCTGCCTGCCAAGCTGATTGCCTCACTTATGACTCGTTGAAGTCATCTTTGATAAGATATGTATTTTATTACTGACAACTTAGTCTCATTATTAGCTATGATTACTTTACTTATACGTATGTTTACGTACCACTGCGCTACGCCTTCTCCCCCACATAAATTGAATAATTGCTCAACCTTTCATAATAAACTTTAAAGCATTAGGACATGTTACTATTATAACTAAGCTAAGCATTGCAAGATTCATTGAACCTCGGGTGAATATAGCCTGATCACCTATATTCAGCCAGGGACAGTGAGACATAGCCTGATCACCTATGTCTGACTCAGAGGTGAATGTTGCAATACTGAAAGTAGTTATAATATTGGTATGTCCACTTGACCTCCTGATTGACTTCTAAATATGGTAAAATTTTCATGTGTGTTCATTATAAGAGTTGTAAAGGTTTACTCATACACATCACACACCGACGTTACAACATTCTCTCACTACGATACTTTTTCTCCTAAGTGGAACACCTTTCTCATTACTACACTCTCTAAACTAACCATTTTATACCACTACCTTACGCCTCCGCGTCTACATCTTACTAGCAACGTGCATGGAGATTTGCCTGGCAGATGATGCACACTACCACTTCGCGCAAGAACACCACAATAATCCATGTTGAAATGGACCACTTTACGCCACCACTTCGCGCCCGTTGTGCCTACGTTATGTATGAGATTTGCTTAGCAAATAATACATAACCAGTGAAATGTTGCATAATGCGAGTTAACAATTACATTTACCATTTAGATTTTCTTAGCGGATTATGCGCGACTAAATAAGACTTTAATTACCACACGACATTACTCTAGGTTTAGATTATATTTTTGGTTGCTACAATACTACGTCTTCTATTTTCCTGTCCCATCGACTTATCGTCTCCATTACTGGACCATTAAACCTCTATTACGGAGTCGTTGCAAATCATGTATCCATCATCCCATCCTATTATCACTCTCTTAGACGTTGAGATCGAAGTCATCTCATCATCCATTGTGGTAACAATTTCACCTCTACCTTAAAACTTGTACTCAATCGATGAAGCGGATTACATCCCTAGCCGTTCTAGGAACAACACACCTCGACATCTACAAAGGGAACCCCTCGCTAAATATAAATAATAAACGAATGACTAAAAGATCTAAAAGCATACCAAGAAGTTAACTTGCAACTCAAGCCTTTTTTTTTCTGGGAACGGATCCCTAACCTTTCACTCATTCCTTTGAAATACCAACGGTCCGTCCTACTATCCTCTTATGAAATAATAAACTTCGTCGTTATCTAACGTAAACTACTTTCAACTATTTTACCAATCACTTCACGGTCATTTTCCCAAAAAGTCTTACTGTCGTGCCATCAAACCGAAAATTTATGATTTTACTAACACCTTATAAACAATGACCTTACTGATACTTTGCAAACTATTTTCTAATAGTCTGATAAATTGATTAATTTACTACTATTTTATGAAACAACAAACAATTGCAATAGCAAGTTATAAACTATATTACAAATTTTCCCTGCAAGTTATATTACGATCTTATAAACTATTTTACCCTTTTAGTGAGCTGCTTTAGCCACTGTCTAATTTAAAACTATAAAACTTGGTACTCTTACCTCACAAACTATTTTACTTTTACCGTACTAAGTACGAAATCTTCTACCATTTGACAAACAATAAATTGTTTCCTTATAAGCTATTTTACAAATCATTTCACGAGTTATTTTAAAATCTCAATCGTTGTCTTACCAAAATATCACAAAGTTAACTTCGATTTCACTACTATTCGATAAATAATAAATCGTTTTCTATTGCTTTATAAGCTGTTTTAAAAATCACCTTACCAATTTGTTACTTTAATACCGAACCACAAACTACGATTTATCATAATCAAAGTATTTTCTTCTTACTTATTAAAGTAGTTTTACAAACCTTTTCATGAACTTCACTACAATTTCCTTTACAAACTATTTACTCCTCTTGAAAAATTTTAAAGGATGACAGATATTTTCTATTGTAAAAGGAACGAGTCCACAGAAAAAAAGGGCTAAGGTATTTTAAATTGTGAAACAACTTTTGAATTCACATAAAAACCTCCAACTTGGAACCGATTCCATGTTGTCGCTCAAAACTTTATTTAACAAGTTTTTCTCAAAAAAGCTGAAATCCAGGAAGTTTCTTTACATACATCAAGTTCTCTTTAAAATTTTAAAGACTATATTTTCTTATATATACCGTTCAAATTCAAGAAGCACAACCTTAACAACTGAATCCTGCCCATAAACGTTTAAAACTTATTGAAACATACGTACCCAACCACATCTTCTTCTAAGACATTTTCACCTTTGAAGATTTTTTTTCTTCTTCTTTAGAATGCATTTTTATCAGCGATAAAACTTGTGGTAGCATTTTTCTGAAAACGCTTATTCTTACGAGTTAGAATTTTCTGGTCAAACTTTATCAAAACTTCTTATGCTAAAAAAAAATATCAAACATCGATCTTTACGAAATGGTTTTATTTGCATCACGTGTAAAAACCAGTTTTATTAAATTAAGGATTCTTTCGAGGATACAAACCTCTCAACAAATCAACCTTTGAAAATCTCCCTCCTTGGTCTTCAAACCCACGCCTACTAGTAATAAGTCACAATAAAGAAATGGGTTGTCTGCTTTCCTAAAAAGCACCTACACACACTTGTGAGCTCCCTTTTGACCATTCAATGTACCCATATTTGTTCTTATAAGTAAGGTTTACAAGATCCTTTCTATCACTTACTAAGAATAAAAAACAAAAACACCTTCCCTCATTGGGGAGGTCAGTGACCATTCATAAACACACCCATCTTCGTCACATTCACACTCACACTTTTATCCCTCCTCCTCCTCATTGCAGCCACCACTCTGCTGCTCTCTCCTCCGCCGACTGTTCTCCACCACACCGCCACCATGCCCTGTAAAGACGAGTGTAAGTAAGGTCCAAAACCAAACAACACAAACTCACACTCTTGCCTCACTCACTCCCGACCACAGTTTACGAAGAAAGAAAGAAAGAATTTTGGAAGCAAAGTATACAAAGATTAAAAGGTTCTTAGGAGTTTTATATAGCTATGGGGAATAATTTGAAAGCTAAAATCGGGTTGGCATAGTTCTCGCGGTTCACCCTCAGTTTCACACTCTCAACCTTTGTAAGCCACTAAAAACTTATTTCCTTTTGCTTCATACGTGAATAATTCACTCAGTCTTACACACATTCCTTATCTTATGGTAGCATGTCTCGTACATAATTAAAACAACATCAAAACTTGACTATAGTGAATGAATATCTTGAGTTGTTGAGCTTATGTGGTATAGTTTTTTAAACGTAAAAACATGGCTTTTTGAGCATGAGATCAGTGGATAAATGCCTTGTGTCTACTCTGGTTTTAAAAACTAGTTCTCATTTAGCACATTATCGACACACTCATTTTCTTGTCAATTTATTGAAATCTTAATTTCAAAGTGATTTAAAGTTTCATAAAATTTTGGAAGTAAAGAAAACGCAAACATAGGGCATAGTAATCGCATGGTCAGTAGGAAATTGTAGATACAATACATGTAGTACCACATTCGTTAAGTACTTTTAAATGACAAAGTAAAACATGAGACACCCCTTGGCTTAGAAGGTTGGTTCGTTTGGAGTGTAAGTGGAAGGTCCCAAGTTCGATTCCTAGCAGCAGCAGTTTCCTCATTTTTGCGATTTTCCACTTTAACGTTTTGACTGTTTAGCCCCTCAAATTCCAAACAGTTGTCACATTCTATTAACACTCTAATAATTCTTGTAATTTACAACTACAGCCCTCAAAAATTTGAACTACTTGAAATTTTTCTTAAAAACTTTCTATAAGTTTGTAACTTATAGAAATTTTTACATTTCAGCCCCTTCAGTTTGATATTTTGACCTTTTTCACCCTAAAACATTTATAAACTTTACAAACTTATATATTTTACACTCTCCGTTAAGTAAATACGTTTAACACATATTTTTATTCGACGACCGCATTCGTGTACTCTAAGATTAAAACATTTATTCGCAACTTTTATAAAATGTATGTATAACATGAATATATTTCTCATCTCAAAACCCAACAAATCTAATAAATACAATTCGACTTGTACTTATTCCCTACTCCAATAACACTTGAGCCAACATTTGAGCCAACTCTTATATGAAAGTTTCGTATACAATATTTTTCACATCTATTCCAAGAGCCAATACTTAAGAAATATTTTCACAACTACATTTTATGTACGTCGATAAAGTCCACATAAGCTACGTGCACATGAGAAAGTATTTGAAAACATTGAACTTTAAGCATTACCACACAAGTTAAAACGATAAGAGTATCTCATAGCAAATCATTTTCCAAAAATTACCATTTAGGGTCGTAAATAGAATATATTATCTAAGACTTGCCATATTATATCTAGGGTTCGTGTTGAAGCTGTTGTCATATCGTACTTGCTATTGTTGTGCATTTCCTACCGTATCACTAAGGTGAGTTCATAGCCCCACTTTTACTCTTTTAACTGTTTTATAAACTCTTTGGGGGAGAATACATGCTACTACTGTTTTTATTATCACAATTGCTTGAAAACTGTTTGCTGTACTCTTGATATTATGACTCTGCCTAAGTTGCCAGCCAAAAGTCCCCTACATCATGAACCATTAATCACTTGCGAGTGAACGCAAATATCGTGGATAGTACTATGGGAACTGACGACCCCGACTCGGTTATCGGAAATAACCGGGGCGCACTATATTTGGTATCTCTATGTAATTGGCTATTACATCTCAGAGGGGCAATTTTATTTACTTACACCAGTATTTAGGTGTATGCAGTTAGTTTGGTGTCATGATCTTAGTGCAATAATATCAACTATCTTTTATGGGCATATAACAACGTAGCCCATGGCTTCTTTTAAACTTGAAAATCTTGTGATCAACTGCCTTATTACTAAACCTATGAATTCACTCAACCATCGTGTTGACTTTTTAGCATGTATTTTCAGGATGAAAAGGCGATAGCTAACTCTGGAGGCGCTTGGGCATTGGCATGGCATGGTCATAGATGACTCTGATTTACGAATGGGGACCACATTTTATTAATGGGCCATTTTTCCGCAACAAATCAACCTTTGTAAACTCTATTTTACTTCAATAAATGAAATCTTTTACGAAAAAGCTATTATTTTTCACTTGTGTTATGATCCAACTAAGTAGCATCCGAAAAACTTTTTCTTCCGCTGCAAACCATTTTTGGGGGTGTTACAGCTCATCAGTTATTTTGAAAAATAGGTTCATCAGTTATTGCTAGTACATTTGATCATCAATTATTTAAAAGTAGGTTCATCAGTTATTGATAACGGGTTTGATCATTGTTATGACAGGAATTCAATCACTCCCTAAGGAACATGTTAGCCATATTTCAAGAACTGAAAATTGATATTGATGACATGCTAAGGGCTGGATTGGAAAAATACCCCCAAGATGAATCATTGTTGGAAGTCCGGGACCGGATAAACATGTTACTAAACAGGACGAAGTTTGAGAGCTCACATAGTGAAGAAGAAAGCTCAATGCAGATGGTTGTGCATGAAGCTGATGATATAGAAGGCTCTGAGGAGAAGGAACCATGTGAAGAAACAAATGAACCTCATCAGGACATGCCGACAGAGAAAACATTAACTCAAATGTTCTTGGATCCAAGCTTTATAGAAGAAATTGAAAACCTTGAACATCAAAAACAGGTAATACAATCAAAAACCATTTTCTACGTAACTGATGAACTTATAAACAATTTGAATTATGAGAACACTTGATGCAAAAATAACTGATGAACTATTACCTGAAAACAGATGCAAAGGCCAGAATTCCCAATATTCAAAATGGAGCAGTATACGTATCTGGATATCGTTTTGTATCAAGAGAAAAAGACCCTGAGCAGATCTTGGAAGAATTGCTCAAAAACACACCTTTCTTGCAGACATCGTCAGAACTGTTTAGTGAGAACATTGACGACGATGTTTGGAAAAAAATTCAAGAAGATGCTTCAAAAACCTCACCAGCAAAGTCGAAAAACCTCTCCCTAGAAGATGAAGAACAGATCAACAGGATGCCAAAGATGATAACACCCATATCATTTGTACCCGCATCACACGAAGAAAAATTAAAAATGAATGAAAAAGAAGATGAACCTTTCACCACACCACTGATTTCTTTCAACACAATTTCTAAAAAGCTTAAAATGCCTGAAACGGAGAAGAAAATTGAAGTAAGTGAAGATGGCTTGGAAAATATAAAAGAAAAGAGAAAAATCAAGCCTACTGAATCTTTAAAGTCTCCGTATATACGAAGAGTAGTTGTGATGAAGAACAAAGTAAATGAGTTAGAAAAAAAGGTAGCTGATACAATTTTCTCTGCAAGAGGAGATATTGAGTAAATAATTTGTATTATGTTCATCAATATAAAATTCTTATTTCTTAATCAGAAGTTGTTTTTCCTAAAATATTATCTTTAATTGAAATTGCAGTGATGTGTTATTTCATTCATACTTTGTTGACGGTCAAAGAATACACTTTGAGAGCTTAAAGGAAGGCAATGAAATCAGTTCAGGAGTGATTGATATGTGGGTGTATCTACTGAACATGGCAGAAGGGAAAAGGAGTCTAGGATCAATGAAGAAGCTATACGCCCATACATCAATTATTGTAAGTTACAAAAACTTTATCAATTATGATTCAATACTTGAAATCAGTTAACTTATGCTTTGACTAATATTGATGAACAACATACACAAGAAATGATGAATATGAGTGTAAACTCGGATGCTCTGTATTCAAAGTTTGAGGAGAACATGAACCATGTTTTCTTTTTGTCTACTACTTATCAATCTGTGAAAGACATTGAGCTAGTAAGCATTTCATTTTACTAGTTTGTATGAGATAAAAAACTGATGAACAAATAGATAATTGGAAATTTTAACACTTAATGTTTAACAGATGTTTTTCCCGATGATGCTCGCTGATGAACACTATTATGTTGTCTGTTTCAACTTGAAAGATCCTCAAATCCATATTCTTGACAACATGGATCACACTGATTCAATCAAAGACAGATATAGGAAAAAACTGAGTTATTTGCTAAGAATTTTATGTATATTAAATATATGTTCATCAATGTAGATAAAACTGAAGCTCATTGTTTTTAATTTGTTATTACAGAGAGTACTCTTTTTGAAGTACTTGAAAAATAACGGGTATCCACATGTTCAAACACCGAACAAATACAGAGTGTGTAATGTGAAAATGCAATAGCAAACCAAAGATAATATCATTGATTGTGGTATTTTTGCTATGAGGCACCTGGAAACATATTTAGGAAACAAGTGTTTTGATGCTGGATTTGTAAAAGAAGGAAAAGAACAAGACAAACAGATAGAAGACTTGAGAAAGAAGTACTTGACAAAGATTGTGTTGTCCGAGTACAATGAGAACAGAAAAAGAGAATGCTCCAACAGATGTATGAAAAGGCTATTGCAGAACGTGCCTCTGATTATTTTGATAGAGAAGCTAGTGCTCTACTTCGAAAGAAGTAAAAAAAAATATGGTCTAACTGATGAATGTTTCGAATGTATTAAGTAGTTATGGTTATTTGATGAACAAATTATGGTTAAATACTTTTGGCTGGTCAGAATGGGCAAGGTATGGTTAAGTTGTTATGGTTATTTGATGAAAACTGATGAATGTTTTTGAAAATAGTTTGGTTAAATAGTTATGCAAATTTCCCTTTTGTTTATTAATATTTGCTCTATTCTTAAATCTGATAGAATCTTACTGTTCTGGATAAAGACACTATCTTTCTGCAAATAAAATAATGTGTGGTTCTGCATATTTTTGGGGTTCTGCAAAATTTTTTGTGGTTCTGCATATTCAATGTTCTGCATATACACTATACAATTGAAATGACTAAACTGCAAATTGATTCCTCTATATACTGTTTTGGTCTATCTTGTACATTTCAACTTGATTACACAAACCAATAACTGACCAAACAATTTGATTCCTCCACTATATAAGGCCATAATTTCAATGGCATTTTCATCACACATCTATAAAAAAAAAATAACTGAGCAAAATGAGTTCCAAAGATTTCATATACATTTCCAGTGACTTTGAAATTGAGGAGGTTAGCCCACTCAATATAATTGAGCCACTACCTGAAATTGAGCCACCAAAGTTTTTCTCAACCTCCAAAACAGTTGAACCTAGCGGTAACATAACCCGAAAAGAACTTGCAAGGAAGGTTTTTGATGAAAGGAAGAAAGTTCTTAGCCTCCCAAACAAGCATTTTTGTGAAGAAAAAGGTATCAAGACGGTTCATCAGTTATATTAACTGAACCTGATGATCTCTAAACTTTTGCAGTATTGCAGTAGCTCGGGATCATCAACATAACGATTCACACAATACTCAACTGATTTAAATATCTCACGCAGG
The DNA here is from genome assembly GCA_019973895.1 of Chrysanthemum seticuspe. NCBI lineage: Eukaryota > Viridiplantae > Streptophyta > Magnoliopsida > Asterales > Asteraceae > Chrysanthemum > Chrysanthemum seticuspe. Next base: position 320,403,226 of record BPTQ01000005.1, read on the forward strand.
ATCATATCAGGACTGTCACCAGTGGCTTGAATGACTGATGGAAGTGGTAATGAATCCTTTGTCCAACGCCTAAGCACATATTTCTTCGGAAACTTTTTAACCTTTGACAACCGAAGCACATAAAAGATATGACGACATAACAGTCCATATGACTCAAAACGTTTGCACGAACACTCATAAAATATTCAGCTGGTTTACACAACACCTGATAAAAAGTAAAGTAGCACATACAGTGGTTAATTACAAAAAAACTGACGACCAAAAAATAATTATATAAAAAGATATGATGATTAGAAAACTAATGAATAGATTAAAAACACATGTTACCTCGTAACAAAACTTCATTTACAATGCCTTCCACTTGACGATGTCGCCTACTAATCCGCTCTTCTGCACCCCGTATCTTGAATAACGTATTTTTTGCCAGAATCAACATCCATAACACTTACTGACATACATAAAATCACAAGAAGCATAAATCTCAGTTTGAACATCAAAGAAAAGCGACCGAGTGTATAACTCTGAGGCTTCCTTTTCTAACTCAAGTTCGGTGTGCATATCTGGAATAGTATACCGACGCTCCAACAACTCCTCAAACTCTTGAGGCTCTATTCTATCAGTCCAAACAATATCCGATATTCTTCTTTTAAAAGTAGGATCTTTAGCTAACACGGGACCAACCTAAAAAATCAAGATCAATTTTAATGATGAACATAACTCATTGATGAACATTACTTGATAAAACTAAATCATAAAGAAAAAAGTTGATGAACAAAAGCTAATTGATGCACATAAGTAACTAATAAGCAAAATCAGAGGAACATACCTTTGATGTCAACTTCTGTATGATATGCCACATGCATAATCTATGCTGAGATAAAGGGAATACGGTATCTATTGCAACTTTCATGGATCCGTCTTGATCAGTCACAATGACCTTGGGTGCTCGAACAAATGCTCTTTTAAAACATTGAAGCAGCCAAATGTAAGATTCTTTTGTTTCTGATGACAACAAGGCAACTCCAAATGTAACACAATGATTATGATTTTCGATCCCAGTGAATGGTACAAAAACCATTTTGTACCTATCAAAAATAAATATTATTATATAATCGATGAACCATTATTATATAACTGATGAACAATTTACATTATTATACAATAGATAAACCATTTACATTCAGTACATCATTTCAAATCTCATCAGCTTATAACAACCAAATACATCAGCTTTAAAAAACTTGTTTAAATGTTTCTAGCTTGAAGAATAACTGACCATTATTATATAATTGATGAACCATTTACATTCACTACATTATGAATAAACTTATAACTTAACAAAAAATGTTCATCAGTATCATAAGTTCATCAGTATCATAGGTTCATCAGTATCATAGGTTCTTCAGTTGAAAAAAGAAAAACATATAATGAAAAAAATATAAAAAATAAACTTACTTATTTCAACTGAATGTAGCATCAAATGACATCACATGCCCAAATGCATAATAGTTCCTTTTTGCATATTCATCAGCCCAAAAAAGATTCGTCAGAGCGTTATTCTCACCAGTTTCCTACTCAAATGAAAAATTAGGAAGAAAATCCTTCTTGCTCATCAGCATCTCAACTAACATCTGTGCATCATTCTTACCAATGAAATCCAGCACATCTCTCCTATAATTTTTACAATCAACCGAACTAGCACCAATAAACTCATAGTCCCTGTAAATCTGCCTAAGTAAATTGAAACCCTTCACTGGACCAAGATTTACTTGTGACGCTTGATATAGAAAAACTTGCTGAGTATACGTAACATCACGAGAAGAAACCAAAAAAAATAGCATCCTCCTCACTAACTAGGCTGTGATTATGACCCTCAACAAATTCATAACACCAATATCCTCTTCCTTCAATATACTTCACACGAAAACAGCCTTACAATCAGTACGATTGGACGGATGTTTCCTAGTTTTAGGTTTTGCTCCTACTTTCGGGGCAGGATTTGTACCTTCTTTACTACAAAAAAAATACTTCAAATCTAGATTTTTTTCCTTATTCTTCTTAGATATATATTGTTGACCTAAACGGACCTCAAAACCAGCTTTTTTGCATAAGCTTTATAATACTCATAAGCCTGGTCCAGAGAATGATACATCATACCATAAGCTGGCTTCTCACCAGCAGGAATATTAGGAACCCATAACCTCTGACCCGCCTCCTAAGAAACAATACCAACATAATATGGAACATGTTCATAATCATTATCTGTAAAAAAAAATATAGAATAGGTTCATAATCATATATTTTATTGATGAACAATAACTGATGAACCAAAAACACATAACAGTAAAAAAACTGCTGAAAAAAAACACATAGCACATGACAAAAAATTGATGAACAAAAAATACAGGACAATAACTGATGAACCAAAAACACATAACACATGAAAATAATTGATGAACCAAAACACATATAGGACAATAACTGATGAACCAAAAAACACATAAAACAGGTAAAAAAAATGATGACCAAAAACACATAATACAGGGTAATAACTGATGAACCAAAAACACATAACACAGGAAAAACATAACTGAAGGACCAAAAACATAACACAGAAAAATAACTGATGAAACAAAACACATAACGTATTCCATAACAATTCTCTTCTGATAAACCAATTGAACACTTAAAAACACTAATTCTCTTCCAATTCATCAGCTAATATAACTGATGAACCAAAAACACATAATACAGGGCGATAACTGATGAACAAAAAACACATACCACAGAACAAACATAACTGATGAACCAAAAACACATAACATATTCCATAACAATTCTCTTACGATAAACCAATTGAACACTTAAAAACACTAATTCTCTTCCAATTCATTAACTAATATAAGCAATAAGTGATGAACCTAACTGAATGATGAATGTGATAAAAATAAGCACAGATAAAATTCATAAAAGATCATAAAATTAATGAACATGAGATAAAAATAAGCAAATAAAAAAAATCACTAACTGACTGATGAATGTATAACACAAAATGAAATTACCTTGATTAAACACATGAGTATCAGTTTGAGCTATTAGAAACCGATTTGACGATGAAAATCCCCAAATTTGAACGACTAAAAACCCTAATTCTCTTCTAATTAACTGATTGAACGGTTAAAATCCTAATTCTCTTCCAATTAACCAATTGAACAGTTATAAAACCCTAATTCTCTTCCAATTAAGCAATTGCTGATAACGCTCAAAATGAACATGTTTTTAGTAGCGTTATTGTTGGTTTTGTGTATGATAATCGGCTATATTTACTCATAAATGTTGCAAATGTGCAAAAGATGCGTATTGTGTATTTGAATGTAGCCAGGTATCACAAACGATGAAGAAATGAAGTTTTCATGCACATTTGGAGAATTCCCGAGGAAGGAAGTCAAGTAAGGAAGCTCTTGGACTCAATGATTAGGAAGCGCAATGATTTCTAAGTATCTACAGCAAGTAAAGATCAAGTTTCATCTTGGAAATCATCAGCGAAAACAAAGAAAAAGGCGCAAATCAAGAAAAGTCAACAAAAGTCAAGTTTGGGGGTACAAGAGGCGCCCAACCATTCGGTTGGAGCCCGAAACCGATCCGGTTGGGCGAGGGAACAAGAAGCAACCGATCCAGTTGCGTTGCAACCGATCCGGTTACCTGAACTGAAGTTACACCAATTGTCATTTAATGTTGCCTTAACTCCCCATAATCATTGGAGGCCGACCATTTCCTGTTATTTACTTGTAGTGAACATTTTTAGACAGATAGTTAAGGTTCTCTAGTTATATAATGAACCTAGACTTAGTATTCTAGGTGTGACACAACCCAAAGTGTAATAGTTTACACCAAAGCTATTACCAACTCTTATTATTCATCCCAAAAGTTTGGTTACTACTGTAAAACGTCTAGGAGTTTGGATAGATGAATTCTCATCCATTGTTTGATCATTCAGAGTTATAAGGTTAAGCTAGACGATTGGAGGCGTGTGGTTGCTATAATACACAAATTCTAATTCTTGTAATCCAAAAGCTTAGGTATTCTATGGAACTTGTTATGAATTTCTATTCTCTTGAATTATTTGAATTACTTTGTTACTACTTGTGTTTTGTTATGATTTTCATGGAGTAATTATTGAATAAACTTGTGTGTAAGGATGTAGGAAATCATACTAGTGTTCGTATATGTGATGCATGTATATGATCTTGTTTAAATGAGTTTGTTGGAAAACTACTAGTCTTGTTTGATTTGTCGGTAAAACATGTTTTAAGAAAAAGGACCGAAAGGATTTCTCTTGTGTTTTATTCCAAAAAGTTAAGTGATAAACTAGTATGGGGATATGGTGATTGACATCCACCATGTTTACTTATTGAAACAAGACTAGAAACATTTTCATCACGAAAGGTCGAAAGATTCGTAGGAACGAGTTTAATAAGAACATTTTACGAACAAATGGATTTTCTAAAGGATAATCATTAGGATAAGGACCGAAAGGATTACCTATATGTTATTGTTCTTAAAATGATTTTACAAAACATAAACCATGGGTTGGAAATCATATGCTTATGATTTGTGCATCACATCAAGAGTTTACACCAAGCCTTCATGAACACTAACTATGATTGCCTATAGACTACACACAAGTATATGTTTCTTAATATTGATTTTCACTAAAACCATAATTTTTGGAGAGAGCCTTGACAAAGCTTTCTTGTTACCAATCTTTTAAAACAAATTCAAAAGTGAAATCTCTTGGGATGATCTCGACTAACCCACCTTTGCTATCGCGAACAAGTATACTTGCTCGTATGTGTTTATAGTAATTGCCGGATAATTCGTGCTTATAAATTTTTAAAACTTGAACACGGAAAGAACATCAATTGCACAGCTAATTCGAAGCCGATATGAACAATTAATGATTCAACTAAACGAATATTAATTGAGAGCCAAAAAAACCCTAAATTTGCAAAATATGAACAAAAGAAAGAATGAAAAAAATGTGAAATTGAATGAATGAATGAATTGAATGGATATCATTGTGTAAATTTCGTTTATATATGGCCGGAAAAAATGGAAGAAATCTAACATAATCAAAATAGAAAGAAGATCAGAAAAGAGAAAGAAGAAAGAGGGAAAGAAGGAAAGAGGCGGGAGAGGGTAAAATTACATATATGTCCTTGGGTAAAAAAAGGATGGGGGACACGTGGCATCACCACAACACTTTTTAGACTTTTTATTTTTAAACACTTTTTAAAAGATCCGGTACCTATAACTTATAGTAGGAAAGGGGTGGGTTGTGTGCATGGTTAACACGGGTTACTTATTGAAACGGGTCATACCAGAGTCGACGTATCAAAAAATTTGCCCTCAGTTTTGTAATTTGGTTACAGAATCTATGTTATGGAATAATAGAGTTTGGTTCATTGTAGATCACATTTTTATCAAAGATCAAATGGGATGATCCTCACCCTTCATTCCCTTTAATCTAATGGTTGGGATCGAAAAATGCATGATAGAGCAAAAAAAATGGGGGACAAAATAGTAAATAACACTATCACGTTATTGGCACATATCACTCATAATGATCTAAGTACCCACCCTGCTCCTCTCATTTATTCCTCTTAAATCCAGTTACACACACTCTCACACACTCACACACACTCACAATCACTCTCATTCACCTAACTTCCCCCAAAATCAAAACTTCATTCAAGTTGTTCATAAGTTTCACAATCTTGGATTCACCAACACACGCAATCTTTCATTACGTTTCCCCCAAAATCAAATAGTTGATTCTTCATACCGTAATTATGCCTAAACGAAAGAAAGCGCCGACCAAATCTAGCACTTCTGGTAAATTCTAAGTCACTATTTATGCATTTTTCTATTATTTTAGCTTGCTAGAAGGATTAGGGGATAGAAGGCTCAGAGTGTTTGATTATTGTTGTTTTTAGGGTTTATGATTTGTGAAGTCGTGGTTTTCATTATGATTTTGTACTGTGAAAAATGATGGTTCGGGTTTTAATGTGTAGCTATTAGTTTATGGTAATTGATAACATCAAATAATCCTGAATATTAAGTGTCAATTTCCCCCATTAGTACTTGTAATTTATATATTTATATGGATTTACACTTGTTTTTCATTGTTTTCCACTTTTAGGTAAATTACGAGCATTGGAGCTAAAGAGACGCGGAATTGGAGAAATATCAAAGATTTATCATAGTATGCTGACTTGGAAGAAGTTACGGCGTAACTCATCTCTCACATTACACCGTAACTAAAGAGTGACTCGGAAAGCCAACTCATTAGAAGATTACGGCATAACTCCCCCAAAGGACTACGACGTAACTTATTAGGTCAAATGAGGTTCCACGCCACTGATAACTACGCCGTAACTATTTCATCAACTCTGGCGTAACCATGAAATATTGAAGATACGGCGTAACCACTTATAAGGTTACGCCGTAACCAGCAGATCTAGTGCAAATTACGAAGAAATAGAAGATTACGGCGTAACTCTTATATTAGTTACGCCGTAACCTAGATCTGGACTATAAATACCCCACGATTTTCAGCATTTCAAAGCATCCCATTTGACACACCACAACCAAAGAATGTGGGAAGAAGCCAAAGGCAGGTCTAGAGGAGCATACGGAGCTGTCTCCAAGGGAGAAATCACTCCCTTAAGATAATCATTAGCATTTTATCTTTTCTTTACTTTCGATTTATGTATTTCGTAACTTTGAATATTGAATTGACTTGTATGGTTAATATGAGCGGCTAAGCACCTCTTGGTACTGGCCTAGTTATGAATCCTTAATTGTTTTGGTTGCATTTACGTTACTTCCGTATAATTATTTCTAAGTGTATGCATGCATAGTTTATTGGTAGCTACCCTTGTTTCGGTAGTTTTGAATGGCGGTAGAGGCTAGTTGCTTAGGAGATATGACCAACTGACCCTACGTGAGTAGACTAAGACGGGAAGGGTAAGATATGACCAACTGACGACCCTTTCTACTTGTGTGATTTGACCAACTGATCACCTACCGTTTGGATGAACTTAAGAATTAGGGGGTGAGTGTTTAAGTTGCTAACGCCCGAGCATTCACTATTATAAATCTAGCATGTAGCGGTACTTAATGACTTGGCTTAGGGGACCAGGAACAACTGGACTTATGAAGGGACACCTGACTTCTCCAGTGGTGGCATCTTTGCTGGTAGGTTAGGGAGAATTGACCAAATGCTGTCCTCTCGAATTTGAGCCCACCTAAAGTAATTAGAAGCAAGTAGACGTAGACATTACTAGCTAGGAGGAATAACTAGGTTAGCACCACTCTCCTCTATTGATTGAACCTTTGCCTTTATTTGCTTTTATCTTCTTTAGTAGTTAATTAATGAATTCCTTATTGAAATCATATTAAAAACTGTGACACCTAGACTTAGTAATAATCCAACACACATAGCTCTTAGGGCGACCTCGGTTTTACCGAATACTACACTACACACGACCGGGTACACTGCTCGTTAGTGAATTAGGGTAGACCATAGGTATAACGAGACAATATAAATATTAAAACCTTGTCAGTAAAACCTGCATCAAGTTTTTGGCACCGCTGCCAGGGAGTTATATTAGGATTGCTATTAAGTCTTTCATTTTCGTTTTGTTATAAACTTTTCTCAATTTCTCACGATCATTATTCAAGTTTTCAGGTACCATGGAAGTTTTCAACATTGATGACCTCACTCTTGAGGAATATTTAGCGTTGACAAGAGCAGAGCAAGGGCCAGGTCTCGTAAGACCGGCGATTGGAGCTGATGTCCGTTTCGAAATTAAAGACCAATTTATGAGGGAGCTTCGTGCTAACCCTTTCCAGGAAACAGGGACAAAGATGCATATTAGCACGTTGAAAATGTCCTTTACATCGTAAGCCTTTTCAACATTCCGGGCGTATCTCATGATGCTGTTATTCTAAGGGTATTCCCCATGACTCTTACTGGGGCTGCCAGAAGATGGATTGAAAGATTGCCCACCGGGGCAGTTAATACCTAGGCTCTACTTAAGAAACATTTCATTCAGAGGTATTGGTTGGTCTCAAACGGTCAACCCAAATCAACCAGGTGAATGGTCAACAAGAGTCAATCACTTGAGAAGAACAAAATGCAATTAAGTCCAGAGGAGTTTAGTGTTTCCCCGGGTCGTTAAGTCCGACGGAGGTTGAATGGTGTTAAAACGTTCAGACGTAGAATGATCACTGAGGACAATGATCTGTAAACAACTTAAGCACACTGGAAATAAGCCAAAATATGTAAAGAAACATACTAATAAGCTACAATAAGCAAATCAGCATAATCCAAAACAGCACTTCAGCAGAATCAAATTAAGCACTTCAGCAGAAATCAAATTAAACACTTCAGCAGAATTCAAAATAACACTTCAGCAGAATCCAAAATAAGCAGATTTACTAGGTGAATAAAAATAATACAAATACACTGATGAAGATAAGCAACAAAAGATTAATATCCTAGAAGCATAAAACATGAAACTAAGTATTAAGACCATAAGAAAATGAACTAGTTATTCAAAAATCCATGAACTGAAAATTTGACTTTTTAAGAAACACTAGTGAATTGACTTATGTGAACTTTAATCTAAGTTTACCAACTGATAATGTTATATTAAGCTATAAAGAGATGAATTTAAACTAGGTTATCTAATTCTAATCTAGTATTATGAAATTGGTACTTAAACTTTTAACAGACAACAAGAAATAGAAGATTAAAGGCGATTTTTGACTTTCTATTAAACAAGATACTAGTTTTATGACTTATTTTACCTACTATTACTATTTGTAACAGATAACAACTAAGAATAACAACAAGAACTCAGCTTAACACAAACAGAAATCAGTACTACCAAACAGTACTTTATCAAGGCTAATTCAAGATTTTCAAAGCAATTCCCATTTTCAACCTTTAACACTGATTTCGACCTTCATGTTATTATTCAACAGGATCATAAGAACACAAAACAACAACATAAATAGCATCAGCAGAAATGAAAAAGCATCAGCAGAAATGATCAATATGCTATTTTAACTGTGAAACTGAACTTTTCTTGCAGCTTTGAAATCTAATGAACAAGCTAATGTTTTTAAACTCTATTACCACTTATCTACTTATCATAAACACATAATCAAAAAGATTAAAACATAAAACACAAGAACTTAGTAAAATACAAAAATTATCAAATAAGCTTACAAACGTAATCCAGCTTAGAATCAAGGACTAAGACCAAGAATTATTTCCTATAGAACCTCCACAGGTTCACTAACCGAGAACCATCTTCATTTCACCATGCTCTTTGCTTCTTCTTCTTTGTCTTGTGATTTTTATTTTTACACTATATTTTTGTATTTTTGGTGTTTTTGCTTTTTTAATACTAAACAAAGTTTTAAGGTTTCTAATAGCTATATTAAGCTATCTAGGGGCTTATATGAGCTTATTCAGTCCATAATAACCACTACAAACAACATTAACATAAACTTGGAAATTTAAAATTCAAATTTGCATAAGACTGAATTGAACTTGAAAATATGAAATTGATTACTTGAAAAGAGTTAAGGTACAATAGAAACACTGAGTAAAAAGTTTTTAAGCTTAAAGTTGCACTAAGGAATAAGAAAAATACACATACGACTAAAATTACACTAAGTGATAAACTATATATTAAACTATATGTTTTAAACTATATCTTTCTTCTTTTGGCTTCTTCTCCTTTTATATGCTCAAAAAGACTTCCCACTTGCTTCTGAATATTTCCCATCAACAATCTTGACCGTTGGATGAGTGGACTTCATTTTAGCCGTTGATGGATTTTTGGCGCCAAAATACTCCTGCCAATTGGACCTGATGACTTGTAAGGAAGAAGAAGCAATTAATGCTTCTTGTTTTGTTGTTGAGGTGGAAGGGATAAGGTGGAGGGGTTGTGAGCTGGAGGTATGGTGATGGAGTGGTTTTGCAGAGTTGGTGAAGAAGATGGAGGGAAAAACGTGGGGCGAGAGTTAACCAAGTGGTTTTGGACTGGCTCAAAGGTCAAGTCGAGGGGTTCAAGGGTCAAGCTCAAGTTGGGCTTGGGTAGTGGGCTGCAGATTGGTGGGTTTGTGTTTGGGTTTATTAATTGGGTGTGTTTGATCCGGTTTTGATTTGGAAGTAATACACAAGGACCATATTTGCCATTTGACCAAACTTGAAGGACCAAAACTGTAATTTTCCAAATTTCATCATAAGGACTAATTATGACAAGATTAATTTTCCCAAGGACCAAAAATGATAATTTTCAAATTAAAAATGTCCCGGGGTAATCTCTGTCAATCTTTAAAATTCCAAGGACTCAAGTTGCCATTTTGCAAAACTGAACTTTATAAGGGTAATTTTGACAACTTAAAAATTCCTGAGGGCCTTTTATGAAAAATTACAAGTTTTGAATAACCAGGGACTAGATTTTTACAATTATTGAATAAAACACAGTCTAAATATTATTTCTGTATTTTTGAGACTTTTTAAAGTGTTTTTGACTGGTTTTGCAGTGCAGAAGGAACAAAAAATGATGAGTATTTACACACTCATCAATCCCCCACACTAAACTATTGCTAGTCCCTAGCAATCTTTTGTGAAAACTTAATGGATTTAAGTCTCTTTACCAAAAGCCATTACTTCTGGAGTAGCCAATTGTTTTAGTTCAAGTAAGAACCTTGGTACAATGATAACCAAATGATTTTGAGCAAATCACCAGCTTTCAACGGTTTTGATTTGTCTTTACCAGAAGCCGTTTGCTTCTGGACTAGCCAACTCTTAGATAAAATATCTTTGGTGAGCTGATTACCAGTTATGGTTTTCCAACTGCCTTTACCACAAGCCATAAACTTGCGGGCTAGCCAACTCTTTACTAATTAAAGATATGGTGAGCTGAACACCATACAATTTTGGGCAAATTGCAAGCCGTCAACGGATTTGAGATATCTTTACCAAGAGCCGTTTGCTTCTGGATTAGCCAATCCTTTTGTTTATTAGACATGGCGGACTGATAACCGTAAGCTGAGTAAGTGCAAAATACTTACTCCAAAAAAAAAAAAAAATTCTGGCCAAAAATGGGGGAATTGGGTGGTACAATTACATGATAAAATTCGTAAGAATTCCCCCCACACTAGAAATGAATATTGCCCTCAATATTCAAAGTACCGGTGGTTATGCCGAAACATAGAACGTAAAAGGGAAATACTACGGCCATTATTTTTGTGAGTTTTTTTTTTTTTTTTTTTTTTTTTTTTTTTTTTTTTTTTTTTTTTTTTTTTTACTTGAAACTTATATACAACAGCGGGGGCACCTCCCCCACACTAGGGTGGTAGAAAGTAGAAAGGAGTCAGAAATATGGGTGAAAACCCATATGGTGTGCTACTGTTTTTGATTCCCGAGTCGCTAGCTTGACTCGATCCCCGCATTCATTGGTTCATGGGGAAAGTTTGTAGATCCGGGACAACCACAGGTGGAATGTTCTCTCCAAAATAGTGCTTCAATCGATGACCATTCACTTTAAAATTTGGACCATCGGGTTGAGATAACTCAATGGTTCCATAAGGAAATACTTTAGTGATGGTGAATGGTCCAGACCAGCGGGATTTTAGTTTTCCTGAGAAAATCTTCAATCTTGAATTGAAAAGAAGGACTCGATCACCGACGTTGAAAACGCGGTTCTTGATTTTGGAGTCATGAATCTTCTTTGTCTTTTTTTTGTAGATCAGAGAGTTCTCGTATGCTTGATCACGGAGTTCATTTAATTCATTCATTTGAACTTTCCGGTGATCACCAGCTGTCTGAATATCGAAGTTGGCATGTTTCAAGGCCTAGTATGCTTTGTGCTCAAGCTCAATCGGCAGATGACACGCCTTTCCGTACACTAGTTTGTATGGAGTACACCCGATGGGTGTTTTATAAGCTGTACGGAAGGCCCAGAGTGCGTCATCTAGCTTATCCGACCAAGAGGCACGGTTTTCGCCTACTGTCCTCTCCAGAATTCTTTTAATCCCTCGGTTGGAAACTTCCACCTGCCCACTTGTTTGGGGGTGGTACGCAGTAGAGAGACGGTGAGTTACACCAAACTTTTGCATGACTCTATCAAACTGGTCATTGCAGAAATGCGTACCACGATCACTGATTATAGCTCGTGGAGTTCCAAACCTAGCAAAAAGAGATTTTAAGAATTTCACAACAACTCGGGCATCGTTGGTAGGTAAAGCTTTCGCTTCAATCCATTTTGACAAATAGTCAACGGCCACGAGTATGTATTTATTTCCTCGAGATGAAGGAAATGGCCCCATAAAGTCAATGCCCCAGATGTCAAAAATCTCACACACTTGAATGGCGTTTTGCGGCATTTCATTTCTTTGTGAGATATTTCCGTGACGTTGACAAGCATCACAGGTTTTGACAAATTCGTGGGCGTCCTTGTAAATCGTGGGCCAATAAAATCCGGAATCAAACACCTTCTTGGCAGTGTAGTTGGGGCTATGATGTCCCCCAGTAGGTCCAGAATGGCAAGCCTTGAGAATGTCATTGGCTTCCTGACCATACACACATCGCCTGATGACTTGATCCGCGCAAATTTTGAATAAGTAGGGGTCGTCCCAGAAGTAATGTTTTACATCTTTAAAGAATTTGTTTTTCTGTTGGGACGACATCCCTTTCACCACAAAGTTACCCGCATGGTAATTTGCAAAGTCAGCAAACCATGGGGTAGAAGAGTCTCCACAAAAAGAAACCACATTGAGTGTTTCGAGAGGAAATGTTTCGTTTATCTCCTTTTTCTCGAGCACACCTTGATGAGGATTTTCAAGACGGGACAAATGATCAGCAACCAGGTTCTCAGCTCCTTTTTTATCACATATAATGATATCAAATTCTTGCAGGAGGAGAACCCAACGAAGCAATCTCGGCTTTGCATCTTGTTTTGCAAAGAGATATTTGAGAGCCGAGTGATCCGTATACACCACGCATTTGGTCAAGATTAGGTATGGCCGAAACTTCTCAAACGCATACACCACGGCTAGTAATTCTTTTTCTGTAGTGGTGTAATGGGTTTGAGCTTCAGTCATAGTCTTACTCGCGTAGTGGATAGGCTGAAAATGCTTGGTTTTACGTTGCCCCAGGACTGCACCGATAGCAAAATCACTTGCATCGCACATGAGTTCAAAGGGTAAATCCCAGTCGGGGGCAACGAGAATGGGTGCTTCTGTAAGCTTTTTCTTTAATGTTTCAAAAGCTTCGATGCACTCAGGTGAGAAGATAAAAGGAGCATCCTTCTCAAGGAGATGAGTCATAGGCCGAGCGATTTTAGAAAAATCTTGTATGAATCTGCGATAAAAACCGGCATGACCTAAGAAACTCCTAATACCTTTGACGGTAGTAGGATGAGGCAATTTGGCAATGACATCCACTTTCGCTTTGTCAACCTCAATCCCGTTTTTTGAAATCTTATGGCCTAGGACAATTCCTTCCTTGACCATAAAATAGCTCTTTTCCCAGTTTAGACAAAGATTGGTGTCTTCACACCGTTTGAGCATTTTTTCTAAATGGGAGAGACATGTTTGAAATGAGTCCCCAATGACCGAGAAGTCATCCATAAACACCTCCATTTTTTCCCCGATCATGTCGTGGAAAATTGCCATCATACATCGTTGGAACGTGCCAGGAGCGTTACATAGGCCAAAAGGCATACATCTGTAGGCAAAAGTTCCGTATGGGCAGGTGAATGTGGTATTTTCTTGATCCTGTGGATCAATGGGGATCTGAAAATACCCCGAGAAACCATCAAGGAAACAATAGTATTCGTTCCCTGCTAATCTCTCAAGCGTTTGGTCCATGAAGGGTAGAGGAAAATGGTCTTTACGGGTGGCTTCGTTTAACTTGCGATAGTCAATACATACACGCCATCTCGTAACCAATCGAGTTGGAATTAACTCGTTTTCTTCATTTGTGACAACAATTATGCCACCATTTTTTGGAACACAGTGGATGGGACTGACCCAAGGACTATCAGAGATCGGGTAAAGAGTGACTCGGAAAGCCAACTCATTAGAAGATTACGGCATAACTCCCCCAAAGGACTACGACGTAACTTATTAGGTCAAATGAGGTTCCACGCCACTGATAACTACGCCGTAACTATTTCATCAACTCTGGCGTAACCATGAAATATTGAAGATACGGCGTAACCACTTATAAGGTTACGCCGTAACCAGCAGATCTAGTGTAAATTACGAAGAAATAGAAGATTACTGCGTAACTCTTATATTAGTTACGCCGTAACCTAGATCTGGACTATAAATACCCCACGATTTCCAACATTTCAAAGCATCCCATTTGACACACCACAACCAAAGAATGTGGGAAGAAGCCAAAGGCAGGTCTAGAGGAGCATACGGAGCTGTCTCCAACGGAGAAATCACTCCCTTAAGATAATCATTAGCATTTTATCTTTTCTTTACTTTCGATTTATGTATTTCGTAACTTTGAATATTGAATTGACTTGTATGGTTAATATGAGCGGCTAAGCACCTCTTGGTGCTGGCCTAGTTATGAATCCTTAATTGTTTTGGTTGCATTTACGTTACTTCCGTATAATTATTTCTAAGTGTATGCATGCATAGTTTATTGGTAGCTACCCTTGTTTCGGTAGTTTTGAATGGCGGTAGAGGCTAGTTGCTTAGGAGATATGACCAACTGACCCTACGTGAGTAGACTAAGACGGGAAGGGTAAGATATGACCAACTGACGACCCTTTCTACTTATGTGATTTGACCAACTGATCACCTACCGTTTGAATGAACTTAAGAATTAGGGGGTGAGTGTTTAAGTTGCTAACGCCCGAGCATTTACTATTATAAATCTAGCATGTAGCGGTACTTAATGACTTGGCTTAGGGGACCAGGAACAACTGGACTTATGAAGGGACACCTGACTTCTCCAGTGGTGGCATCTTTGCTGGTAGGTTAGGGCGAATTGACCAAATGATGTCCTCTCGAATTTGACCCCACCTGAAGTAATTAGAAGCAAATAGACGTAGACATTACTAGCTAGGAGGAATAACTATGTTAGCACTACTCTCCTCTATTGATTGAACCTTTGCCTTTATTTGCTTTTATCTTCTTTAGTAGTTAATTAATGAATTCCTTATTGAAATCATATTAAAAACTGTGACACCTAGACTTAGTAATAATCCAACACACATAGCTCTTAGGGCGACCTCGGTTTTACCGAATACTACACTACACACGACCGGGTACACTGCTCGTTAGTGAATTAGGGTAGACCATAGGTATAACGAGACAATATAAATATTAAAACCTGGTCAGTAAAACCTGCATCAAGTTTTTGGCACCGCTGCCAGGGAGTTATATTAGGATTGCTATTAAGTCTTTCATTTTCGTTTTGTTATAAACTTTTCTCAATTTCTCACGATCATTATTCAAGTTTTCAGGTACCATGGAAGTTGTCAACATTGATGACCTCACTCTTGAGGAATATTTAGCGTTGACAAGAGCAGAGCAAGGGCCAGGTCTCGTAAGACCGGCGATTGGAGCTGATGTCCGTTTCGAAATTAAAGACCAATTTATGAGGGAGCTTCGTGCTAACCCTTTCCAGGAAACAGGGACAAAGATGCATATTAGCACGTTGAAAATGTCCTTTACATCGTAAGCCTTTTCAACATTCCGGGCGTATCTCATGATGCTGTTATTCTATCGTAGTACTCTATGCGGGCCTTACAACTTTTCCGAATGCTACATTTCCTGTAAAAGTTGCACGATTATACGTAGAAACAGGGACAAAGGACCTTTCCCAATCGTGCTTCGAGGGAGTATTTAACCAGAAATTAAAGCTTTGCCTGTAGTCGAGGTTAGCGGCCAGAATGCTCTGGACCGGGAACGAGACGAGAACAGTTGCGATTTATAAGGAGTTCTCACTCCAGTAGTTACAACTGTTGAAGGTACCATGGACTTTTGAACTTATTACTAGCACTCTTTAACTCTTTTCAAATATTGTTTTGCTTTTACTTTCTGAATTATCGTTAGGATTATATTGAGGGACCGTCGCCACGGTTTTTGAACTACGTCCAAAATGACTGGTCCAAAATTATAAAT
>BPTQ01000005.1:320420131-320430430 GCA_019973895.1 Chrysanthemum seticuspe
CAAGAACTTAGTAAAATACAAAAATTATCAAATAAGCTTACAAACGTAATCCAGCTTAGAATCAAGGACTAAGACCAAGAATTATTTCCTATAGAACCTCCACAGGTTCACTAACCGAGAACCATCTTCATTTCACCATGCTCTTTGCTTCTTCTTCTTTGTCTTGTGATTTTTATTTTTACACTATATTTTTGTATTTTTGGTGTTTTTGCTTTTTTAATACTAAACAAAGTTTTAAGGTTTCTAATAGCTATATTAAGCTATCTAGGGGCTTATATGAGCTTATTCAGTCCATAATAACAACTACAAACAACATTAACATAAACTTGGAAATTTAAAATTCAAATTTGCATAAGACTGAATTGAACTTGAAAATATGAAATTGATTACTTGAAAAGAGTTAAGGTACAATAGAAACACTGAGTAAAAAGTTTTTAAGCTTAAAGTTGCACTAAGGAATAAGAAAAATACACATACGACTAAAATTACACTAAGTGATAAACTATATATTAAACTATATGTTTTAAACTATATCTTTCTTCTTTTGGCTTCTTCTCCTTTTATATGCTCAAAAAGACTTCCCACTTGCTTCTGAATATTTCCCATCAACAATCTTGACCGTTGGATGAGTGGACTTCATTTTAGCCGTTGATGGATTTTTGGCGCCAAAATACTCCTGCCAATTGGACCTGATGACTTGTAAGGAAGAAGAAGCAATTAATGCTTCTTGTTTTGTTGTTGAGGTGGAAGGGATAAGGTGAGGGGTTGTGAGTTGGAGGTATGGTGATGGAGTGGTTTTGCAGAGTTGGTGAAGAAGATGGAGGGAAAAACGTGGGGCGGGAGTTAACCAAGTGGTTTTGGACTGGCTCAAAGGTCAAGTCGAGGGGTTCAAGGGTCAAGCTCAAGTTGGGCTTGGGTAGTGGGCTGCAGATTGGTGGGTTTGTGTTTGGGTTTATTAATTGGGTGTGTTTGATCCGGTTTTGATTTGGAAGTAATACACAAGGACCATATTTGCCATTTGACCAAACTTGAAGGACCAAAACTGTAATTTTCCAAATTTCATCATAAGGACTAATTATGACAAGATTAATTTTCCCAAGGACCAAAAATGATAATTTTCAAATTAAAAATGTCCCGGGGTAATTTCTGTCAATCTTTAAAATTCCAAGGACTCAAGTTGCCATTTTGCAAAACTGAACTTTATAAGGGTAATTTTGACAACTTAAAAATTCCTGAGGGCCTTTTATGAAAAATTACAAGTTTTGAATAACCAGGGACTAGATTTTTACAATTATTGAATAAAACACAGTCTAAATATTTTTTCTGTATTTTTGAGACTTTTTAAAGTGTTTTTGACTGGTTTTGCAGTGCAGAAGGAACAAAAAATGATGAGTATTTACACACTCATCAATCCCCCACACTAAACTATTGCTAGTCCCTAGCAATCTTTTGTGAAAACTTAATGGATTTAAGTCTCTTTACCAAAAGCCATTACTTCTGGAGTAGCCAATTGTTTTAGTTCAAGTAAGAACCTTGGTACAATGATAACCAAATGATTTTGAGCAAATCACCAGCTTTCAATGGTTTTGATTTGTCTTTACCAGAAGCCGTTTGCTTCTGGACTAGCCAACTCTTAGATAAAATATCTTTGGTGAGCTGATTGCCAATTATGGTTTTCCAATTGCCTTTACCACAAGCCATAAACTTGCGGGCTAGCCAACTCTTTACTAATTAAAGATATGGTGAGCTGAACACCATACAATTTTGGGCAAATTGCAAGCCGTCAACGGATTTGAGATATCTTTACCAAGAGCCGTTTGCTTCTGGATTAGCCAATCCTTTTGTTTGTTAGACATGGCGGACTGATAACCGTAAGCTGAGTAAGTGCAAAATACTTACTCCAAAAAAAAAAAATTCTGGCAAAAAATGGGGGAATTGGGTGGTATAATTACATGATAAAATTCGTAAGAATTCCCCCCCACACTAGAAATGAATATTGCCCTCAATATTCAAAGTACCGGAGGTTATGCCGAAACATAGAACGTAAAAGGGAAATACTACGGCCATTATTTTTGTGATTTTTTTTTTTTTTTTTTTTTTTTTTTTTTACTTGAAACTTATATACAACAGCGGGGGCACCTCCCCCACACTAGGGTGGTAGAAAGTAGAAAGGGGTCAGAAATATGGGTGAAAACCCATATGGTGTGCTACTGTTTTTGATTCCCGAGTCGCTAGCTTGACTCGATCCCCGCATTCATTGGTTCATGGGGAAAGTTTGTAGATCCGGGACAACCACAGGTGGAATGTTCTCTCCAAAATAGTGCTTCAATCGATGACCATTCACTTTAAAATTTGGACCATCGGGTTGAGATAACTCAATGGTTCCATAAGGAAATACTTTAGTGATGGTGAATGGTCCAGACCAGCGGGATTTTAGTTTTCCTGAGAAAATCTTCAATCTTGAATTGAAAAGAAGGACTCGATCACCGACGTTGAAAACGCGGTTCTTGATTTTGGAGTCATGAATCTTCTTTGTCTTTTTTTTGTAGATCAGAGAGTTCTCGTATGCTTGATCACGGAGTTCATTTAATTCATTCATTTGAACTTTCCGGTGATCACCAGCTGTCTGAATATCGAAGTTGACATGTTTCAAGGCCCAGTATGCTTTGTGCTCAAGCTCAATCGGCAGATGACACGCTTTTCCGTACACTAGTTTGTATGGAGTACACCCGATGGGTGTTTTATAAGCTGTACGGAAGGCCCAGAGTGCGTCATCTAGCTTATCCGACCAAGAGGCACGGTTTTCGCCTACTGTCCTCTCCAGAATTCTTTTAATCCCTCGGTTGGAAACTTCCACCTGCCCACTTGTTTGGGGGTGGTACGCAGTAGAGAGACGGTGAGTTACACCAAACTTTTGCATGACTCTATCAAACTGGTCATTGCAGAAATGCGTACCACGATCACTGATTATAGCTCGTGGAGTTCCAAACCTAGCAAAAAGAGATTTTAAGAATTTCACAACAACTCGGGCATCGTTGGTAGGTAAAGCTTTCGCTTCAACCCATTTTGACAAATAGTCAACGGC
Source organism: Chrysanthemum seticuspe (assembly GCA_019973895.1). NCBI lineage: Eukaryota > Viridiplantae > Streptophyta > Magnoliopsida > Asterales > Asteraceae > Chrysanthemum > Chrysanthemum seticuspe. Next base: position 320,423,217 of record BPTQ01000005.1, read on the forward strand.
CACGAGTATGTATTTATTTCCTCGAGATGAAGGAAATGGCCCCATAAAGTCAATGCCCCAGATGTCAAAAATCTCACACACTTGAATGGCGTTTTGCGGCATTTCATTTCTTTGTGAGATATTTCCGTGACGTTGACAAGCGTCACAGGTTTTGACAAATTCGTGGGCGTCCTTGTAAATCGTGGGCCAATAAAATCCGGAATCAAACACCTTCTTGGCAGTGTAGTTGGGGCTATGATGTCCCCCAGTAGGTCCAGAATGGCAAGCCTTGAGAATGTCATTGGCTTCCTGACCATACACACATCGCCTGATGACTTGATCCGCGCAAATTTTGAATAAGTAGGGGTCGTCCCAGAAGTAATGTTTTACATCTTTAAAGAATTTGTTTTTCTGTTGGGACGACATCCCTTTCACCACAAAGTTACCCGCATGGTAATTTGCAAAGTCAGCAAACCATGGGGTAGAAGAGTCTCCACGAAAAGAAACCACATTGAGTGTTTCGAGAGGAAATGTTTCGTTTATCTCCTTTTTCTCGAGCACACCTTGATGAGGATTTTCAAGACGGGACAAATGATCAGCAGCCAGGTTCTCAGCTCCTTTTTTATCACGTATAATGATATCAAATTCTTGCAGGAGGAGAACCCAACGAAGCAATCTCGGCTTTGCATCTTGTTTTGCAAAGAGATATTTAAGAGCCGAGTGATCCGTATACACCACGCATTTGGTCAAGATTAGGTATGGCCGAAACTTCTCAAACGCATACACCACGGCTAGTAATTCTTTTTCTGTAGTGGTGTAATGGGTTTGAGCTTCAGTCATAGTCTTACTCGCGTAGTGGATAGGCTGAAAATGCTTGGTTTTACATTGCCCCAGGACTGCACCGATAGCAAAATCACTTGCATCGCACATGAGTTCAAAGGGTAAATCCCAGTCGGGGGCAACGAGAATGGGTGCTTCTGTAAGCTTTTTCTTTAATGTTTCAAAAGCTTCGATGCACTTAGGTGAGAAGATAAAAGGAGAATCCTTCTCAAGGAGATGAGTCATAGGCCGAGCGATTTTAGAAAAATCTTGTATGAATCTGCGATAAAAACCGGCATGACCTAAGAAACTCCTAATACCTTTGACGGTAGTAGGATGAGGCAATGTTGGAATCACTCCTAAACAGTATTTCAAGTATTTATATTTCATATGTAATAGGTAGCTTTATTATGGCCTTTATGTTTGTTTAAGGTCAAACTTATGTAGAAGGCCCATAAGCTTAGGCCCAAGCCCAATAAGGAATAGGGAAGGAGAGGGAGTGTTGCCCTAGCTCCTTACCTATATAAACAATGTAATAACCCTCACTTGAGGGTTGGTTGTTCAAGTTTTTCTTTCACATACATCTTATTCATAACCGGTCATAGTATCTCGTGTGTGTGTGTGGTTTTACTTGTTCATCCGCCTTCATCTCTTTCTCTATAACTTGTGTTTGTAAAACTAGTGACCTAACAGTGGTATCAATCGCCAAATAGTTGGGTGTACTCGTTTGTTTTTGAAGTTTTTTTTGGTTTTGGGTCTTACGCGTAAGGTTAACGCATTCTTTAGCTCTTTTAAAAACTTGTTTTTTGCACTTTTTAATCCCAGATTCTTGTACTTTCAAAGTTTTAAGGTGTTAAAATACTTGTTTTTGGCAAAAAGTTTCAAACTTTATGCGTGGATCATTGTTTTTGAACTAGTTTTTATTCGTGTGTGTATTCCTACGCATAACTGTTTTGAGTGCTTTGGATCATCAAGTTTCACACTTTTGTGTTATTTTGGTGTTATTGAAGCTATTTCATCACACAAAAACTGGTTTAGAAACATCTTTGGGCAAAATCAAAATTACGAGTAATCCTACGCGTATCAAAACCCTAAAATTACGCGTAAGATTTTTCCTTGGTTTGATCTTCATTTTCCTGGTTTATTCCGTGTTTTCTTACTTGGATAAGTCTGAAAATACGTCGACTTTGGATATCTTTTGCACTGTGAAGTGTAAAAGATCATTTGGGCAAAAACCCTAAACTTACGCATAAGCATAAGCGTAGAAATCCTACGCATAAGATTCACTTTACGCGTAAACTTAGGTCTACGCATAAGGTAATCCTACGCCTAACTTTCTACGCCTAACTTCTGTCTACGCATAACTTTAGTGTTTTTATCTTACTTACGCGTAAGCTAAATCCTACGCGTAACTTCTTATTGTTACGCGTATCTTTTGGTGTTTTTACGCATAAGTACTACTTGGTTTCTTGTCTTTTCTACGCCTAAGGACACTTCATCAACAAAGGTTCATTCGACTACAAAGATCCATTTTTACTACACAAGTTCCTCAACATGTCTCAACCACCATACTCTAACTATTTCCCTCACACTTATAATCATCAACAACAACAACAATTAACTCCACAACATCAACAATGGAATCAACAACAAGCTATTTATCAACAACAATTTAATCAACAACATACTCCACAACTTGGTGCAATTCCACCACCACAAATGGTTCAAACACCACCAAGCCTTCAAGTTCAACCCTACACAACCGATTTCAATCAACATCCATCACGGACCACTATGAAGGAACCCACTTGGTTTGCAAAGATGTGTGAAGCTTTAAGCAGCCAACAATCAATTCATGAAGCTGGATCACTTGATAGACCTCCAATGCTCACTCCAGGAAACTACGATCAATGGGTGATAAGGTTCTTTAGGTTTTGTGATCTAAAGAAGCCACATGGAAAGTTCTTAAAGAAGGTTATCTTGGAAGGTCCATTTGAGATGCCTACTGTCATTGTACCCGGAGATCCAACTGCTGTTCCACCAAGAGATGAACAAACCAACATTGCTACTGTTGCAGATTTAAATCCTACAGAACTTCTACACTATGAAGCTGATGAACTTGCAATGGAATACATCCTCTTAGGATTACCAAACCCAATTCTTCGTAGTGTTGATGCTCAAACGACTGCACAAAAAATGTGAGATCATATTCGTCTTCTTATGGAAGGATCTGTATTCAATTAGGAGGATTTGGAATCCAAAATTTACTTGGCTTATGAACACTTCATGATTGAAACTGGAGAGACACTAGAGTCCTATCATCATCGATTTTCAGACATCATCAATGATTTGGATAAACACAACATCATCATGCCAAGAATTGCAGTGAATACTAAGTTCCTGAGTAGTCTTGGTCCTGAATGGGAGAAGTATGTCATCTTTCTCCGTCAAGCGAAGAATATGCATCATTCTACTTATGGATTGTTGTACGATTACTTGAAGCCTCATGAAAAGGAAGTTGATCGGGAAAGGATTCTCCGTGCTCAACTTGCTAAACAGTCACATCCGGATAATCAACAACTTGCCTTGTATGCTCAACAAAATTATCCCTCTCAACCAGCAACTCAACCAACTGCTTCAAACACACCTTCACAGCAACAACCTCAACAAAATCAATTGGTTCCATACAGCAACAATGCTCAAGCATATGTCAGTGAAGCGACTGAGGAAATCGATCCATTCGAAGCATTGCAACAAGGATTTGTGATGATTGCTAATGCTTTTGGCCGTTACACCAACAAATCCAACAATCGTATTCGTTCCTCATCTAACACACGGACTCAAGCAGTTGTGAACAATGAATGTGTTGAAGTTCAGTGGTGGAACAGGGAAATGCTCAGAATCGGTTAAATGGTCTTAGATTGTTGGAATCACTCCTAAACAGTATTTCAAGTATTTATATTTCATATGTAATAGGTAGCTTTATTATGACCTTTATGTTTGTTTAAGGTCAAGCTTTTGTAGAAGGCCCATAAGCTTAGGCCCAAGCCCATATAAGAAAGGATGGGAACTAGGAGTGTTGCCCTAGCTTCCCTCCTATAAATACTCTTGTAAACCCTCATTTGAGGGTTGGTTGTTCAAGTTATTCTCTTCACATACACTCTTTCTTAAACCGTATTATTGTTAACGTGTGTTTGTGTGTGTAGCTTGTTCATCCGCCTTCATCTCTTTCTCTATAACTTGTGTTTGTAAAACTAGTGACCTAACAGTGGTATCAATCGCCAAATAGTTGGGTGTACTCGTTTGTTTTTGAAGTTTTGGTTTTGGGTCTTACGCGTAAAGATAACGCAATCTTTGGTTATCTTAAAAACTCGTTTTTTACACTTTTTAATCCAAGATTCTTGTACTTTCAATGTTTTGAGGTGTTAAAATACTTGTTTTTGGCAAAAAGTTTCAAACTTTACGCGTGGATTTACGTTTTTAAGCTTGTTTTTATTCGTGGGTGTCGTTCTACGCGTAACCCGTTTAGCAGTTTTGGTACATCAAAATTCACACTTTTGTGTTCTTTTGGTACTATTAAAGCTATTCCATAACAAAAATCTGGTTTAGAAACACATTTGGGCAAAATCAAAGTTACGAGTAATCCGCGTATCAAAACCCTAAAATTACGCGTAAGATTTTCCTTGGTTTGATCTTCAATTTTCTGGTTTATTCCGTGTTTTCTTACTTGGATAAGTCTGAAAATACGTCGACTTTGGATATCTTTTGTACTGTGAAGTGTAAAAGATCATTTGGGCAAAAACCCTAAAATTACGCATAAGCATAAGCTTACGCGTAGATATCCTACGCATAAGATTCACTTTACGTGTAAACTAAGGTCTACGCATAAGGTAATCCTACGCCTACGTTTCTACGCCTAACTTTTGTCTACGCATAAATTTAGTGTTTTTCCTACTTACACGTAAGCTAAAACCTACGCGTAACTCCTCATTGTTACGCGTAACTTTTGGTTTTTTTACGCATAAGTGCTACTTGGTTCTTGTCTTTTCTACGCCTAAGGACACTTCATCAACAAAGGTTCATTCGACTACAAAGATCTATTTTTACTACACAAGTTTATCATCATGTCTCAACCACCATACTCTAACTATTTCCCTCACACTTATAATCATCAACAACAACAACAATTAACTCCACAACATCAACAATGGAATCAACAACAAGCAATTTATCAACAACAATTTAACCAGCAACATACTCCACAACTTGGTGCAATTCCACAACCACAAATGGTTCAACCACCACCAAGTCTTCAAGCTCTACCCTACACAAACGATTTCAATCAACATCCATCACGAAGCACTATGAAGGAACCCACTTGGTTTGCAAAGATGTGTGAAGCTTTAAGCAGCCAACAATCAATTCATGAAGCTGGATCACTTGATAGACCTCCAATGCTTACTCCAGGAAACTACGATCAATGGGTGATAAGGTTCTTTAGGTTTTGTGATCTAAAGAAGCCACATGGAAAGTTCTTAAAGAAGGTTATCTTGGAAGGTCCATTTGAGATGCCTACTGTCATTGTACCCGGAGATCCTACTGCTGTTCCACCAAGAGATGAACAAATCAACATTGCTACTGTTGCAGATATAAATCCTACAGAACTTCTACACTATGAAGCTGATGAACTTGCAATGGAATACATCCTCTTAGGATTACCAAACCCAATTCTTCGTAGTGTTGATGCTCAAAAGACTGCACAAAAAATGTGGGATCATATTCGTCTTCTTATGGAAGGATCTGTACTCAATCAGGAGGATTTGGAATCCAAAATTTACTTGGCTTATGAACACTTCATGATTGAACTTGGAGAGACACTAGAGTCCTATCATCATCGATTTTCAGACATCATCAATGATTTGGATAAACACAACATCATCATGCCAAGAATTGCAGTGAATACTAAGTTCCTGAGTAGTCTTGGTCCAGAATAGGAGAAGTATGTCATTTTTCTCCGTCAAGCGAAGAATATGCATCATTCTACTTATGGATTGTTGTACGATTACTTGAAGCCTCATGAAAAGGAAGTTGATCGGGAAAGGATTCTCCGTGCTCAAATTGCTAAACAGTCACAACCGGACAATCAACAACTTGCCTTGTATGCTCAACAGAATTATCCCTCTCAACCAGCAACTCAACCAACTGCTTCAAACACACCTTCACAGAAACAACCTCAACCTCAACAAAATCAATTGGTTCCATACAGCAACAATGCTCAAGCATATGTCAGTGAAGCTACTGAGGAAATCGATCCATTCGAAGCATTGCAACAAGGATTTGTGATTATTGCTAATGCTTTTGGCCGTTACACCAACAAATCTAACAATCGTATTCGTTCCTCATCTAACACACGGACTCAAGCTGTTGTGAACAATGGAAGTGTTGAAGTTCAGAATCGTGATTATGGTCGTCAGATGGGCGGTGGTCAAGGGTTTAATGATGTGGGTAGGAATAACAACAGAGCTCAAGTGATGGAACAGGGAAATGCTCAGAATCGGTTAAATGGTCTTAGATGCTACAACTGCAATGAGAAGGGACACCTGGCTAATGCATGCCCAAAGCCAAGGACTAGGGGCAGTGCTTATTTCAAAGAGGCTTTACTTTTGGCTCTTAAGGATGAAGCTGGTGGATCTCTTACAGACAAAGAACAGAGCTTTATGGCAGATGCAGACTCAGATGATGATATGGAGGACTTGCAAGCTAATGCAGCTGTTATGTTGATGGCTAATATGCATGAGCTGCATATGAGTGATACAGGCCCAATGTATGACACTGATGGCTTGTCTCAGGTACCCGAACAAACCATCATCATATCTGAACTAATATCTCCGCCAATATCTGAATCCGGCACGGATCAGACTGTTCAAAATGAGTCTTCTACATCTCTTTCTGATGATTTTCAAGTTAACCCTGTAGTTACATTTGACGATCAAGATGACCTTATGGTTTCCTTTGATAATCAAATTCACTCAGAGTTGTACTAGTAAGAAATCTAGGAGTTCATGCTGGTGCCTCAGTTAAACTAATAGTTTCCTTTGGTATTCCAGTAGAACTAGCAGTTTACATTGATGTCCCAATTGAACTTTTAGTAGTCTTTCTCTACATCTTCTGAGTAAAACTTGTCAGACTAGGCACGGCCTAAGTCTATAACCGCCTCTATAATCAAGTCTATACTACTACCAAACAAGCCCATGGACTCTGTTCGGTAGTCACAGTATGTAACCCGGACATAGTGAGTATACGTCGAGTACGTATAATCGGTAGTTGTATTGTCGACGTAATCGAACGTTCAGGAGGTATAGTAGTAGACTCAGACGTAGACGGTATTTCGAGACAAGAAACAGACATTCTCTAGG
>BPTQ01000005.1:320439638-320504663 GCA_019973895.1 Chrysanthemum seticuspe
AACAAGGTGCTGTGCTGCCAGATTTCCTTCTAACTGAAGATGTCAGAAAGCTCGAATCGTACAAAAGGTATCTGGAAGCAGTCAGACAAGGCAAAGTTGGTCATCTCGACGAAAAATCTTCTGGAACACCTGTAAGGAGAACCAGAAAAGGAAGTGCTGGAAGTGTCACAAGTTCAGATAGTCAGAGGAATGTTCCAAAGAAGAAACCTATTCCAAAGAGGAAACCTACCCCTAAGAAGAAAGTTCCTTCTCAGGAAGCCACTCCGATCCTTTCACCTGAACCGCAAAGACAGCTAAGGGACGAGGACTCTGATGCTACTGACACAGATGAAGAGATCACATACTCTGAAACTGCAAAGGATGAAAATCCCTCAGTACCAAAACCTCCAAGTCCTCAAACTAATAAAGGAAAAGGGAAGACTCCTGCACTTGTGCCACAAGATGAAAGCTCTGAAGATGAAGAAGAGCAACTGGATAAATCATACAGGAAGAAGTTTCACAACGTCAGACACCTTCAAAAGGCCGAAGAATTTGCTAAAGATCAAATGGGTGGCCCCGGAGGATCAAGTGGTGCTGCCCACTCCTCTCCAGATCCTGATGCGGTTAATCGACCCGATAAGGGATCTTGTGCCACCACTCTTGTGCAACAACAAAAGCCTGTAGAGGATACTACTGTGTATGATTTTGAGAAACTGGAAACTGAGAAAGAAAAGTCTAGAGATGACGAGGATGATTATGACAAGTTGCTTCTGGGTAGTCCCACACAGTCTCAGAAGGAAACTTCTGAACCACCTAAGGACCCCACGCCTCCCCATGTCTCCTCCTTATCAGACTCATCATCTCACTCATCACAACCACCATCAACGAAGTCAACCAGATCATCATCCAAATCAGTGAAGAAACCACCTAAATCTTGGATTTCTTAGACTCATAAAAAGATTGTGAAAGCTGTCCAACAAGTCAGAAAGAAGGACATTCTTTACAGAAAAATGAATTGGTTTGCTGACCAAATTCAGTACTTAAATGATGAGAAAGACAAGATGGAGAAAGAAAGGGAATTTGTTCAGAAGTTCATGAAGAGTCATCGAAAAGAGGAACTGAATGAAATGATCGAAGGTTACACTAACAAGTACCTTCAGGATATCGTTCCTAAAGTCCAAAAGGAACTGGAGAAGACAGCAAGAGATCATACCCAAAAGTTTCTTCTCGACACTGTCCACGGTGTGACTAGAGAAGTATTTTCTAGACAACTCACCCCTAACATCATAGCATTGGTTAAACATACAATGGACAAAGAAGCTGATCTCTCTGAATCTGAGTTAATCGCTAAACTTGTGATGCAACTATCAAAGCGATCTGGAACGTTTACTTCGGATGAAGCTAAATTTTTCGAAAATCTACTTGATTTTCAACTCAGATCATCATGCAAGGAGTCAGCCGATCAACCCAAACGACCAAGAGATGATGATGATAAGGATAAGGACTCTGCACCTAAACGTCAGAAGCAGTCTGGTAAATCTACCTCTATGCCACCTCCTCCACCACGGACTTCTTCTCAACAAAAGTCTCCTCCACCTCGGTCTTCTACTGATAAACCTCGGGACGATTCCGAGTTACCACCCCTGACTCATAAAACAGGTGATTACTTTGAGTATACGGGTGGTGACGATGAAGAGGTCCTTGAGCCCCGACAACAACCCACCTCACCCAAACAAGTGCAGAAACCAGTATCATCATCAAGGCCTTCCAAAAAGAAGAAGAAGACGACTCAGCCTGGAGTCGTATCATGGCTAGATGACGATAAAACCGAAGAGTTTGAATGGTTCTCCACACTTGTCAATCAAACTCCCTACCCTTATGAAGGTCAAGAATTGGTAGACGGTTCTACATTGGAGCACGCAAAAATTTTGCAAGAAAAGTTTCATGTGAAGAAAATGACGAAATCTGAGTTGAAGCGAATCAAAAATGAAGCTTTTCAACTTCTACAAAACAGCTCTGAAAGCGCCCTCGAGGTCGAATATCATCTTGAGAACATCGCTCGAGCTATGTCTAACAACATGGATTGGCTCAATCCGGAAGCAAACATTGACTTCACACAAAGGGACAACCCTCCATACTACACCGATTGGACCAAACCCCTACCGACCATTGGCCAAACAGACGAACCACGGATTCCCTTCCGATACTTCTTTAACAGAGATCTGGATTTTCTCTTACACGGTAGCGATGGTTCGCGAAAATACGCTACATCATTGACTCTTCCATTCCCAGCGGCTATTTACTCAAACTGCATAGCTATCGAGGAACGTGCAAATCACTTGTTTTCTGACAACGTGCAAGCATACGACCAAGATGCATTATATGGGATTCATCATTGGCCTGAATGCCAAAGAATCTACTACAGAAGCTGCCTGGTTCAGAAGTCTCAACATGCAGTGTATAGTTCTAAGGACATCGTGGCCATCAAACACATTGATCTCAAGTCTAAGTGGGACTACACATTCTTAAAGAATATCATAGTCAAACGACAAGATGAACAGGACTATGGATTCTCCGAGGCTGACTTTGAGAACTTGTCCCTCAACGACATCGAAGACATGTACCTTGCCAAAGTACAGGGTCGTATGAGACAATTCTCGACTGAAGTTCAACGTGAATTTATCAAGTCAGTTCTCATCTTCATTAGATGCATCGTGATCAAAGAACGTGTTGAAGATATCCAGATGGCTGTTGAATCTTATCAGACGCGTGTCAACCTCACTTCTCCAACGCTTACTCTTCCCGATCTCAACCAGCTATCTCAATATACACTCATCAGCAAACCTTTCGGCATTGTTTACCATAGTGAACTTCAAAGAAACTGCTTAATGGCGTGTAGTGAGCTCCACAAATTCGGGGATCATACCTTGAAGCTGGTTAGGGATGGATTGGCGTACAGGTTGAAGGATATACGCCTGAAAGTTGGGAATCCTAAGCGCTGGAATTCTCAGGAAAGGAGGGATGTGAGACGTATCATCACCATGATTGATGAACGGTTGTTCAGAAGGGATCAGTTCAGAAGATTGGAGAGCTATGTTGGTGGTCGACCCAGGAGAAACATCACCGGCTTTCAACGCCCTGTGCGCACTCCTGGGAACATCACTGCACTTTCTGGTACCCCTTGAATTGTTTCCTTCATATAATTTTGGATGTGTGATTATATATATCAATGGCTTGTGCACACATAACAGTGTACAACCCGTAATGGTCAAGAAAGGACCCTGTGGTACGCCTCAGTGCCACAATCCTTATAAAAGGAGCGAAAGCTTCTTATTTTTGAGTAAAACCTATCAAACCTTTCAATTTTCAAGGTTTTGCTCAATAAGACAAGTACTTCCCCATATGATTTCAGAACCTCAACCGTTTATATCATTAGTTGAGGGGGAGTATTTGATTTAAAACTTTGTTCACAAATTGTTCATAGTGGTCATCTTCCCGCAACACTCGAAATGGTCATATTTATTCTCAAACGTTCAAAAACAACATTTTATATGCCATTTTTGAGGGGGAGAAAATTGTGTGATAAGAAATATGTTGTGCAAAATGCAAATGAATCCGTGTACCTCAGACTTAACCTACGAATTGACGGTACTAAACTGTTAGTAACTGGAAAAGACTTGTCCTGGACGGGTAATAATTTCAAGCTAGTTCGCTAGTGATGTAAACGTGTCTCGCAAAGGACTTGTCCTAGTAGAAAGTACCATTCGAGAAACTCTTGATAGACATGAACTCTGACGGGTATGACAACCTTTCGAGGTTTGTCTACACCTTCAAGGTAGTTATTAGAGCTAGTTGTCACCTAAAAGCTGACAATGTAACTCTTTAACTATTCAACGTAACCGTGTCTCGCGGGAGATTGTCTATCTTTAGTGGATCAATTCTAAAAGTGCGCGCTCTTTCCTCATTGTGCATTTAACCATTAAAACTATTAAGCACATGTGGAGGGGGAGTATTTATGCAAAACATCATCTCTCACTGTGGTTCAAACATGTTTTTCATTAACAAACCCTTTGAGAGATATTTTCACATATAGTGGTTTTAATGGCAACATAGGTTAGTCATGGAGTTATAAGGTGACTAAGGTTAGGAATAACCGTCCTATGATCCGCCAGAACCGGAGGGATCTACCCAAGGACACTACCATTAGTTAGTGTTAGAAGTCCTTAGGAATGATTATAAAAAGGAGAAAATGAGAATCGGAGAAAGAAGGAGTTGAAGAATCAAAAAGAAATGTAAAGTAAAGGGTGAAAAGAAATAGCCCTCCAGATTATTCAACTTAGGGCAGACACCGGGTTCAATTCATATGCTACTGGTTGTCACTTAGTAACACCGGTATTGAAGATTAAAAGTCGTCATGGACCCAGTGAAGCATGCACTAAACCTTCTTAGCCACTCAAGTTTTTCTCAACAGAAGCTTGTTTCATTCTCACAGGGAACCCTACGTAAACTATTGGCTTTCTCTTAGAGAACGCTGGTATTAAAGAAGGAGACCCTCTCCCTAGTCTCCGCTCAGGAAAACCAAAATGCACTATTGAGTCTAGAGCCACGAGATTCATCAAAAGATCTCTTAGGAACACTTGACATTTAATCACTTGATGATCAACAAATAAGATCATCAGTGGTTCACATCGAGTCCTTCACAGAACTTAGCTATCTGTCGAGAACATTTATGAGAGGTTCACATCTGTGATCCTCAGTGATTGAATGGAAACTCCTGCCAGGGTCAACATCAAACAGCCCTGACAGCAGGTCACTTCGGTAACTCCCCGTGGATTACGCGGAGTGTGTCTCAAACGGTCTACAGTCATGAGGTGATGCTTCGGTGTACCTCAGCGACTCATCTGAACTGTAGATGTACTTCGATACATCGCGTTATCTCACTTGTGGGACTCCAGTTCAGGAACGGCCTTTGTAAGAATTAGAGTTATGTTTTCACACTGTGCTGTTAACACTCTCGAAGTTCAAACTTGTAAGTGCCGGAAACCGCTTATTACTAACCGTTTGAAATGTTTTCTTCTTATGGAAGCTCCGGAGTGGGATGATCGTGCTGATTCTTCTCATGTTCACGCCAACATCATCACTAATGGAAGTTCTATTCAAAAGCAACACAACCGTCAGAATGATTCTTCGTCAAACCAAAGAATCTACAAAGTCAAAGACTTACAGAACTTCATCAGTATTGATTTCCAACGTCAAAGAGCGTGTGAGCATGTTGAAGAATGACGTGGAGACACTGGAGCAGCGAAGCAGACCTGAGGCAGACTGATGCAGACAACAACATACTATCACTTTCACCACAAAGAACAATGATCAAAGAACAAAGTTAAAGATGACGTCAAAGCATAACTGCTCAAAGATAACTATCTCTCTACACTGGGGAGATTTTTCGAATCAAGGCAATTCCTCTCACAAGAAAGAAGAATGTCAGAAGACGTCACAGCTACTATTACGTCAACGCCTTCACCGTTTACATTCATATATACTTGAGGGGGAGATTGTTGGAATCACTCCTAAACAGTATTTCAAGTATTTATATTTCATATGTAATAGGTAGCTTTATTATGGCCTTTATGTTTGTTTAAGGTCAAGCTTATGTAGAAGGCCCATAAGCTTAGGCCCAAGCCCATATAAGAAAGGATGGGAACTAGGAGTGTTGCCCTAGCTTCCCTCCTATAAATAATCTTGTAAACCCTCATTTGAGGGTTGGTTGTTCAAGTTATTCTCTTCACATACACTCTTTCTTAAACCGTATTATTGTTAACATGTGTTTGTGTGTGTAGCTTGTTCATCCGCCTTCATCTCTTTCTCTATAACTTGTGTTTGTAAAACTAGTGACCTAACATAGATGCTACAACTGTAATGAGAAGGGACACCTGGCTAATGCATGCCCAAAGCCGAGGACTAGGGGCAGTGCTTATTTCAAAGAGGCTTTACTTTTGGCTCTTAAGGACGAAGCTGGTGGATCTCTCACAGACAAAGAACAAAGCTTTATGGCAGATGCTGACTCGGATGATGATATGGAGGACTTGCAGGCCAATACAGCTGTTATGTTGATGGCTAATATGCAAGAGTTACACATGAGTGAAACAGGCCCAGTATATGACACTGATGGCTTGTCTCAGGTACCTGAACAAACCATCATCATATCTGAACTAATATCTCCATCAATATCTGAATCCGGCACGGCTCAGAATGTTCAAAATGAGTCATCTACATCTCATTCTGACGATTTTCAAATAAACCCCGTAGTTATATTTGACGATCCAGAAGATAATCAAATTGACTCCGTGGTTATACTTGAGGATCTAAATAATGATCATGTTGTGACTCACGTTGAACAAGATGAACCTTTGCCCCATCCAGATCTTGTTCTGTTACTTAAAGACCAACAATCCCAAATTGCTGCATGTGTTGCGTTAAATCAGTCCTTAAAAAGTAAAAATGCACTGTTAACCAAGGATTTTGAATGTTTACAAATGCAACACAACTTTTTCAAACTGAAGCCGCTTTTGCAAAATCTCATCAAAACGAAAAATATTTAGAGAGACAGATGCGTGATCTAGCCGCCTCGAAGAATGCTTTGTTGTCTGAATTAGAACAACTAAAACACGAACATAAAAAGAAAATTAACGCTCTCACCTTGGAAAATCAAAAAGCTAAGGCTGAGTTGTTAAATTGTCAAAAACAGTTCTCCGCATACAAAAAGCATTCAACGAATCGGGTAGATGACCTTCTTGAAGAAATTATCGGCTTGCAAAACAAACTTAAAGAGTTTAAAACTGTTGTTTACAAACATGGTGAATGAGTAACAGCTATTGAAAAGTTTACCTTTAAACCCAATCCAAAAGGATATGGAAAAAATCTAGCTGATTACAAACCAAAGCTTTCACTAAAAACATTCAAACCAACTCCTGAAGTTTCCAGTGCAGAATACAAAATTGATAATACTGTCATGAGTGTTGTTGAATATCATTGTCAAGAGGAATTATATGCAGAAGACGAGAGTCGATCAAAATTAAAAAATGTTGTTTACAACAAACCTTTTAATTTTAAAAACGCGGTCACTTTCGTCACACCAACGAATTCTTCAAACACACCAAGGGTTATCATCAAAACACCTGAGTCTTCTAATGTAAATCCCAAAACAGACTTTGCACAAACTTATGGTCCTTTACCTTCCATTAGTGAAGTAAACTCACAACCTGAAAATCGAAAAATTCTTCGATATTTTGACATTTTCATGGCTGACCTCAAAATTTTACAACATGAGATAGAATATCGATCTGAAATCAAAGTTGAACATTTTCAATCGCCTCTGGCGCGAGAACAAAGAGACATTTTTCAGAAAGATCTTTTACCTAATGTTAAAAACTTGAAAAGTTGTGCAATTGCCTGGGAAAAGGATTTTCATAAGGAACTTGGGGTAATGAAAAACGTTTTCGAGAAAACAGAAACATCTATTTCTAATACTAAACGTAAAAAGAAACTCTTGAGAAAAGATGTTGATCGACTCTTGGAAGATGTTATCTGTGCTGATATCCATAATGTTGTGCTATTCTATTCTTTGCCATATGCATCTGATCATATCTCTGCTGATATTGTTGAAACTATTGTTACTGTTGAGAACACCGATAATGTGCTTCAGATCGAGTCTTTAAAAGCTGAAAATAAACGATTACTCACTGAAATTTACAATGCAAAACGTCGTCTTCATTGGTGTGAAAAAGATATTCACAACCATCAACTTAGTTTTCAAAAGAAAATCGCTCAGTTGAGTGCAAAATCTTCTGATCCTAAAATTGAGCAACTGGATGATCAAAACGTGTCTTTGAAAAGTCAAATCTCAAAATATGAACAAGAACTTTTAAAAGTTAAACAGGAATATGGTGTCATATTTGATTTACTCAAAAAGACTCGACTTGAAGCATCAAATGAACTTGATCAATATCTTGCTCACACTAGAGATGTCATGAATTTTGCTGGAAATATTCGTTCTGAAAATCAAGATCTGATTCACACTATATCTAAGTTACGGGAAATGTTAGGAAAGTATGAACAACTTCCGCCTACTGTGATTAAGAGATTAGCACCAGTCACACTTAGTAATCGTGAACCTAGAATTCCAACTGCCAAATCACAAGCTGCTAATGTGTTTCCCTCTACTGAAACAGGAATAGTTGCATCTTTTTCAAACGTCCGCACTTCACAGCCTAGGAGCACTCAAACGAAGAATAGGAAGTTGCGACCTAAGAAAAGATCAATAAGGAATGCTAAAGTAGAAGAACACCCTAGGACTCTGAATAAAACTCATGTTGCTTCCACTATAGATGTTGCGTCTGGCAAATGTAATACATATAGTGATGTAACGAATGCTAAACCGTTAAGTACTTTTGATATTCAGTCTGATGCACCTTGTGTTATTTGTCGAAAGAGTATGAATTCTGATTGTCATGACAAATGTGTTGCTAAAGCTATAATCTCTCGATTACAAAATCCTAAGAATCGGAATACCTCTAGGCCCACTAATCATTCTAAGTCTGTGCTTGGTAGACCGCCTTCACAGTAGCTCCCGCTTCACCTCCTAAGAATGTAGTACCACCTAGTGTTTTCACTAAGACTAAAGCAAAGAGTAGTTATAGATGGCAGAAATGGATATATAACACACTAGGATTTAAATGGATGCCTAAAATTATCAATGTGTGTATGTCTAACATACCTGCTTTGGAACCCTCTAACATTACGGGTTCCACATCTACTTCTATTCCATCTGTGTCGTCTGTGTGTAATGCAGGTGATACAGATCATTCTCTGGATTGTTGATAGCGGATGTTCCCGACACATGACAGGCAACCTTAAACTGTTATCCAACTTTATTGCAAAGTTCATTGGCACTGTCAGATTCGGGAACGATCACTTCGCAGCTATCATGGGCTACAGAGATTATGTCAATGGGAACATCGAAATCAGCAGGGTTTACTATGTGGAAGGCCTCGGTCACAATCTGTTTTCAGTAGGTCAATTTTGTGATGGAGATTTGGAGGTTGCTTTCAGAGAGAAAACTTGTTTCACTCGTGATCTACAAGGAAATGACCTTATGTCTGGCTCGCGTAATTCTAGTCTCTACACTATCTCTATGCAAGACATGGTTGCTTCCTCTCCCATTTGCTTACTTTCAAAGGCAACATCTACAAAATCCTGGCTATGGCACCGTCGTCTCTCACATCTAAACTTTCAAACCATCACCAACCTTGCTCGACACAAACTAGTTGAAGGACTCCCACGATTCCGGTATTCAAAAGATCATCTTTGCTCAGCCTGTGAACAAGGGAAAAGCACTCGTGCTCATTTTCCTTCAAAGGTGGAACACAGCTCTCAGCATGTGCTTCACCTTCTTCACATGGATTTGTGTGGCCTAATGCGCGTGCAAACGATCAATGGCAAACGCTACATCTTAGTAATTGTTGATGACTACTCATGATGGACTTGGGTCTACTTTCTACGAAGCAAAGACCAAGCTCCACAAATGATCATCACCTTTCTCATAAAGATACAGGTTCAGCTCCGCAACACCGTCATGATAATTCGGACAGACAAAGGAACTGAATTTGTTAACCAAACCCTTCGTGAATTCTATGAGAAAGTGGGAATTCAGCATCAAACATCTATTGCACGTACACCTGAACAAAACGGAGTTGTTGAAAGACGAAACCGAACGTTAGTGGAAGCTGCAAGAACAATGTTAATCAATGCTAAACTTCCAGATTACTTATGGGCAGAAGCTGTATCTACTGCATGATATACTCAAAACTGTTCTATGATCACAAAACGCCACAACAAAACACCTTTCGAGCTTGTCCAAAACTATAAACCGAACCTCAAACACTTTCATGTATTTGGATCCCTTTGCTATCCGAATAACGATCGTGATGATTTTGGAAAGCTCAAAGCCAAAGCTGATATTGGAGTCTTTATTGGATACTGTGATAATTCTAAAGGTTTCCGAATCTGGAATCGTCGAACTAAGGAGGTAATGGAAACGATTCATGCTCATTTTGATGAACTCACGGAGATGGCTTCTGAGTATAACAGCTTAGAAACCGGTCACAACCGTTTAAACTTCCCTCAACCCCCATCATCAGCTGAACAAAGCCCCCAGCTCACTCGTCAACAAATGGAAAGGTTATTTGCTCCTCTGTTCAGTGATGATATTGATGAACGTGCTCCAGGTGTATCCGCTGTTTCCGCTGCACAACCTGATAATATTCCTATACCTGATACACCTGCTACAACAACTACTGTTGAAGATGCACCTACACCAGTTGACTCCAACAAAACAGTTGAACACACCGCTTCCAACAATGATGAACCAGCTGATGATATTCTGAATGAAGTACCCCCACCTGCAGATTTTGATCCAAATGCGTTCTTCAACCCGTTTGCCAATGAAACTGCTGCACCAGATATCTCAGAATCTTCAACAAACCATTTGAATCCTCAGAATCTGCACAATGTATACCAACATCAACCCTCTACACATAGATGGACAAAAGACCATCCTCTGGCTAACATTATTGGCAACCCGAATCAACCAATCGTTACGAGACAACGTCTTCACACAGATGGTGAACATTGCATTTATGCTCTCATTGTCTGCCAATCTGAGCCTAAAAACATTAAAGACGCAATGACAAAAGACAACTGGATTGAATCCATGCAGGAAGAACTCAACCAATTCAAACGTCTTGAAGTATGGGAACTGGTTGAAAGACCAACAGGGGTCTACGTCATTGGCCTAAAATGGATTTGGAAAAACAAATTGGATGCTGAAGGGAATGTCATCCGAAACAAGTCACGTCTAGTTGCTAAGGGTTATCGTCAGGAAGAAGGAATAGACTTTGAAGAATATTTTTCTCCGGTTGCTCTTCTTGAGGCTGTTCGGATATTTCTCGCGTTCGCTGCTCATATGAATCCAACATTGTTCACAAATTGTTCATAGGGGTCATCTTCCCGCAACACTCGAAATGGTCATATTTATTCTCAAACGTTCAAAAACAACATTTTATATGCCATTTTTGAGGGGGAGAAAATTGTGTGATAAGAAATATGTTGTACAAAATGCAAATGAATCTGTGTACCTCAGACTTAACCTATGAATTGACGGTACTAAACTGTTAGTAACTCGAAAAGACTTGTCCTGGACGGGTAATAATTTCAAGCTAGTTCGCTAGTAATGTAAACGTGTCTCGCAAAGGACTTGTCCAAGTAGAAAGTACCATTCGAGAAACTTTTGATAGACATGAACTCTGACGGGTATGACAACCTTTCGAGGTTTGTCTACACCTTCAAGGTAGTTATTAGAGCTAGTTGTCACCTAAAAGCTGACAATGCAACTCTTTAACTACGCAACGTAACCGTGTCTCGCGGGGGATTGTCTATCTTCAGTGGATCAATTCAAAAAGTGCGCGCTCTTTCCTCACTGTGCATTTAACCATTAAAACTATTAAGCACATGTGGAGGGGGAGTATTTTTGCAAAACTTCATCTCTCACTGTGGTTCAAACATGTTTTTCATTAACAAACCCTTTGAGAGATATTTTAACATACAGTGGTTTTAATGGCAAACATAGGTTAGTCATGGAGTTATAAGGTGACTAAGGTTAGGAATAACCGTCCTATGATCCGCCAGAGCCAGAGGGATCTACCCAAGGACACTACCATTAGTTAGTGTTAGAAGTCCTTAGGAATGATTATAAAAAGGAGAAAATGAGAATCAGAGAAAGAAGGAGTTGAAGAATCAAAAAGAAATGTAAAGTAAAGGGTGAAAAGAAATAGCCCTCCAGATTATTCAACTTAGGGCAGACACCGGGTTCAATTCATATGGTACTGGCTGTCACTTAAGTGACACCGGTATTGAAGAATAAAAGTCGTCATGGACCCAGTGATGCATGCACTAAACCTTCTTAGCCACTCAAGTTTTTCTCAACAGAAGCTTGTTTCATTCTCACAGGGAACCCTACGTAAACTATTGGCTTTCTCTTAGAGATCGCTGGTATTGAAGAAGGAGACCCTCTCCCTAGTCTCCGCTCAGGAAAACCAAAACGCACTATTGAGTCTAGAGCCACGAGATTCATCAAAAGATCTCTTAGGAACACTTGACATTTAATCACTTGATGATCAACAAATAAGATTATCAATGGTTCATATCGAGTCCTTCACAGATCTTAGCAATCTGTCGAGAACATTTATGAGAGGTTCACATCTGTGATCCTCAGTGATTGAATGGAAACTCCTACCAGGGTCAACATCAAACAGCCCTGACAGCAGGTCACTTCGGTAACTCCCCGTGGATTACGCGGAGTGTGTCTCAAACGGTCTACAGTCATGAGGTGATGCTTCGGTGTACCTCAGCGACTCATCTGAACTGTAGATGTACTTCGGTACATCGCGTTATCTCACTTGTGGGACTCCATTTCAGGAACGGCCTTTGTAAGAATTAGAGTTGTGTTTTCACACTATGCTGTTAACACTCTCGAAGTTCAAACTTGTAAGTGCCGGAAACCGCTTATTACTAACCGTTTGAAATGTTTTCTTCTTATGGAAGCTCTGGAGCGGAATGGTTGTGCTGATTCTTCTCATGCTCACGCCAACATCATCACTAATGGAAGTTCTATTCAACAGCAACACAACCGTCAGAATGATTCTTCGTCAAACCAAAGAATCTACAAAGTCAATACTTAAAGAACTTCATCACCATTGAATTCCAACGTCAAAGAGCGTGTGAGCATGTTGAAGAATGACGTGGAGACACTGGAGCAACGAAGCTGACCTGAGGCAGACTGATGCAGACAACAACATACTATCACTTTCACCACAAAGAACAATGATCAAAGAACAAAGTTAAAGATGACGTCGAAGCATAACTGTTCAAAGATAACTATCTCTCTACACTGGGGAGATTGTTCTAATCAAGACAATTCCTCTCACAAGAAAGAAGAATGTCAGAAGACGTCAGAGCTACTATTACATCAACACCTTCACCGTTTACATTCATATATACTTGAGGGGGAGATTGTTGGAATCAATCCTAAACAGTATTTCAAGTATTTATATTTCATATGTAATAGGTAGCTTTATTATGGCCTTTATGTTTGTTTAAGGTCAAGCTTATGTAGAAGGCCCAAAAGCTTAGGCCCAAGCCCAATAAGGAATAGGGAAGGAGAGGGAGTGTTGCCCTAGCTCCTTGCCTATATAAACAATGTAATAACCCTGACTTGAGGGTTGGTTGTTCAAGTTTTTCTTTCACATACATCTTATTCATAACCGGTCATAGTATCTCGTGTGTGTGTGTGGTTTTACTTGTTCATCCGCCTTCATCTCTTTCTCTATAACTTGTGTTTGTAAAACTAGTGACCTAACAGGCAATTTGGCAATGACATCCACTTTCGCTTTGTCAACCTCAATCCCGTTTTTTGAAATCTTATGGCCTAGGACAATTCCTTCCTTGACCATAAAATGGCTCTTTTCCCAGTTTAGACAAAGATTGGTGTCTTCACACCGTTTGAGCATTTTTTCTAAATGGGAAAGACATGTTTGAAATGAGTCCCCAATGACCGAGAAGTCATCCATAAAAACCTCCATTGTTTCCCCGACCATGTCGTGGAAAATTGCCATCATACATCGTTGGAACGTGCCAGGAGCGTTACATAGGCCAAAAGGCATACATCTGTAGGCAAAAGTTCCGTATGGGCAGGTGAATGTGGTATTTTCTTGATCCTGTGGATCAATGGGGATCTGAAAATATCCCGAGAAACCATCAAGGAAACAACAGTATTCGTTCCCTGCTAATCTCTCAAGCGTTTGGTCCATGAAGGGTAGAGGAAAATGGTCTTTACGGGTGGCTTCGTTTAACTTGCGATAGTCAATACATACACGCCATCCCGTAACCAATCGAGTTGGAATTAACTCGTTTTCTTCATTTGTGACAACAATTATGCCACCATTTTTTGGAACACAGTGGATGGGACTGACCCAAGGACTATCAGAGATCGGGTAAAGAGTGACTCGGAAAGCCAACTCATTAGAAGATTACTGCATAACTCCCCCAAAGGACTACGAAGTAACTTATTAGGTCAAATGAGGTTCCACGCCACTGATAACTACGCCGTAACTATTTCATCAACTCTGGCGTAACCATGAAATATTGAAGATACGATGTAACCACTTATAAGGTTACGCCGTAACCAGCAGATCTAGTGCAAATTACGAAGAAATAGAAGATTACGGCGTAACTCTTATATTAGTTACGCCGTAACCTAGATCTGGACTATAAATAACCCACGATTTCCAGCATTTCAAAGCATCCCATTTGACACACCATAACCAAAGAATGTGGGAAGAAGCCAAAGCAGGTCTAGAGGAGCATACGGAGCTGTCTCCAAGGGAGAAATCACTCCCTTAAGATAATCATTAGCATTTTATCTTTTCTTTACTTTCGATTTATGTATTTCGTAACTTTGAATATTGAATTGACTTGTATGGTTAATATGAGCGGCTAAGCACCTCTTGGTGCTGGCCTAGTTATGAATCCTTAATTGTTTTGGTTGCATTTACGTTACTTCCGTATAATTATTTCTAAGTGTATGCATGCATAGTTTATTGGTAGCTACCCTTGTTTCGGTAGTTTTGAATGGCGGTAGAGGCTAGTTGCTTAGGAGATATGACCAACTGACCCTACGTGAGTAGACTAAGACGGGAAGGGTAAGATATGACCAACTGACGACCCTTTCTACTTGTGTGATTTGACCAACTGATCACCTACCGTTTGGATGAACTTAAGAATTAGGGGGTGAGTGTTTAAGTTGCTAACGCCCGAGCATTCACTATTATAAATCTAGCATTTAGCGGTACTTAATGACTTGGCTTAGGGGACCAGGAACAACTGGACTTATGAAGGGACACCTGACTTCTCCAGTGGTGGCATCTTTGCTGGTAGGTTAGGGCGAATTGACCAAATGCTGTCCTCTCGAATTTGACCCCACCTGAAGTAATTAGAAGCAAGTAGACGTAGACATTACTAGCTAGGAGGAATAACTAAGTTAGCACCACTCTCCTCTATTGATTGAACCTTTGCCTTTATTTGCTTTTATCTTCTTTAGTAGTTAATTAATGAATTACTTATTGAAATCATATTAAAAACTGTGACACCTAGACTTAGTAATAATCCAACACACATAGCTCTTAGGGCGACCTCGGTTTTACCGAATACTACACTACACACGACCGGGTACACTGCTCGTTAGTGAATTAGGGTAGACCATAGGTATAACGAGACAATATAAATATTAAAACCTGGTCAGTAAAACCTGCATCAAGTTTTTGGCACTGCTGCCAGGGAGTTATATTAGGATTGCTATTAAGTCTTTCATTTTCGTTTTGTTATAAACTTTTCTCAATTTCTCACGATCATTATTCAAGTTTTCAGGTACCATGGAAGTTGTCAACATTGATGACCTCACTCTTGAGGAATATTTAGCGTTGACAAGAGCAGAGCAAGGGCCAGGTCTCGTAAGATCGGCAATTGGAGCTGATGTCCGTTTCGAAATTAAAGACCAATTTATGAGGGAGCTTCGTGCTAACCCTTTCCAGGAAACAGGGAAAAAGATGCATATTAGCACGTTGAAAATGTTCTTTACATCGTAAGCCTTTTCAACATTCCGGGCGTATCTCATGATGCTGTTATTCTAAGGGTATTCCCCATGACTCTTACTGGGGCTTCCAGAAGATGGATTGAAAGATTGCCCATCGGGGCAGTTAATACCTGGGCTCTACTTAAGAAACATTTCATTCAGAGGTATTGTCCTCCATCGAAGATTTCTAACCAGCTCTTAGAGATCCATAATTTCAAACAATAAGATGATGAAACGTTGTATCAAGCCTGGGATAGAACAACGATCTCCTCTACAAATGTCCTACACATGATCTGAATAACCAGCAAAAGTTCAACATCTTCTATAAAGGAATCAACGTTACTACAAGACAGATGCTGGACTATCAAAGACCTATCCCGAACATGACTCCTACTCTAGCAATTGAAGCCATTCAAAAAATTGCTGATCATTCTCAAAAATGGCACGACTGAGGAAGCAAACGAAACCAAGGTGGAAGTTTTGACGGAATTGCAGCAATTGCTAGAAAAATTGAAAGTCTAAGTTGAGATATGCTGAAAGTCCGAGAAACCGTTCATGCCATTCTGTAGGATCGTAAATATTATTGTGTTGATGATTCGGGTGGTCTTGGATGATGGAAATACATGTTAGCCATTTAGAGAGAGAAAGATATGAGAGGGTGTTCTTGTTAGAGACTTGCTTTACAAAAATGAAAGGTTAGATTATGAGAGGCACCACGCCTTCCAAGGATGGAAGGGGTATTTATAGTTACAAATACTACGCCCCTCCTGACGGGCTGTGAATCAGGCATACAGTGGGTAAAGACCCGTCCTTCCTCCACGGTGTTACACTAAACTAAACTACGCTACAAACTAACTAATTAACTATCAAATAATGTAAATAACGACACGTCTACGAGCTAACATATGCTAGACCATAATTGGGGTGATCGACACTTTAACATGGAATTTCCAATTCCTAACAATCTCCCCCTAAGGGAGGTCACCCCATGAAATACATTTTGCATCCTAGCATTCTATCTTTGTATTTAGTTCTGATCTCGTAGACTTCTATTCTTCAAGTTCCGCAATCTTTGTGCTTTAGTAGCGATTCTTTAAAGTCCGGATATTTTGTACTTTCAGTGGAGGTCTTTGAACTGATCCACATCTTGATGATCTTTGAGCTTTCATAGAGATCATCAGCCACAGTAAATCTCTGGATCACCCTTTATTGTGTTGCCATCATGTGATGTTGTGACTTTTGGACCGACATGCTCACACTTTTGGATCATGACATCTTTCCATCAGAGTAGCGGAAGCTTTACTGGTTCATGATATTTGCAGCAGCGTAGCAGAAGCATAGTATAAAAATATCAGAGCCAGGTTACGTAGATTAGCACTTGTCATGATTTCTTCAAATTAAGTGTGGATGCTGTGAGCATGCGGCTTTGGATTGACTCCTCAATTCTGATCAGCTACAACCGTCCAAATGTACCTGCACATAACAGTTAGCAATAAAACACATGAAAGTGTCTTTGATTACTTTCATTTAATTGAGGTACACAGCCCACGGTTCCCCGTTGATTAGTACAAGTACTGCCTGTGATCAGGTATAATTTCGAAGAATCTCCTTGACAGGGTTTCGCAGCTGCTCTAGCTGTTCTCAATCTGGAACGTCTCAAAGAAGACAACACGGAGTGAGTGAACCAGCGAATTGAGATTCACTGATTGATGAAAAATTGATTTAAAAAACAATCGTGTAATGCTCAATAAAATGTTTTTGAAATACAACGAAGCTTTTAAGGAAAATCAGTTATCAATCATAAACACATTTTAATTTATGAAAACTCTGAATTAGATTGATTTACAAGAAACTCATTTACCACCATTTTTGAAAACAACAAATATTTTTCTGAAGAATTTTAGAAGGAAAAATATTTGAGTAGGAACAACAGTCTTTTTGATGACATGCTTTCCTTGTTTTTGTTTTAGGATAAGTGCACGAAATTTTTGAAAGTTAGTTTAGCGCAGCACTTTCCGCCTTTGAAGAGCAGGTTGCTATCGGAAATAATAGCAAGCCATGGTTTAAGCACGGGTTACAGTCAGAAGTAACTGTAAGCCATTTGATTTGTGACATGTTTAGAAAAGAATATTTACACCTCCTGCTCGAACTTCATCTATAGTCCCGTGCCATTGTTGAATGACATTTCTAAGACCGTAGATGTTATCGATACCAGAAGACATGTCTTGAAAAAACATTTTTTTGGTATTTTTCAAATTTTTTGATTTTTTATGGATTCTTGAAGGTTTTATATTTTTCTATTTTCTTTTTACTGGTTTTATATTTTTGTATTTGGTTTTTGATAAATATATACAGATAGAGTAGATGATATAGTTTAAGAAGGAAGATGATACGAGTACCGAGATAAGGATATCGAGCAACACGTCGTAGAAGATAGAATTCGTCATCTCTTAAACTTCCACCACCAAAGCTTCCGAGGCTCCAGAATAGACAGAACATGAGCCTTTAAGAAAGAGAGACTTTGGCAGCTTCCCCCAAACCGAAAATCCATTAGATGAGCAGATTCGAAGCTCTATTTCAAGCTTGCCTTAGCCAGGTGCACATAGGAGCACACCATTATCATAAATCTTGCTGCTCCTTTTGAGAACGATAATCGAGATTCTTCGTTCGGGGTTATATCATCAACAAGAACAGCAACGTATCATTCCACTCTTGAAATTTCTTCTCATATTTAATTACCACTGAAGTCTGAAGTAATCCATTCAAAAGGTGTCACGAGACAACTTCCCCTACGTAGTTGAATTGATGGAGTCAGTCTCTTAGACTAGAGCTCACGAAACCCGAATACACATATACCCAAAGACAGAGAAACTTATAACATCGAAGTAGCAGATTAAGTTTGATAGCCAAAGAATAACCCCGATGAATACTTTTCTCTCCCCTGATGATAGTGTATGAAGCTCAAGAACCCGAAGTACCCGAATGCCCAAAGAGAGAATAACTGATAACATTGAAGAAGCAGGCCGAATCACTGATTATCTCTGTAGATGACAATCTCTGCGGATGTCAACTCCGAAATAAATGATTATATCTCTGAATCACTGATTAAGCCCTCAAGTAAAACAGCTGAGCATCCCCAATGTACACAATATCTCTCCCCTGATGATTGCGATAACATCAAAATCATCACACACTTGTGTACCTCTTTTATCTTCAGAAACTAACTCCTCCATCTCTTCCCCCACATAGTTGGAATATGAACATTAAACGCCATGAGTCAAACCTTGAGTTTCTCTGCGGTAATGACAATAGTCTTCCCAAGATATCTTCAATCACTTAGAAGTATTAAGCTCATCAAGATTAATCGCGTTTAGATACGTGTCTCCTTCCCCCTTGCTGGTTTTGATACTTCAGAATCAACAACACATTGTAAGCTCATGTACTAGAAATCTTTTGAGAAGAACACTTTTAATCTTTGTGAGAATCAAGTTGCTGAAGAATGTGAGCAAGTCTAATTGGGGATTGAATCTGACTTATCACTCTCCCACAATTAGTGCTCTCCCCTAAACCGACAATCTGTTTGATAAATGCTCAGATTATGAAGAAGTCTTTAGATAATCAAAATGCAACTCGTCTTTAGTCTTCTAACATGTAGCAGAAAATGTAGAACATATTGTAGACTCGACCTTCTTCAAGATTGTCCATTTGGGGATCAGAAGCTAACATCTTCAAGACACAAAATGCATTCCCCGTTAACTTACATAAAGCAAATCCCCTTAACTCAAATCCCTCCCAATCAAACAAGAACAGAAAGATGTTCATCAAGGAAATCAGCCCCGCAACTGGAAGCACTTTGTCATTAATCAAATCAGCCCGTGTGAAGATGTCAACCAACGGATCTTAGAAGAAACTCCATGTGAAGATGTCCCGATAAGAAGAAGCTCGGTTCTTACATGAGTTTGGAGCCGTATGACCATATATTCTCATATGAAACTCAACATGCAGAAGTTATCATACTTCTTCTCCCCCTTAAGAATTGCATACGGAGATGCCATTCTTGATTGAATAAGTGAAAATCATCCAAATGCATTCTATTCACACTTCTCCCCCTCAAAGGTAGCATATGATGTCGCCATCGTCATTATAATGAGCAAGTGGAATAAGAGTAATTATCAGTAGTCCAGTTCACTTGATGACTGAAGCGCATGGAAAAAGCATGAAGCATGTTGATGAGAATGGTCATAATAAGAAGATTTCTCTTCTTCCAAAGATAATGCGCACTGAAGCGTACACATTTATTTTCTTTAGAGTACGTGGGTTGAACTGTTGTGTTCAAACGTCATAACAAGATTTCTCTTCTTCAGAAGATAAAACGCACTGAAACGTACACTTTTCTTTTCTTTAGAGACCGAGGCTTGAATTGTTGTGTTCAAACGTCATAATCTCTCTCTTTTCATCATCTCTTGGCAAAACTTGTAATCACCCCATTATCATTCAGTAGGCTCTTTGTTGTGACAGCTGATGGAGAAAACCCAATATGACGAATTTGACCCTGAAGTAAACTAACCCGAACTCGTGACTTAAACATGCACATATGTAACAAAGAGCGGTGTCGAGACTTCATCCTCCATTGAATCTCTAAGTACTCTATACTCTTCATCCAACCATCCATCAAGTATAAGACGTACATCACCTCTTGAAAATCCACAATTGAATGTGACACTGAGCACTACAAAGTAACTCCTTAAAGTGATAGTTATTTTGAGGTGATAAGAGCCCAATTCCCCCAAGTGGTAAAACAAAAGGAAAAAGTCACCCAACAATAACTAGATTTCTAAGTCTTCGTTTTTGATAATAAGTTTGAACAAGGATCTTGAAAAATCTTCATCCAACCATCCGCGATACCTTCAGTTACTAAGTACACTCGCCCGTGATATTTCACTTCAATCTCAAATAAATAATAATGAATTAACGATGTTGTCACATTTTCTTGTTAAAAGCTCAAATCTAGCCTCCTTTGACGTTTTAAGTGAACTATGATAATGGTTTTCATCCTGACCATGGATAAAAGCACATAACCCCGTCAAACCATGTAATAACCAACATGCCATGAAGAGTATCCAAACATACATCCAATTCATGAAGTACACCATTTTGTCCCTTCTTCAAAGTAGAAACTGTATCACCAGCATTAGATAAGATCCCGAAATACACTTTCCTTTCTCCAGGATGTTTCCATCATTGCGGGATTTTACAATTCTATAGTTTAAACCGAGAAATAGTTTCTTTCGCGGGATTTTACAAAACCAAGAATAAACCGTAAGATAGATATGGAGATGCACTTCATAATTGTTTGAATCACTCCTAAACTAGAATCCAAGTGTTAGTAACTAATATGTAATAGTTAGCTTAATTAGGCCTTTATGTTTGTTATTATGCTAAGGCTTATGTAGAAGGCCCATAAGCCTTGGCCCAAGACTAATAAGGAAAGGATGGGAACTTGATGTGTTGCCTTAGTTCCCTCCTATAAATACTCTTGTATAACCCTCACTTGAGGGTTGGTTGTTCACTTTCATTATTCACCTACGCATAACTTTTCTCCATTTCTTATTCGTGTGTTTGTGATTGTGTTCATCCGATCTCTTCTACTTTATTTCTTCTATTGATGCTTGTGTTACATATATGGTGACCTAACAGTTGTATCAATCGCCAAATAGTTGGGTGAATAGTTTTTGTTTTTTGAAGTTTTTTGGTCTTACGCGTAATACGGTTTCAAACTTTGTCACGCTTAAAAACTTATTTTTTACACTTTTCAATACAAGATTCTTATACTTTCAACGTTTTTAGGTGTTAAAATACCTGTTTTTGGCAAAAATTTTTAAACTTTACGTGTGGATCATTGTTTTTAAGCTTGGTTTTATATGTGGGAGTATTTCTACGCATAAGGTGTTTAGAAGCTTTGGATAATCAAGTTTCACACTTTTGTGTTATTTTGGTGATATTGAAGCTGTTTCATCACAAAAATCTGGTTTAGAAACATCATTGGGCAGAAATCAGTTTTGGTTACTTTCTACGCGTAAGAAAACCCTAATCTTACGCGTAACTTTTCCTTGGATCGATCTTCAGTTTTCGTGGTTTACTCAGTGTTTTCTTGCTTGGATAAGCCTGAAAACACTTCGACTTTGGATATCCTTTACACTGTGATAGTGTAAAAGATTTTTTGGGCAAAACCCTAATCTTACGCATAAGCTCAAACTTATGCGTAGAACTCTTTACGCATAAGATTATTCTTACGCCTAAGCCTTGTCTTACGCATAAGCTAATCCTACGCATAAGTTTTCTACGCCTAACTTTTAGTTTACGCATAACTTTAGTGTTTTCTCAATTCTTACGCGTAAGCTAATCCTACTCGTAAATACTACTTTTACGCGTAAGTTTGGTGATTTTACGCCTAAGTATTACTTTGCCTATACTTGGTTTCTACGCCTAAGGATACTTCATCAACAACGTTTCATTCGACTACAAAGATCCATTTAACAGCACAAGTTTTCAACATGTCTCAACCTCCATACTCTAACTACTTTCCTTACACTTATAATCAACAATAACACCAACTAAGTCCACAACATCAACAATTTAAGCAACAACAACAAATTTATCAACAACAATTTAATCAACAACATTATCCACAACAAGGAGCAATTCAACCTCAAATGGTTCAACCACCACCTAGTCTTCAAGTACAACCCTACACAAACGTTTACAATCAACATCCATCCAGGAATACTATGAAGGAACCGACTTGGTTTGCAAAGATGTGTGAAGCTTTAAGTAGCTAGCAATCCATTCATGAGGCTGGATCACTTGATAGACCTCCAATGCTCACTCTCGGAAACTATGATCAATGGGTGATTAGGTTCTTTAGGTTTTGTGATCTAAAGAAGCCACATGGAAAGTTCTTAAAGAAGGTTATCTTGGAAGGTCCATTTCAGATGCCTCTTGTCGTTACACCCGGAGATCCTAATGTTGTTCCACCAAGAGATGATCTCACAAACATTGCAACTCTTGCTGACCTTTCTGGTGATGAACTTCTACACTACGAAGCTGATGAGCTAGCAATGTAATACATCCTTTTAGGACTACCCAGTCCAATCTTTCAAAGTGTTGATGCTCAAAAGACTGCAAAAGCGATGTAGGAACACATTCATCTTCTCATGGAAGGCACTGCACTCAATCAAGAGGATATGGAATCCAAAATTTACTTGGCTTATGAACACTTCATGATTGAACCAGGAGAGACATTAGAGTCATATCATCATCGATTCTCAGACATCATTAATGACTTGGACAAACATAACATCATTATGCCAAGAATTGCAGTCAACACTAAGTTCCTGAGTAGTCTTGGTCCTGATTGGGAAAAGTATGTCATTTTCCTCCGTTAAGCGAAGAATATGCATCATGCTACATACGGATTGTTGTACGACTATGTGAAGCCTCATCAAAAAGAAGTTGATAAGGAAAGGGTTATCTGTGGCCAAACTGTTTCACATTCACTTCTGGATAATCAACAACTTGCTTTATGGGCTCAAACTAGTTCTCCTCCTCAACCAGCTCCTCAACCAATTGCCCAATTACACCATATGATCCGTCACAACAACAATCTCAACAAACTCAATTGGTTCCATACAACAACAACATTAATCAAGCACTTTACAGTGAAGCCAATGAGGACGCAGATGCTTTCGATGCATTGCAACAAGGATTTGTTATGATTGCTAAAGCTTTTGGCCGTTATACAAACAAATCCAACAATCGCATTCGTTCCTCATCAAACACAAGGAATCAGGCTGTTGTGAACAATGGACGAGTTGAAGTTCAGAATCGTGGTTATGGTCGTCAGATGGGCGGTGGTCAAGGGTTTAATGCTATGGGTAGAAATAACATGGGTGCTCCACAACAACAGAGAGCTCAAGTGGTTGAACAGGGGAATGATCAGAATGGGATGAATGGTCTTAGATGCTACAACTGTAATGAGAAGGGACACCTGGCTAATGCATGCCCTAAGCCAAGGACTAGAGGCAGTGCTTATCACAAGGAGGCTTTACTTTTGGCTCATAAAGATGAAGCTGGTGGAACTCTCACAAACAAAAAACAGAGCTTTATGGCTGATGCAGACTCAGATGATGATATGGAGGACTTGCAGGCTAATGCAGCAGTGATGTTGATGGCTAATATGCACGAACCCCACATGAGTGACACAGGCCCAGTGTATGACACTGATGGCTTGTCTCAGGTACACGAACAAACAATATTCATCTCTGATCTAATATCTCAGCCAACATCTGAATCCGACGAGGCTCAGACTGTTCAACATGAGCCATCCACATCTCAGTGTGATGATTCTCAACTAGATCCCGTAGTTACATTTGATGATCAAGATGACCTTATGGTTACCTTTGATACTCAAATTGACTCCGTGGTTATACTTGGGGATCTGAATAATCACAAGTGATAAATCACTTCCATTTGATTTTTTTTGGGCTTCCAACACGTGCTAATATTATAGACTATCCTAGCTCACTATTGTTGACCTATATCTTTAACGTGTAACTTCAACAAAGAAATTTCCAAACTTTCGTCTAACACACACAAAACGCAAATGCATGTGCTTTGTATGATTGGCAACATGTGACATAACTTGGACTTCCACAAGTACAATGTTGGAATAGACATGACAAAGACAACACATGCTTCTTATTATTTCCTTCTTGCGTGTAAAACAATGGCACATAACACAAAAGTCATGTGTTCTTTCTTGCATATATTCAGTAGCCAAAAGAGAAACACCAACACTCACACACATTTTGATTTACAAAGCATACAAGAGTTAAACTAGCACAAGTGACAAGAAACTTTGGCAAGAAACTTTCTTTCTCTTTTATACCGAATTTATACAAGCTCAAAAAACAAACAGTTTAGTTTCAAGCACTCAAGTTTCAAGGCTAAAGCAAAGAAAGATTTCGAGGTGGGAAATTATCAGTTTTTCAAAGCAAAGAGGGAAACGGGTTTATTCTTTGGAAGCTATCGGTTTACATTTTGGGAAGCTAGTCGAAACTAGTTCTTTGGCCCTTTGTCTTTCACTCATAGACACGTCACATTGTAAGCAAGTTAAAAGGGGTTTAGAAGCAAGGAAACGTCGGGTATACATGTTTAAGTCTTACTAGGTTCTATTGTCGACCAGTGTAGATCGATCTTTGGTCCATGGTTCTTGTTCATTCATTCACACCACTCTCAACTTGTAAGCAAACTCGTACTTAACTCTTTCGATTGATCATGACTCGTTACACATCCTTGTTTGCTAAGCTAGTCTCTTTTCGATATATGCAACTCGTAACTTAAAGAAAACCAACAAGAACTTGAACCCTTTTAAAGTGTTTTTACGCTTATGTGGAACCTTTTGATCGTAAAACATGTTATGTCAAACGGCCCAACCCGTTTTGCCAAGTACTTAAATAAGCAAATAAGCTATTTAGAGCTTACTCGACTTTTTAATGAAACTCTGGAGCTTCAAAGCTTTTCACACGATTTTCGAACTTAAGTAAATAAAAGAGAAACGAAAACTAAGAAGTTTTGGTTTTGCTTTAAATGGGTTAAGTTAAGTACCACATGTCTTGTGTTTCGTTTGAGTCACAAAGAGACGCCAAACAAGGAAAACTACAACTTTGAAGGATAACACAATATACATGCATGCGAAATACATGCTCAGTAAGCTTTGTAAACAAATTTAAAACAGTTTCAAACCCTTTAAAACAGTTCGATTTGGACCTTTGGTTTGTAGCGAGAGGTCCCTTGTTCGATCCCTGCCTGTGGCAGATTTACCAATTTTTTTCCTATTTTTGCAACTTCTACGAATTTGCAGATTTAGTCCCTCGACTTTGTACAACTTACCATAATTCTTAAAGGCTTTTAATTAGTTTTATAACTTATATAAATGTTACAATATCAGCCCCTCATGTTCACACTACTTGACACTCTTTAATTCTTATATAAATTTATAACTAATATAGGAATTTTTACCGTTTTAACCCTCGACTTTGAATCATTTAAATCATCTTTTATATAAGTTAGTAAACTTATACATTTTTACCACTTTTGCCTAGATAAATATGTTTAACACATTTTTATTCGACGACCACACCCGCATAAAATTTAAATAATATAATTGTGCAAATATATTATTTGAATCAATATTCAAGCCAACTCTTATATGAAGGTTTCGTATACAAATTTCCACATTATTCCAAAAGCCAATACTTACAAGTATTTTCACAACTACACTTTACGATAATTATCGACAATCAAAATAACTTGCGAAACTTCACATAAAATGCCATAAATCAAATATTTAAAATATTTGTTTTTAAACTATAAGCATTCCAAAAATGTAATACTTGTAACTTTCAAATAGTGTATTTGAATGCGAGAATTAGACTAAACCCATACCATACTTATCTAGGTTGCGTGTCGGAGCCGTGCACATTTATTACTTGATGTTAATTGTGATGTCTTACATTTCTGCATGCCAAGGTGAGTTCATAACCCCTACTTTACCTGCTTTATAACTGTTTTGGGGTGAGAAACATGCAAACTCTAAATGAAACATTGCTTTTATGCAAACACTTTATAAATGCTGTTGCTTGTATGCAAATCCTTTTATGAACTATTTCTGTTATGAAATGACTTTTAAGAACCATTGCTGTTACGCAATGCACATTATGAACTGTTGCTTTTACGCAAACACTATATGAACAACTATTACTTTATGGAGTAGATCCGAAACTCTTGTGTAAACCACTATTACGAGATAGCCTAAGAGAACTGTTTCCACAACTTGCCCGCCTTTCATGTACCATTAATCCCTGCGGGGAGCGCGAGTGTTATAAATAGATCTATTGAGGGTAACGCCTCCATCCGGGTTGGTCGCTCCAACTTGTCTCCGGATGTATACCATGTCGGAAAACGAGTGTGACGGAAACACACACTTGCTAAGGGCACCATAAACCATATTGACATGCTACTAACACGCATGCAGAACTGTTGTAGTTTGGTACATGAGCTTAGAGCTTGAGTAATAGACACAACAACTTTTACTTGAATGACTCACTACACGTGTTGTTTTAAGTGCATTTTTGTCCATAAAACCAACTTGTTTACTTAAATGATTTGCTATAAACTTATGAACTCACCAGCTTTATAGCTGACCTTTTTAGCATGTTTTCTCAGGTTTATGATTTTGAAGTGTGACGATTTCAAGGCAGGGCTTGGCATGGCATGGTCATAGACTACACTGATGTATTTGGGACCACTTTTTATTAATGGGCCATATTTCCGCAACAATTAAACTTTTGTAAACTTTATTGTTTTATTAATAAAAGTTCTTAAACGGGTATTATTATCCATTCTTTATTACCTGTGTTATGATGCCAATTGAGTGGCGCCCTCTGTTTTTGGGGGTGTTACAGAACCTTTGCCTCATCCAGATGTTGATCTCTTACTTAAAGACCAACAATCCCGAATGGAAGAATGTCGTGCACGGAATAACTAATTACATAATAAAAATGCACTGTTAACCAGGGATATTGAATGTTTAAAACGGCAACTCAATTTTTTCAAAACTCAAGAAAAATGCGAACAAGGGTTTAAAGCCGCTTTTGCTAAATCACACCAAAACGAAAAATCTTTAGAATGACAGATATGTGATCTAGCCGCATCGAAGAATGCTTTATTGTCTCAGATGGAACAACTGAAACATGAACATACAAAACAACTTAACGCTCTTACTTTGGAAAATCAAAAAGCCAAGGCTGAGTTGTTAACTTGTCAAAAACAGTTCTCTACATACAAGAAGCATTCAACGAAATGAATAGATGACTATCTTGAAGAAATTGTTGGCTTACAAAACAAACTCAAAGAGTTTCGAAATGTTGTTTATAAACATGGTGAGTCAATCACAACTATTCAAAAGTTTACTTTAAAACCCAATCCAAATGGATATGGACCGAATCTTGCTGATTACAAACCAAAGCTTTCAAATAAAGCATTCAAACCAATCCTGAAGTTTCCAGTGCAGAATATATAATTGATGATTCTGTTATGAGTGTTCTTGAATATCATCGTCAAGAGGAATTGGATGCAGAAGACGAGAGTCGATCAAAATTAGAAAATGTTGTTTACAACAAACCATTTAACTATTTAAAAGCGGTCACTTTTGTCACACCAAAGGATTCTTCTAACACACCTCGGAGTATCACAAAAACGTCCGAGTCTTCTAATGTTACTCCCCAAACAGATTATGCTTAAATTTATGGTCCTTTACCTTCACTCAGTGAAGTAAAATCAAAACCATATAATCGTCAAATTCTTAGATATTTTGACATTTTCACTTCTGACCTCAAACTTTTAGAACGTGAGATTGAATTTAATTCTGAAATAAAAGTTGAACATTTTCAATCGCCTCAGGCGCGAGAACAAAGAGATATTTTTTAGAAAAGAATTTTACTCCATGTTAAAAATTTGAAAAATTGTGCATTGTATTGGGAAAGGGAATTTCATAAGGAACTTGGATTGATGAAAATCGTTTTCGAGAAAACAGAAACATCTATTTCTAATACTAAACATAAAAAGAAATTATTACGAAAAGATGTTGATCGACTCTTGGACGATGTTATCTGTGCTGATATCCATAATGTTGTGTTATTGCATTCTTTGTCACATGCATCTGATTATATCTTTGCTGATTCTGTTGAAATTGTTGAGATTACTGATATTCTGCCTCAGATCGAGTCTTTAAAATTTGAAAATGAACGACTGTCAAATGATCTTTCAAATGCAAAACTGCGTCTTCAATGGTGTCAAAAAGATTGTCAAAATC
Source organism: Chrysanthemum seticuspe (assembly GCA_019973895.1). Classification (NCBI taxonomy): domain Eukaryota; kingdom Viridiplantae; phylum Streptophyta; class Magnoliopsida; order Asterales; family Asteraceae; genus Chrysanthemum; species Chrysanthemum seticuspe. The sequence goes on from BPTQ01000005.1 coordinate 320,468,297, forward strand.
GTGAACTTGCTTTACAAAACAAAATCAACCACTTGCATTCCAAAACTTTTAATCCAAAATTTGAGCAACTGGATGATCAAAACGCGTCTTTGAAATGTCAGATCTCAAAATATGAACAAGAACTTGTAAAAGTTAAAAAGGAACATGGTGTCATATTTGATTTACTCAAAAAGACTCGTGATGAAGCATCAAATGAACTTGATCATTATCTTGCACACACTAAAGAAGTCCTAAATTTTGCTGGAAATCTTCGTTCTGAAAATCAAGATTTGATTCACACTATCATTAAGTTAAGAGAAATGTTAAGAAAGTATGATCAACTTCAGCCTACCATCATTAAGAGAATTGCACCTGTAACACTTTGTAAACGTGACCCCAGAATGCCTACTGACAAACCACCAGATACTAATGTGCTTCCATCTACTGAAATAGGAATAGTTGCTTCTTTTCCAAACGTCCGCACTTCACAGCCTAGGAGCAATACAAGGAAGAATAGGAAGTTGTGACCTTAGAAAAGAACAATAAAAATGCTGAAGTAGAAGAACACCGTAGGATTTTGAATAAGACTCAAGTTGCACCCACTTTAGATATTGCGTCTGACAAATGTAATAGAAAAAGTGATGACATGAATGCTAAACCTTTAAGTACTTTTGATATTCAGTCTGATGCCTCTTGTGTTATTTGTCGTAAAAGTATGCTTACTGATTGTCATGACAAATGTGTTGCTAAAGCTATCATATCTCGTTTACGGAATCCTAAGAATCGGAATACCTCTAAGCCCACTAATGCTTATAAGTCTGTGCTTGGTAAACCGCCCTCTTTAGATTCTAAGAAATGATTGATGTCCCTGTAGCTCCAGTATCATCTCCAAGGAAGGTAGTACCACCTAGTACATTCACTAAGACTAAAGCAAATACTAGTTGGAGATGGCAGAAATGGATACATAATACACTAGGATTTAAATAGATGCCTAAAATCATTGATGTGTGTATTTCTACTATAACTGCTTCAGAACCCTCTAACTCTTCGGGTTCCACATCTACTTCTATTCCATCTGTGTCGCCTGTGTGTAATGCAGGTGATACAGATCATCCTTTGGATTGTTGATAGTGGATGTTCCCGACACATGACAGGCAATCTCAAACTGTTACCAAACTTATTAATACAAATATCGTCATTAAACGTTATTTATAATTTTGATCTTTACCTAAGTTTTGTTAACGACAAAAGTAAATTTAATTTGTATAAAAGCTTAAAGCTTGTCAAGTTTAATAGATATTAAAACAAGCTTTTTCAAATAATATCTTCATCATTTAAGCATCTACATTGTGACTAATCATATCTCAATATGAGTCTAAGCATAATGTATGATAGTAGTTTTTAGAATGTTTTAGTTTCTTAAAAACTAAACATTACTTATGCATTTGCATATTTCTAAAAATAGGAAGAACACACATGACATCATGTAATGCATCATGGAAATCATTGAAAGATTTCATTAGATATTTTGTGTGGATTTGTACTCTTCATATCTTACACAATCTTACATAGATATGGTTGACTTTGGCAAGATTTAGATATCTTGGCTGTCAGACCTGGCGGTACCAAAATGGTACACGGGCGGAACCCTTTTAAGGGTTCCGTGGTCCGTGGACGCTCCTCTCCATTTTGGCTATAAATAGCAATGCCAAACCAAGTAGTTTTTCATCCCTTTCTATCATACTCTCATACATATCTTCTCTCTAACCTTTCTAACTCAGTTTCATATCATATTAGTGATCTATTTTGTAGCAAAGAAGATCAAGTCACATTCAAGCTTCAAACGAGATGTTGGAAGTCTTGTTTGTTTAGTGTTGTATGATCTTGTGTTGATTCATACTTCATTGTTGTATTAAACCATCATAATCTTGTGAGTGTGAGTGGTTAGTATTTTAGTCCTCAAAATACATTTGTGTGTGGGAGTGGTTGTACCCTTGGAAAGAACTCGACATCTAGCTTAGTGTCGGAAATAGTGTAAGCGAAGTGTAAAGGTTTTCTCCGCCGGTGAAAGGAGCTTGTTGACTAGTGAAGTTAAACTCTCGAGTGTGAGACTCAGGGAGTGGAGTAGGGCAAGGAAAAAGAGTCCTTGTAGACCGAACCACTATAAACAACTTGTTGTGGTTTGATCATTTCTTTCCTTATTTACTCTTTACATATTGCTTGCATATTTCATCAACATATCCAAGATCAATATCAATTGATCTTTCAATAAGTTTCAAAACAAAGTTTTTAATTGGTAAACTATTCAACCCCCTTCTAGTTTTCTACAATTGGTACCAGATCTTCGTTGCTCAAGAATTTCTAAAATAACTTGTATTTTATAAACTTGAAACGATCCATGGATTCTGAAAACTTTAAAGAAGGGCAATCTATGCAAAGACCACCACTCTTTGAAACCAATGGATTTATCTATTGGAAAAACCGTTTTGAAACATATGTAAAATCAAAAGATATAGATCTTTGGTTTATTATTGTTAAAGGGGATTTTAGTTCTACAACTAAGGATATTTCTGTTGATGAACAAAAGAAATTAGTTGCTAAAAATAATGAAGCCAAAATGATGCTTTATAATGCTTTGCCTAGAAAAGAATATGAAAGAATTTTTATGTGTGAAACCGCCAAAGATATTTGGGAATCTTTAATTGTTACACATCAAGGTAATTCACAAGTCAAGGATAACAAAATTGATCTTCTTGTTCAACAATATGAACAATTTGTTATCCCTGAAGATGAAACCATTGATTGTGGCTTTGCTCGCTTTAACACTATTATTACATCACTTAAAGCACTTGATGAATCTTTTCGTAGTAAGAAATTTGTCAGGAAATTTCTTAGAGCACTCCATCCCAAGTGGAGAGCTAAAGTGACCGCTATTGAAGAATCAAAAGATCTCTAAAAAATGTCACTAGATGAGCTAATCGGTAACCTCAAAGTACACGAAATGGTGATGGAGAAAGATTCGGAGATCATCAAAGGAAGAAGGGAGAAGATCAAATCCGTTGCTCTAAAAGCAAAGGCGGAATCAAGTGATGATGACGAATCTTGCTCCGGAAGTGAAGATGAGGAGTATGCCATGGCCGTTAGAGATTTTAAGAAGTTCTTTAGAAGAAGAGGAAAGTTCGTAAGACAACCTCGAGAAGAAAAGAAGCCATTCCGAAAAGACCGGGATGACAAAAAGGGTAAAGGTGAAAGAAAGTGTTTTAGATGTGGTGATGCAAAGCATCTCATAGGAGAATGTCCCAAGCCACCTAAAAGCAAAACTCAACGAGCTTTTGTAAGTGGTGCTTGGAGTGATAGTGAAGACGATGAAGAATCAAGCAAGGAAGAGATCGCTCTAATGGCACATGAGTCAAACGAGGTACTTTCTGGCTCTTCTTATTCTTCTATTGATGATGACACTTTGCGAAAACAATATAATCAATTGTGTGAGCTAAGTCTAAAAATCACAACTAAAAATAAATTTTTAAAAACCAAAAAGGTATTTTTAAAAACCAAAAAGGAATTTTTGGAAAATGAAGTTTACGAGTTAAAAGAAAAAGCTAAACGACTTGAAAACGGAAAAGCAAATGACGATGATTGTAAATCATGTCAAGAACTTAATCTTGAAATAGAAAAAATAAAGCTCACTCAAGATGTTCTAATCGAACAAAATTCTAAATTTAAAAGGTTTAACAAAAACATTGCACTTGCCGATGAAATAGTTAAAATGCATAAAACACCTAGAGATAAGAATGGGCTAGGATTTAATGAAGTATTAATTCCAAAGAGTCAAAACAAAACGGTCCAAAAAGACGAATATTCTGTCAAAACTGCTGCAATACAGCACAGACCAGACGGAACCAAAATAAGGGTTCCGTCCGTTGTGCAAAATGGTGCCGTGGGTACTTCAGCCGGACAGAATGTTCGCAATACGGACCATACTGAATTTGTCAAAGTAACAAAGAAAACCAATTATAGTGTTAAACTAAAACCAGCTGTTACATCAGGAGTAGGACTTGCCAAAAATGAATTTAGATCAAAAACTACTCAACAACGATATAAAACACCTTTTGCCAAACGCCCCTTTCCTAAGAGCAACCACAACGTACAACCCAACTACCAACACAACGGTTGGAATCAAAACTTTCCTAGACCATATCAAACTCCAGATTACATGCCATGGAACTCTTACCCATCATTTCCATACATGAATCAAATAAATGGTATGTTTAACCCAAACGGACCCATGAGATATTGGGGACCAAATGTTTGAGTTATTTGCTTCTTAGGTATGCTTGAAAGTTGGATTGGAACCTGATGAATGGATAAAAGATAGTGGATGCTCACGACACATGACGGGTAACAAAAGTCTCTTCTCATCATACCAAGAGTATGACGGAGGTAATGTCACTTTTGGTAGCAATCTCAAAAGCAAAATTATTGGCAAAGGTACGATCACTTATAACTCCCTAACTATTGAAAATGTTGCTCATGTGGATAGGTTAGGATTTAATCTACTTAGTATTAGCCAATTATGTGATAAAAAGTATAAAGTACTATTTGATGAAAATGGTAGTAAAATACTAAAAGATGGTATCACCATAGCTAAAGGAGTTAGGTAAAATAACATATACGTCATGAAAATAGATAAAACATCTAATGACAAACTTTGCCTAACAATGTTAGACGATAGCTCATCTCTTTGGCATAGATGCTTAGGTCACGCCAATATGAGACTTATACAAAACCTATCTTCAAAAGAGCTAGTTAGGAATTTACCAAAACTAAAATATGGCCAACACTTTTGCGACGCTTGCAAAATTGGTAAACAACCCTATAGTAGTCACAAATATAAAAATATGGTGTCCACATCTAAGTGTCTAGAATTATTACATATGGACTTGTTTGGACCATCCGCTATAAGAAGCTACGGAGGCAACTTATACACTTTGGTCATAGTAGATGATTACTCAAGGTTTACTTGGACATTGTTTTTGAAAACCAAAAATGAAGCTTTTGATAAATTTGAAATTCTTAGCAAGAAAATTCAAAACCAACTAGGTGTTAAAATTGTGTCGATCCGAACGGATCATGGTCGTGAATTTGACAACGAAACTCAATTTGGAAACTTTTGTGATACAAATGGTATAACACATAACTTTTCCGCCCCACGAACACCTCAATCAAATGGAGTAGTAGAACGTAAAAATAGAACAATTCAAGAAATGAGTAGAACAATGCTTAATGAACAAAACATTCCTCAAAAGTTTTGGTGTAACGCCGTTGACACTTCTACATATATTTTGAATAGAGTCTTAATACGTCCTTTCTTAAACAAAACACCATATGAGCTTTATAAAGGTAAAAAGCCAACGTTAGGATATTTTAGAGTCTTTGGTTGTAAATGCTTTATTCTTAATACTAAGGATTATCTCACCAAGTTTGACCCAAAGTCTTATGAAGGTGTATTTCTTGGTTATTCTCAAACTAGTAAAGCTTATATTGTCCTAAACAAAGAAACAATGATAGTCGAGGAATCATTGAACATAACATTCGACGAAAGTCCACCTCCCTCTAAGACATCACCTTTGGTAGATGATGACTTAGTTGAAAGTCAAATGATAGAAAGTCAAGAAATAATTAATAATAACAAGGAAGATGAACCATTAAATAAGGAGATTGTCAACATCAAAGAATCTAAAAGTTATCCTTTAGAAAAGGTCATAGGACAACTTAATCAAAGAACCTTAAGGTCACAAGCCCAAAATCAAAGTAATTATTTTTGTTTTGTATCCACCATAGAACCGAAAAATATAAATGAAGCAATAAAAGATGAATCATGGGTAATTGACATGCAAGAAGAATTAAACCAATTTGTTAGAAATGATGTTTGGAAATTAGTTCCAAAACCTAAAGATCAAACCATAATTGGAACAAAATGGGTTTTTCAAAATAAAATGGATGAAAATGGTATAATATCTAGAAACAAAGCTAGGATTGTTGCACAAGGTTATAATCAACAAGAAGGTATTGATTATGATGAAACTTATGCTTCGGTAGCTAGACTCGAATCTATTAGAATATTGCTTGCTTATGCATGTGCTTATGACTTTAAATTATTTCAAATGGACGTTAAAAGTGCTTTTCTTAATGGGTTTATTAACGAAGAAGTGTATGTTGCTCAACCTCCCGGTTTCACCGACTTTGAGAAACCACTTTATGTCTTCAAACTCAAGAAAGCATTGTATGGTCTTAAGCAAGCACCAAAAGCTTGGTACGACCGACTTAAGACTTTTCTTATTGATAACAAATACACTATGGGATTAGTAGATAATACTCTTTTTACTAAGAAAAAGGAATCACATATTATCATTGTTCAAATATACGTTGATGACATTATATTCAGATCAACTTGTCAAGAGCTATGTGATGATTTCTCTAAAATCATGCACGACGAGTTTGAAATGAGTATGATGAGTGAGTTAAATTTCTTTCTAGGACTTCAAATTAAACAACTAGAAGATGGCGTATTTTTTAACCAATCTAAATATATAAAATACATGCTTAAGAAATTTGGTCTTGAAGATTCCAAACCAACTAAAACACCCATGTCCTCGGACACTAAACTCACCAAGGAAGAAGAAGGTGAATCCATAGATAACACTAAATATAGAGGAATGATTGGTAGCCTACTCTATCTTACGGCTAGTAGACCCGACATTATGTTTAGTGTTTGTCTATGTGCTCGCTTTCAAGAAAACCCAAAGGCATCACACTTAGAAGCCCTAAAAAGGATTTTTAGATACATTAAGGGAACAACGTGTTTAGGATTATGGTATCCCAAAGGAACGGGTGTAGAAACCATAGTGTATGCCGACTCGGATCATGCCGGTGACTATGTCTCCACCCCAGACAGAGAAAACCAATGATCACTTCAAATACACTAGTGGTGACGATGAGGAAGTCCCTGAGCCCCAACAACAACCCACCTCTCCCGACACAACAAATAAACCAGCATCCTCATCTAGGCCAAAGAAAAAGAAGAAGAAGACGCCTAAGGCTGGCGTAGTATCATGCCTAGATGAAGATGACACCGAATATGACTGGTTTTCTACACTGGTTGATGCTACTCCCTACCCACCTGAAGGTCAAGACATGATACAAGGTCGAACATTGGAGCATGCCAAATTACTTCAAGACAAGTTTCGGGTGAAGAAGATGACCAAGTCAGAGTTAAAACGCATCAAAAATGAAGCTTTTCAATTGCTCAAAGACAGCTCGGAAAGTGCTATCGAAGTTGAATACCATCTTGAAAACATAGCACGAGCCATGTCTAACAACATTGATTGGCTCAACCCTAAAGCTAACATTGACTTCACACGAAATGAAAAGGCTCCATACTACACCGACTGGACCGGACCTCTACCAAGGATTGGCCAACCAGATCAACCTAAGATTCCATTCCGCTACTTTTTCAACAATGACCTGGAATTTCTTCTACATGGTAGCGATGGTTCAAAGAAATACGCTACATCACTTACACTTCCGTTCCCGGCAGCCTTATGCTCCAACTGCATAGCCATCAAAGAAAAGGCTACCCACATGTTCAACAACAGAGTGGAACAGTATGACATTGATGCAATGTATGGGATTCACCATTGGCCGGAACACCGACGAATCTACTACAAAAGCTGCCAGGTTTGAAAGTCTAAACATGAAGTGCATAGTGATAAAGCGATCGTTGCTGTTAAGCATGTAACTCTCTTGTCAAAATGGGATTACACTTTCCTCAAGGATATCGTGGTCAAAAGACAAGACGAAAGAGACTATGCTTTCTGTGAAGTGGACTTTCAGAATTTGTCTCTCAACGACATTGAAGATCTGTATCTTGCCAAGGTACAAGGAAGAATAGACAATTCTCAACAGAAATCCAACGTGAATACATCAAGTCCTTGCTCATCTTCATCAGAAGCATAGTGATTCAAGAACGTGTAGAAGATTTACAACTTGCTGTTGAGTCGTATCAGACACGCGTCAACCTCACCAAACCTCAGCGGAATAAGAAAACATCGTTTGTTATTATAACAATAACAACGATTATAATGCACAACGGAATAAGAAAACATCGTTTGTTATTATTAACAAAGTTCTTCGTCATCATCTCTAAACTAACAATTGACTAAACATCTCTAACTAACCCTAAGCGTTTATACTTTACGCCTAGGTTACACAGTTCACATCTTGACACACGATAAATCTAATTCCCTGTATCTCTTTATATAATAGAGATACTAGGGTTACAAATACTACTAGGGACTAAATAATAAATACTATTTTAACAAATAAGTCCCTTGTCTTCAATAGTCTTCATAAGTCTTTCATCTTTCATATTTTGTCATAATCAACTCAAATATAATTCCCAACAATCTTCCCCTAGTTGATAATCACAAAACCAAATAAGGATGAACTTCCCCTGAAGTTAAGATGTCATGAAAGATAAGAACTTCCCCTTAAACATGCAATATCACCAAGGATCTTCAAGTTGCAAATCTTCTATGTAATGTCTTCTTCCCCTTTTTGTCATAATCCACTAGGAGACGCTAAGTAGAAGCAACTTTGATTCAAACCACCACAAACCAATATCAGACAACTATCCATCTTTCCAATGCCTCAAGATACCCTCCATGAAGATCACCAAAAATCTTGCTAAAAATGAAATCAAGGCAAAAGAAATCTGAACCAGGAGTATATATAAATAGCAACAAGTAGTAGTAAAAATCTTCTCCTTGAATGATACATGTAAATAACCATAAAAACGTGTCGAATAACTAACCACCATGATCACAAATACGTTGTAGTTCCAGCCATGAAGAACATAGTACCACCCAAAATACTAATAAAGATGACTACAATAGCATTTGTGACCAAGTATTAGTAACATTAAGAATAGCTCTTCTTGAACCTGATTCATAAACATCAGGTCACAACCAAAAAATCAAAATCCAAAACATCATACATGTGTCGTTCGATAATCAAGCCAAAACCAAATTTTGAACAACTTCCCCTAAAATCCAAACTTTACTGTGTGTGTCCAACTCATCCAAATATCTAAATCAATCTCGTATCTTGTGTGTGTAAACCATCTCATGTGTGTGTCGCCAAAAATTTATCATGCTTAACTTCCCCTCAAGTTCAAAACCATATGAGCATCAAAAACCATTCTTCCATCTCTCTCATAATCCTTGGAGCAGTACCTTGGACAAGGAGTAGTACTTTTGTGTATAAACTGCAGTACTTTGAGCAAGGAGCAGTACTTTCGTCCAAGCAGTACTTTCAAATCGTCAATTAAATAATCAAAGTCCCACGAGCAGTACTTTCAATGACTTAGCAGTACTTTCAATGAACCAGCAGTACTTTCAATAACAGTAGTAACCAAGAATGCAGAAACCCAAGAAAATAATTACCTTCTGATATGTAGACCAGTCACATAACTTTGACCCCATCACGTGGCTCACGACTAATTATCAATAAGTATATCAATCAGTATAAACAAACATTGAGTTTCAATAAAAGTGCTTACTGACCACATTGAATACGAGCCCCATTATAATCAATAAACTAAAAGCAGCCATGAATGCTTGTACATCAGAAGAATGAATTAATGATTTCTCAAGCCATGAACCATTAAATCGAATAAACAACCCATCAATTTGTACGAGGTACTCTTTGAATTCACAATTAATAATACGAGGTTTACAGAATATTCGATGTACCATTCAACAAACATATTAATATCAGATAAGAGTCGATACCTTAAAAACAAATCTCTGAAAAACCATTCTCAGCAGCCAGTTTCGACATTGCAGAACTTTTTATTCCGAGCTCCGATCGACGATCCCTCCGGTGAAAAATTAGATGACTATATAGAGAACGTCTACCCACAATTTCGTCACGATCCAACGGTTAACGGAAAAGTTATGATCGTTACAAAACAGTGCTGTAGAAGCTTTACGAAACTTTTTCAGTTTCGAATTTTTCTTCCTTCTTCTTCGAAAAACCTTGTAGATCCCTATATCAAGAGATCCCCGCTTTGATACCAATTGATAAGATCGTTTATAAGCTCAGCTAGGGATAACAATAACAACGATTATAATGCACAGCGAAATAAGAAAACATCGTTTGTTATTATTAACAAAATTCTTCGTCATCATCTCTAAACTAACAATCGACTAAACATCTCTAACTAACCCTAGGCGTTTATACTTTACTCCTAGGTTACACACATACACACACCTTTGGTGTTCACATCTAGACACACAATAAATCTAATTCCCTGTATCTCTTTATATAATAGAGATACTAGGGTTACAAATACTACTAGGGACTAAATAATAAATACTATTTTAACAAATAAGTCCCTTGTATTCAATAGTCTTCATAAGTCTTTCATCTTTCATATTTTGTCATAATCAACTAAAATATAATTCCCAACAAGTTATAAGGTGATTAAGGTTAGGAATAACTGTCCTATGATCCGCCAGAGCCGGAGGGATCTACCCAAGGACACCACCAATAGTTAGTATTAGAAGTCCTTAGGTATGATTATAAAAATGAGAAAATGAGAATCGGAGAAAGAAGGAGTTGAAGAATTAAAAAAGAAATGCAAAGAAAAGGGTGAAAACAAATAGCCTTCCAGATTATTCAACTTAGGGCAGACACCGGGTTCAATTCATATGCTACTGGTTGTCACTTGATGACACCGGTATTGAAGATTAAAAGTCGTCATGGACCCAGTGACGCATGCACTAAACCTTCTTAGCCACTCAAGTTTCTCTCAATAGAAGCTTGTTTCATTCTCACAGGGAACCCTACATAATCTATCGGATTTCTCTTAGAGATTGCTGGTATTGAAGAAGGAGACCCTCTCCCTAGTCTCCGCTTAGGAAAACCAAAACGCACTATTGAGTCTAGAGCCACGAGATTCATCAAAAGATCTATTAGGTACACTTGACATTTCATCACTTTTCGTTCAACTAATAAGAACACAAGTGATACGTTATCGAGTCCTTCACAGATCTTAGCAATCTGTAGAGAACATTTATGAGAGATTCACACATGTGATTCTCAGTGATTGAATGGAAACCTGCCAGGGTCAACATCAAACAGCCCTGACAGCAGGTCACTTCGGTAACTCCCCATGGATTACGCTTAGTGTGTCTCAAACGGTCTACAGTCGTGAGGTGATGCTTCGTTGTACCTCAACGACTCATCTGAACTGTAGATGTACTTCGGTACATCGCGTTATCTCACTTGTGAGACTCTAGTTCAGGAACAGACTTTGTGAGAATTAGAGATGTGTTTTCACACTATGCTGTTAACACCCTCGAAATTCAAATATGTAAGTGCCAGAATCCGCTTATTACTAACCGTTGTATTATGTTTACTTCTTATGGAAGCTCTGGAGCGGACTGATCGTGCAGATTCTTCACATGCTCATACCAAGAACATCACTAATGGAAGTTCTCTCAAAAGGCAACACAAAGTCAGAATGATTTTTCTTCAAGTCAAAGAATCTACAAAGTTTAAAGACTAAGAGAACTACATCAGTACTGAAATCCAACGTCAAAGAGCGTGTGAGCATGTTGGAGAAAGACGTGGAGACACTGGAGCAACGAAGCAGACCTGATGCAGACAACAACATACTATCACTTTCATCAAAAAGAGCAAAGATCAAAGAACAAAGAAAAAGATGACGTCAAAGCAGAACTTTTCAAAGGAAACAATTTCTCTACACTGGGGAGATAGTTCGAATCAAGGAAATTCTTCTCACAAGAAAGAAGAATGTCAGAAGACGTCAAAGCTACTATTACATCAGCACCTTCAACGTTTATATTATCAATCACTAACACTTAGGGGGAGATTGTTGATATCACTCCTAAACTAGAATTCAAGTGTTAGTAAATAATATGTAATAGTTAGCTTAATTAGGCCTTTATGTTTGTTATTATGCGAAGGCTTATGTAGAAGGCCCATAAGCCTTGGCCCAAGCCTAATAAGGAAAGGATGGGAACTTGATGTGTTGCCCGAGTTCCCTCCTATAAATACTCTTGTATAACCCTCACTTGAGGGTTCGTTGTTCACTTTCATTATTCACCTACGCATAACTTTTCTCCATTTCGTATTTGTGTGTTTGTGATTGTGTTCATCCGATCTCTTCTACTCTATTTCTTCTATTGATGCTTGTGTTACATATATGGTGACCTAACAATAATTACCAGGATGTTTCCTTTGTTACGGGATTTTACAAGTCTATGATTTAAACCGAGAAATAATTTCTTTCGCGGGATTTTACAAAATCAAGACCAAACCGTAAAAAATGTCAGCTTGAAGGTGTTATGACAAATTTGGTTTCGGTGAATATCTGTTTTAGGGGAACATGCAGCGGTTCATCAACGGTTCATTCTCCAAAATCAACAATATCATCAACCATCCAATAAACACTTTGGTATATGCATCATTCACGTATTATGACGGCTATTGTAGTGACCACATGAGAAATAGACCCGATATCTCAAACTTGAACATGACGTAAGATTCCCAAGATTTGTTACTTAATCTTGCACTAATCCTTATACCATATACCCGAAAAACCTCACATCAAAGCCAAATGAGAAATACCGTACAACATCCCCGTAGTTAACCAAGTTCCAATAACAATTCAAGCCGTGACATATTCATGATAGTGTATAAACCAAGGTATCAAGCCTCATAAATCATCAAATCACATCATCACACCGAATCTCATCATCAAATCTCTTCAACACTTCTCAGATTATCCAAATTTCATATTATCACATCACATATGAACGATCCAGTTTTGAGAAGCATATCTGTTCTGTTCATTATCCAAATCCAATTGTCCAAATAAGACCTTTTGAACATTCAACTCAATACCAAATTAACAATACCGGTTAAGAATCTTGAACTCATTCAATAAAGCATTTGGTAGGGTTTGATTAGTCTTAAATAATCATGAGACGAAATCAGACAATATCAACACGGATCGATGATGAAATAATCATGTGATAAAAGATCTTCAATAATCGTATATTATTTAAGATTCACATGAAAATTCTGAGATCCCTTTTTTTTCATTGCTTATCATTTGAGTCATTGATGTCTTGATCTATGAGGAAACATGTCTTGTAATTTTGCTTTGAAGTACTAATGTGCTTAGGTTATACACGAATGTTCTGAGATGTATTGATACAAGTCCGTTTTTAATCATGTTCGAGACAAAGTGACAACGAATCTGAGGCATCCTTTTAATTGTGCATGTTTTGAATGTCATTGTTATATTGGTAGATGAATCGGATCTGTGATGATTTCTGTTCCTCTCAATTGTTGTATTGAAAATGGACTGATGATGTTAATGGACTGAGGTCAATGAGTTGGTATCTTGTTTTTGGTATTTGTTAGTCTTATGTCATACACTTCTTCATCTTCTTTATCTTTTCAGACAAGTCGCTACATGTAGACACAAGTCGCTACATGTAGACACAAGTCGCTACTTGTAGACACAAGTAGCTACTTGTAGACACAAGTCGCTACTTGTAGACACAAGTTGCTACCAGTTGACTCAATAGTCAACACGCTACATTATAGACAAATCGCTATGACTTGTAAAGACAAGTCGCTACTTAAAATACATTGCATCTGGACAGTTATGAGGACAAGTCGCTTGATTTTCCGGCGAGTTTTCCGACTAAGATTTTCCGTTCAGCTTCAAACTTACCCAGAAAATATCATAAAAATGCTTTTTTGACCTGTTTTGACCATAAAACTGCATACCAATATACATGTAACCCATTTGACCACTGTTTGGACCTTAAAAAATGGACCATATGACCACATGATATTTCACAAAGTTGATATTTCACTGTTTGGACACAAAGTTGACACAAGACAGATGTAGACATGTAAAGATGTTGAAACCATGACTTTTTAGACCAAAATAGGATACATAAAACTTGTTTAAAAACTGTTAAACCATAAGATAAAGGAAGACAGAATTTTTCGACCAAAAAGTGATAAAAAACAGTTTTTAAAACAAGATTCAAACCAACATAAATCAATAAAACACAATAACCATGGTACGAAACCACCCAAATAAAAGATAACACAACAACCTTGGCTCTGATACCATTTGTAGGACTGTAAATATTATTTTGTTGATGATTCGGGTGGTCTTGGATGATAGAAATACATGTTAGCCATTTAGAGAGAAAGAGATGAGAGGGTGTTCTTGTTAGAGACTTGCTTTACAAAAATGAAAGGTTAGATTATGAGAAGCACCACCCCCTCCAAGGATGGAAGGGGTATTTATAGTTACAAATACTACGCCCTCCTGATGGGCTGTGGATCAGGCATACAGTGGGTAAAGACCCGTCCTTCCTCCACGGTGTTACACTAAACTAAACTACGCTACAAACTAACTAATTAGCTATCAAATAACGTAAATAATGACACGTTTGTAACACCCCCAATTTCGTGATACGCAGTGAAATTCAAACTGGGCGTTACTTCATGGCACAACAGTCATAACAATAGAAAACGATCTCTAATGGAGTCGTTTTAAAAGATTTATCATTTGATATATATAAATACCAGAGTTTACAAAAATGAGGTCCCAGTAGTTTCACGGTTTACAAAATACATTAAATAGGTTTTCGAATGATAATAAATGTTATAGCCTTTTTCAGTATCCTTGCTCTTCCGTGCCAGCTTCCGACATTATGGACCTGAAATACGTGCTTAAAACTGTCAACACAAAGGTTGAGTGAAATTCATAGAGTTTGTTTGATGGTTGAACACATTATGTTTGTAGTGTGAGTTATAAATTCACACCAATGGTTTGAAAACCAATACAGTTATTATTAGACTAAGCATCATGCAATCAAGGCGTGTTCCAAAATTAATTGGAGAAAATGTCGATGCGTGCCCTTTCAGGTAAAATTTGCCGTTTTAACCAATGTTACTCAAATATAGTGCGTTTGTTTGCCTACCCGGTCAACACAAACAGGATTCGTCAATCCCAATAGATCTATTCACAATATTCGCGCCCACTCTCACTAGTGATTTATGATTCATGATTAAGGGACTTAAGTTTGGCAAATGCGGTAACATAGTGCTAATAACAATCAGATAAGTATACAGTTTGAAAGCAATGTGTTTGATTTAAAATAAAGCATGAACTCACCGAGAGTTGATGATTTTAAGTACTAACGGATGCGATAAGTCGGAAAACTCCTACGTGCAACCTAGAAATGAAATGTTGCGTCTTAAGTTTGGAATAATGTTTTAGGAAAACATAAGCCATTCTATATATATTTCTATGTTGATCATGATGTAGTCGATTATCATTTGATGTTTATAGAAAGATTTTTAATATGTGAAAACATATTTAGTTTATAGATATCGTACTACCGTTCGGGCCATCATAATTTAGAGGTCATGCAGTAAACGTTCGAGGAGCTAGGACACTTTAAATCGTAAATCCAGCAACTCGTCGATACGTTTTACTCAAATGAAACCCTTCAAATGAAGCTCCCTACTATTGTAGCACTTAGTAGATACAATATATGTTTTGAGTGAAGATTATTATATAAAAAATTTTAGCATGTTGTTACAAGTTTTAGTCGTTTCATATCTATGATTACCTTAGTTAACGGTCTTGGGTAAATAAGCCTTGAGGCTTTAGCCATGGCCTTGCCTTAACTTTGGTCTTGACTACCATGGTCTTGAGACTCAGCCTTGACCTTAGCCGTAGCCGTGGTCTTGGCTTATGGCCATTAGGCCTCTTGGTTTGCTTTTAGTTGTGACAAAAGTATAGTTGTGAGACTATATAAAAGGGCAGTTTCTGTTTTTTGAAAGATATTGGCCTGTTTAAGCATTTTCAAGGTCCGGGCTTCTTTGTTATTGAAGGAAAACATCATTCCGAACAACTTTCGTGTTTTAACTTTTGATGATTCAGACCAGAAGTACCACTTTTAAAATGGCAGAGCCAAAACAGTTTCAATATGGCAGTTTTGGCGTTTTGGTTTCGCTAACATCTTTTACCTATAACTTTTGACTCGTTTTTCCATTTCCGGTGATTCAAGTTGCTATGTGATGATGTACCCTCCGAGTAGCTCGAAGGACACTCCTCCGAGATGTGTCGAAGCCCTTCCATACAAAGGCCCAAGTTAGGATTCCAAAATATCCATAGCCATCAAACCATTCGTTAGCATGAAGGTTACCTAAGGGGAATTCGCCATTCGAAGCCCTAAGCCCTTCGGGGTATGGCTGACGAAGGAACAATGGATAGGGGAACCTCCTGACATGGTCAAACCCACGATCTCCTTCTCCCTCTCGGCTTCCCCGTCAAGTCTGAGAACGTGGGTCACTAACCCCTAGCGGTTACCCACAATCATGGGACGCCCCCATGATCTCCGACATTCATGCAGAAGTGCTCTCAACCCTATTTCATCCACTATAAATAGGTTGGACAGGCAATGGATTATGGTATGCTCATTTCACACTTATCTCTTTACTTACACACACTTATACAACCATAACTCATACTTACTCTCACGCCGGAGGTGGTTCGCAGGGTCCTACCCCTGTGTAATCACTTAACGTAGTGTTTCGTATTTCTTATTCTCAGGTGAAAGGCAAGTCTTGGCTGGAGCATAAACCCCTCATTACTTTGATCCTCATCGAAGCCTGGTAGTGCAATCTATTGTACAATCAGTCCCGTAATCACCCAGTCCTAAAACCCTAACCAACTACACTACATTTCTGGCATGGAACCAGGAAGAAAAGATACACCTCTACCAGGTTTCTCTACCCTAGTCCCTCTCAACACAACTAACACCGATAATCTCGCCCCCATAACGGCCTCAACCTTTACCACACGATCTCGTTTGGAAACTACTCCCGTACATCACGCCTCAACATCCGCTAACCCGTATTCCAGATATTAGCCCCACCTTCGTTGAGGCAAACTTTGAAGCCTTAGATTCTTTACTAAGGGCTCATAAGAAACAGGTTCGCAACACTGAGATGCGAAGAGAGTTGGAATACTCCAGTGAGGAGTATGATGAAGAGATTGAAATAGAGGAGAGGCCTTGACCTGTTAGCAGGGGGCGCTCGACCCTGCGAAATGGTTCTCCTTCCATCAGAAGGCCAAACAGAAGGATCGTGGGTTTTGAAGAAGGACCCGGAGGAGATCCGAGAAGAAGGCTAGGTGAAAGAAGGAGCGAAAACTCCAACGGAGGAAGCAACCCAGTAGGGAACGGAGGGGTAAACCTACCCCCTCTCCTAGCTGCCCATTTAGGAAGAGAGGGGATGGGGGATCCAATACCCTCTCATATGTTTTGAGTGTCGGAGGCCCTCCTCCATACTCAGACATGAATCCCCTCGGGGAATGAACCCCTACCTACCTGCTCAAACCTACAACACTTACCCTCCGAATGGTTCACTCCCCAACCAGAGTTACCGGCAAATGCCATATGGACATGTTCCTACACAATCGATGGGGTGTAAAACCTTCGTACCAACCTTCTACTGTTTACCCTACCTACACGCAGCCATTTCCTACACCTGTTTATCCACCTCCATACAACCCGTACTATGCCGAAGCCTCTGAAGCTTGCACACCTTTCGTGAAGTGGATCGAAGACTACCCCTACCTGACGGTGTAAAGATGCAAAATCATTTAGGCACCTACGATGGGAAAGGAGATCCTGATAACTTCCTCTACTTATTCGAAGGCGCTATCAAGATGCAAAAGTGGGTCATACCTGTAGCATGCCACATGTTCACTTACACGCTCAGAGACTCCGCGAGAATATGGTGGAACGGACAGAAGTTGGGGAGCATTATAAGTCTAGACGATCTTAAGGCTAAGTTCCAGTTACACTTTAGCCAACATTAGAAGTACACCAAGACTCACCTAACCGTGAACACCATCAAGCAAAGGGACAACGAAAGCACGAGGGCCTTCGTTACAAGGTATGCTGATGAAACTTTGCAGATTATGGGGTTGCACGAAGATTAGAGGATCTCTGGTTTCGTACATGGCCTTCGGAAACGAAGCTTGGTGGAGTTCCTATCCACTGATCTTCCTAACACATACAAGGCCCTGATCGAGAAGGCTTACACCCGAATTGAGTCCAAAGAGGTAGCAGCAAATGGGGCTCCGATAGAACAAAAGGAAGCCTCTGATAAATTCTCTCGAGGGTTCTCCTGGGAAGGATCCAAGAACAAGAAGAATGGACTCTTGCCGAACTTGGTCAAATCTCCCCGGGAGATTCTGGTTACCGAGAAAGCCGCAAAGTCCTTCGATCCACCACCTCGGATGACAGCACGAAGTAAAGCCAGAGACATGTCCAGGTACTGCCATTTCCATGAAGATCATGGACACGACACGAACAACTGTAGGGAACTAAAGAAGCAGATCGAAGAGGCAGTACGGTCCAGACAGTTAGCACATCTGGTCAAAGGCATCAAAAAAGGAAAGGACAAGTTCTCCGACACCCAACTGGGTGAATGGAAGGGGAACAAGAAGGAGGTCATGCCCACAGAGGCTCTGATACTAATGGTGCACAGGCACGATCCAACCTTGAAGAGGAAGGAAGCAGACGGGGAGCTGGGAAGTGTAGGGGAAATAACCTTCCCTTACATCTTGGGGCAGACACCTTCGACTGACCCCGTGGTCATCAAGGTACGAATCTCAAACAGGGAGGTAAATCGAGCGTATATGGATTGTGGAAGCTCCTGCGAGATCATTTAAGAGCATTGTTTCCTAAAGCTCAAGTCATCCATACGCTCACGAATGGTGGACTCTAAAACACCACTGGTAGGGTTCTCCGGCAAACACTCATGGCCCCTGGGAGAAGTACCGTTGGAAATCACCATAGGCGAAGGCCTCTTATCCCACACGGAAACACTCACCTTCGTTATATTCAGGTCATATTCCCCTTATTATTTGTTAATAGGGAGAACAGCTATGCAAAAAATGGGCATTGTTTTTTCCACCATACATGCTGCTATTAAGTTCCAAACCCCCTTCGGAGTAGGAACTGTTCATTTTAGTTATGGGGCGGATAAGGGTGTATATGGTGTCAAAAAGATCAAAGAAGAATCGAAGGAGCCTCCGATAGCGATTCTAAGCTGTACAGATGCGGAGGAGCGAGTTGTAGTTAACCCAAGCTACCCTGAACAAATGGTGGTAGTAGGAAAGCAACTCCCGGCGAATTTCAAGGCAAAGCTCACGGAACTGTTGCGGACTAACCTTGATGTTTTTGCTTGGAAATATTCTGACATGACAGGGGTACCAAGAACATTGCTGATAGATGGACAGTCCTTCGGAACGGAGCATAAACTCAATGAGTACAAACACATTGAGCCGATAAAACAGAAAAGGAGGAGCCTAGCCCCTCGAAAGAAACACTGCAGCCTGCAAAGAAGTGGACGAACTCACACAAGCAGGCATCCTAAGGGAAGTTAAGTACCAAAATTGGGTAGCCAACCCAGTAATGGTCAAAAAGAGCGATGGAGGGTGGCGCATGTGCATTGACTTCACTGACATCAACAAAGCATGCCCGAAGGATTGCTACCCCCTACCAGAAATTGACTTGAAGGTAGAATGCTTGACAGGCTTCCGGTTAAAATGCTTCTTAGATTCCTACAAAGGGTATCATCAGATCCAGATGGCAAAGGAGGACGAAGAAAAGACAGCCTTCTACAGGAGCAAAGGTGTCTACTGTTACAGAAAGATGCCCTTCGGGTTAAAGAACGCATGAGCCACTTACCAACGTCTCGTAGATAAAGCTTTCAACAAACAAATAGGCAGAAATCTCGAAGCATATGTTGAAGACATGGTTATCAAAAGCAAGATGGAGGAGGACCTACTCCTCGATGTACAAGAAACCTTTGAACAGCTTTGGGCGATTAACATGAAGCTGAACCCTAAGAAATGCTCCTTCGGTGTCGAAGAGGGACAATTCCTAGGGCATTTGATCACTAAGAAGGGGATAAAGGCTAATCCCTCCAAGGTCAAGGCGATTTCAGATCTCCAAGCCCCTAAGTATCTATAAGATGTGCACAGCCTGAATGGGAAGCAGGCAGCCTTAAGCCGGTTTTTGTCGAAGGGGGCTGACAGGTCCCTACCATTCTTCAAAACACTCAAGGGATGCATGGATAAGAAAACTTTTCAATGGAGTCAGGATGCTGAAGCTGCCTTTCAGAAGATGAAGGAGTTCATCGAAATCCTTCCAACACTTACAGCCCCAATCAAAGGCGAAGTGTTGTTCATGTATTTAGCATCCTCAATGGAAAGTATTAGCGCAGCCCTTATGGCAGAACGAGACAAACGACATATCCCCATTTACTTTGTTAGCAGGGTCCTACAGGGGGTAGAGATCAACTATCCAACATTTGAGAAGTTAATACTAGCCCTAATCTACGCAGCAAGGAGGCTCCGACGCTATTTCCAGGCCCATCCAATCACAGTCTTAACCGACAAGCCACTCAAACAGATCTTGTCGAAACCTGAAAAGTCTGGGAGGGTGGCTAAATGGGCTATTCAACTGGGAGAGCACGAAATAGAATTCAAAGGACGAAACTCTATTAAAGGTCAAATTCTCGCAGACTTCTTGGCAGAAAAACCATCCGAGCCTGACGTAGAAAAGGAAGAGCCCAAAACCAACCTCAGTCAAAGCAATGGTAAACCCCTTTCAGCCTAACATACAGAACAGAAGCGGTCATCCATTCAGAGCTAAGTGTACACACAGAGCGTGTGCCAACGTATGATGCCTCCCAAAATGATGAAAGGATCAGGGAAAACCTTGATCTGCTAGAAGAGAGACGAGAAATAGCCTCCATCCGAGAAGCAATACACAAACATAAGATCAAAGGCTATTATAACAAAAGGGTCAGACCTTCCACTTTCAAGCCTGGAGAATATGTGCTACGCCTCAATAGTGCAAGCAAAGCAGGGTACCAGGGAAAGCTGGGACCAACTTGGGAAGGACCCTACATGGTAGCTGAGGCCTACGGCAATGGGGCCTACAAACTGGCCACTGTTCTCGAAGAACCCATCGACAAGACATGGAATGGTACGAACCTTCGAAAGTTATATGTTTAAGAAGTACTTTTACCTTTTTCTTGTAATTAGAAGCTTCTCAAGGGGAAGCAAACATTATTGGTAGTTGTCTTAGTTTTCATTTCAAGGATGATGTAATCCTCCCTACCAATTCAATGATAAATAAGACATTTCCCACAAATCTCTTGCTTCGTTTATTAAACACAAAGATTTGTTCAGCCAAGTTGTTAATGAGTTACAATGTTGAATAGAATGGCTCAAGGTGCGATATATGCCCTATCATTTAAGCCAACTTTTACATTCACATTAACTCTCCTAGTAGTTTTTGGCGCTTGTAAAAATATTTACAAAGTCATGCTACGTAAAGGATTTGAGATAGAGTGGGTCGCGACCCTCTGTCAATAATTAAATTTGGTCATTATATTCTTGGTGTTGTAATTTACACACAATGAGGTTGTTGAACCTTAGGTTGTATAACGTAAGCGTCAGAAAAATGGCGTATGAGAAGTTAACAAAACAAACATAAATAATAACTAAGTGTGTAGAGGTATTCCCCCTACACCATACCATTCAAAATGAGAGCTACTGCCCTTGTACCTGCACGAGGAGCCTAAGCCCCAGTTAAATTGTTCTTGGCCCATGGACATACATCACAAGCATCTAAATTGTTTAAAGAACAAGACAAGTATTGTCAGATAAGATAAATTGTTTTAAAGGGTACATGCCACCCTTGAAACCAAATTACTACCAACATGGCAGCCTTCATTCCTGCTTTTTTGGAGATGGAGTGGGGGATGGTTGAACTGAGACAGGCTTGGTAGACATAGTCTTCTTGGTGGGAGTGGTAGGCTTCAGCTTTCGAGGTTTCTTGGAAAGGAGGTCTTCGAGGGGTGCCATAGGATCTTTGGTAGCCTCAGCAAGGAAGGAGTACTTTGCGGTTGCGAACGCATTTCCTGCCTCATCATACTCAGCCTTCGAAGTGGGACGGTAGAATTCAATCTTGGAGAGGTCCACGGGCTTACCTGTTTTGGCAGCCTCCTCCAACGCCAAGCACCGTCCATGAAATATGGCTAATTTGATGACCTTCCACATCTGAGCTCCCAATTCATCACTGTGGTAGAGCTCCATGGCTATGTAAGGCACCACCTTCGAAACGACCTCCGCACGATCCTTTTGCAGCATCTTATACCTCATCTGCAAGCCATCGATTTCCTCCCTCAACTTCACCTCTACCTCTCCGAGCCTAGTCCTCTCACTTTCCAACCCAGCACATTTCGCCTCAAGAATAGCATTCTGACCTGTTAGAGTGATGACCTTGGCTTCTTCCAACTTAAGATTGCCGAGTTCAACTGTCAACTGGGCTACCTTTTCACGAAGGTCTTGGACAACGGGGTTCTTCTCAACATTCCCCTCAATCTCGTCACACTTAGCCTCCAGCTTGGCCACAGTTCTGAGCAACGCTCTGGTTTTGGCATTTAAGTGATTATCCATTACTGCCTGCCTCACAACCCCATTGTCATGCATGTCACAAAACCTTTCAATGGACATGTTTTCTAGCATACCTTTCCATTGCGGAGGGGTGACATGATCGACAATCTGGTGACAGGCCCAAGCATTGGGAAGCTCCTTCGTCTCTGGAAGGCCTGCGACCAATACAATGTATAAAGGCTATTTTAGTTGTGACAATTATAACTTCACATATTTTATAAGGAGGAACTACTTACCATGCACCTCCACTGATTCATCAGGCAATTCAAAGGCTGACTTCACAAACTTTCTGCCTTCAGCACTCTTCTGCTTCACAACTCTGCCCTCAGAGGCAGGTAGGAGATTCTTCCTTTTGTTGGTAGACTTAACAGTCTTGGCTGCTGTTCCCTTTCTACTTTTCAACCTGTCAGCTATCCCCGTTGAACCTATAGCGGGGACATCCTCATCCGCAGGATCGTCCGAGTCAGCAACATTCTCAACAAGTTGGGATGGACCCTCTGATCTGTGCTAAACCGTCAAGCTATCTCACACTAGCTAGCCACTTCTGAATGGCTAACCGTAAGAAACTTAAAACAGTTAAAACACAAATGCAATGAAGATCAGAGAATATAATGAATTCCCGGGTCGTTAAGTCCCACGGAGACTCAATGGTGTGTAAACACTTGATCAGATGATAGAATGATCACTAAGGATAGTGATCAGTAAGGGTTTAGATGAATTATTACACTACTGATTGATTGGAATGTATTTGGACACAGAATTGGAAAACACAACAATCAGATAAAACAAACGTAAAACTTACGTTTAAAAACTACGTATACGTACAAAATAAAAAGTGAATCTAAGAAATAAAAGACCTAAAAATATGAAAATGGCATTTTTGAAATCCTAAGAATAAAAGAAAATTATTAGAAAAAGAAAATTATTTTTATAACTATTTATTTAATTATTATTAATTAAAAACTATTTTAACTATTTAATAAATACTCTAAAATAAAAGAAAATATGAAATAAGGGTAGAAAAATAAAATTATTATATAGAAAAATCTAAAATATTATAAAACTTATTTTAAAATTGAAAATATATTTTTTACACTTTTTATCTATTTATTACTAATTAATTATTATTTAAAATACACTTAAATACTAGAAAATATAAAATAAACCTGGAAAAATAAAATTTTAACTTGGAAAAATCTAAAAAATGATAAAACAAATTTTAGATATGAAAAGATATTTTTTATGCTTTTTAATTATTTATTATTAATTATCTAATACTTTTAACTATTTAAAATTATAATAAATACTAAATAGAGAGAGAAAAATATGAAACTTTTTCTAAAAATAACTTAAGATGACAGAAAACTAAGAAAAGTATAAAAACAAGATTTGCTTAATAATAAGCTAAAAAGAAAAATTAAAAAGCTTAATTCTATTAAATAAAGGCTATCACTGTTTTTTAAAAATGAAGTTTTTTTGGATTTTCTTTTTGAAAACTACTTAACTACTGAAAATATGAAACTTTAACAAACACAAAAATTTTACAAACTTAAAATAAGCATTTTGAGAAGCTTATGAGCCAACAGTGAGCTTAATGAGCTTATCTTGGTGAAATAAGCTCAAACAAGCTCACAACCTGAAACAGAAGCTAAAATAGGATGCAAGATGCTACAAGCTACTCAAATGAAGTTAAAAGTCACAAAGAAGCAAACTGATAAGCTACTAAAAAGGTAATAAGCACTTATGATTAACACAGAAATGGGACAAGGTTTGAGCTTATTGCAGCCCTACCAAACAAGCTAGAAAATGAAAAACCAAGCTTGAGACCTCAAGATGGCTAGGTCAGCTACCCAAAGAACCAAAAATCACAAGATTTGACCAACAAATAAGCTATGTGTGAGCTTATCAAGATGGTACCACTCACTGTGCACAGGGCACTTTTTCAGAACAGGTTCCAAAGGAAACTAGAAAATAAGCACTTAATAAGCTGATTCAAAGAAAACTAGAATTTTTCTAATTAAGATTAGCAACTAAACTTTAGTTTCCCAAGAGCTTTTAAGCTAAATCTTACTATTAAACACACAGTGAAATTCCAAAGTTTATTCAAAAACGACCAAATGAAAAATTTTGACTTTTATAAAAACTAGTTAAGTTTGACTTTAATGAACTTTAAATCACTACTACTCACTGAATATGTTGTTTTAAGGTATACTAAGACTTATTTGATCTGTATTAACAACTTATGAACACAGATACATGATCATTAAACATGAAATTCCAACAGTGAACAAGAAAGATGTGATCAAAGATTATTTTGACTTTTCAAGAACAAGGACTGGTTTTTATGATTGAGATGAGTTATTAGGACCAAGTTAAGCAAACTTCAAACAAGGACAATGACTAGAGAACTCTTAAACACAGTGAACCAAACACCACTTATTATGACTGTTTTGAAGATTTTCAAAGCAAATGAGTAATTTAGACCATGCTACTTATTACAAACCTTATAACATCATATATTAGAACTAAATAAACATCAAACAACAGTCATAACAACATAAAACTCACTAATGATCTATATGTTATTTAAACTGTTAAAATGAAATTTTTATAAACTACAATTTAAAAAGAACAAGTGACTGGTTTTTATACTCAAATACACTTAACTAAGACTAATGAACACAAAGAACCAGAAATTACAACTACTAAATAACTACAACAGTGGAATGCAAAAATGAACAAAAAGGCTTACAAAGGCTTCCAAGCTCAAAACTGAGAACAAGGACCAATTATCACCCCTATTAGCTTACCAATAAGCTTCTAACCCAAGTCCATCCAAAATCTACCCTGCTCCAGCTGTGAATGCTATTTCCATGAGATTTTTGAATTTCCAACTATTAAATTTGTATTTTTGGTGATTTTTCCTTTTTGATGCTAAACTGAATTTTATGATATCTAATAGCTTTTATAAGCTATATAGGAGCTTACATGATCTATTTCAGTCCAAAACAACAACTAAAAACAACATTTGAATCATATGAGATTTTTGAAAGGAAACTTGCATAAACTGAAATTATAACTTAAACACTGAAATTGATAATTTCAAAAGGTTTATTACACACTAAATACTTAAAATACAAAGCTTTTAAGTTAAGATATACACTGAAAACAGAGTTTAAGCTAAAACGACATTAAGTAAACTAATACATTCTAGATCTCTTGATACAATGCATCTCCCCACTCCTTTATAGACTTTTTGAACTCTGATGACATCTCTGATTGTTTCCCACCAATTTCCAGCCATTGGATCTCTCTAACTCATCATATCCGTCCAAGTGGATTTTTGGCGCCAAAAGTCTCATAGCAGGTTTTTGACCATTAATGGATTTTGGGTGTTAGTGGAAGTGGAAGGGGGACAAGGTAAGGAGAGGGTGAGGTGAGGCAAGTGGTGTGTTTGAAAAAAGAGGAAAATTAGCTCTTTTATTGGGTTTACAGGAAGGGGTGAAAGGGATGAACAGTAGGGCGGTATTTTGCCCGTTTGACTTTTGTTGACTGAGGCAATAATACTAACGGGGGGGGGGGGGTCAAAATGGATTGTGACAGGGATCAAAATGTATTTTGACCTAGCTCAAGGGTCAAGGTTCATGTGGGATTGGGCTAAGGTTTGGGCCAGCTGGATAAGTAATATGGATTTGGGCTTTGATATTGATAAGGGTGTCCGGTTTGGTATATGTTAACACAAGGACCAATTTTGCAAATTCTCCAAACTTGAGGGACTGAACATGACACTTTTCCAAACTTATCACAAGGACCAAACTTGACAAACTTTGATAGTACAAGGATAACTTTTGCATAAAATTCCATTTTAAAATATCCAAGGACTAATTTTGCAATTTTTCAAAGCTTAGGGACCTTTTCTGCCATTTGACCAAAGAATCATTCAAGGATCATTTTTGACAACTTAGAATATTTAAAGGACCTTGAATGATAAAACTCCATGATTTTGAATTCCAGGGACTAGATTTGACAACTTTTGAAACTTGGGGGACTAAAACTGCCAATTTTGCAAACTTGAATCATTTTTCATCTGATTTTGATATTTTTGCATTCAAAACACATAAAACACTGATTTGTGATATTTTCATCATTTTGATGCATTTTTGAGTGTTTTCAGATGATTTTGCAGTTTAGATTGTACAAAAATGATGAGTATTTAGACACTCATCAATCCCCCACACTAAGATATTGCTAGTCCCTAGCAATGTTTTAGATCTTTTAATGGATTTTAAAAACTCTTTACCAAAAGCCATCACTTCTGGAGTAGCCAATTGTTTTGATTCAAGTAAGAACCTTGGTACAATGATAACCAAATGATTTTGAGCAAATCATAAGCTGTAAACGGATTTGATTTGTCTTTACCAGAAGCCGTTTGCTCTGGACTAGCCAACTCTTAGATAAATTATCAGAATTATCTTTGGTGACCTGATTACCAATTATGGATTTTCCACTGCCTTTACCACAAGCCATAAACTTACTGGCTAGCCAACTCTTCACTTTTTAGGATATGGTGAGTTGAATACCATACAATTTTGGGCAAATTGCAAGCCATAAACGGATTTGAGAAATCTTTACCAAGAGCCGTTTGCTCCTGGATTAGCCAATCCTTTTGTTTTTTAGACATGGCGGACTGATTACCATCTGATTAGTAAGTGAAAAACACTTACTCTAAAATTTTTTTTTTTGCCAAAACGGGGGAATTGGGTGGATAATACATAAAATTCGTGAGAATTCCCCCCACACTAAGAAATGAATATTGCCCTCAATATTCAAAGTACCGGCGGTTATGCCGAAACTAAGAACGTAAAAGGGAAATACTACGGCCATTATTTGAAAGAGATTATTTTTTTTTATTTATTTTTTTTTTAGAAAAGATTTTATATACAACAGTGTGGGGCAACTCCCCCACACTAGGGTGGTAGAATAGAGAAAGAAGACAGAAATATGGGTGAAAACCCATATGGTGTGGGCTATTGTTTTTGATTACCGAGTCATTAGCTTGACTCGATCCCCGCATTTATTGGTTCATGGGGAATGTTTGTAAATCCGGGACAATCACAGATGGAATGTCCTCTCCAAAGTAATGCTTCACTCGATGACCATTTACTTTAAAATTAGGACCATCAGGTTGAGATAACTCAATGGTACCATAAGGATAAACCTTAGTGATAGTAAATGGACCAGACCAACGGGACTTAAGTTTTCCCGAGAAAATCTTCAATCTTGAATTGAAAAGAAGGACTCGATCACCAATGTTGAAAACGCGGTTCTTGATTTTAGAGTCATGAATCTTCTTTGTCTTTTGCTTGTAGATCAAAGAGTTCTCGTATGCTTGATCACGGAGTTCATTTAATTCATTCATTTGAACTTTTATGTGATCACCAGCTGTCTGAATATCAAAATTTGCATGCTTCAAGGCCCAGTAAGCCTTGTGCTCTAGCTCAATCGGAAGATGACATGCCTTTCCGTACACTAGCTTGTATGGAGTACACCCGATGGGTGTTTTGTAAGCTGTACGGAAGGCCCAGAGTGCGTCATCCAATTTATCCGACCAGGATGCATGATTTTCGCCTACTGTCCTCTCCAGAATTCTTTTAATACCACGGTTGGAAACTTCCACCTGCCCACTTGTTTGGGGGTGGTATGCAGTAGAGAGACGGTGGGTAACACCATACTTTTGCATGACACGATCAAATTGATCATTGCAAAAATGTGTACCACGATCACTGATTATCGCTCTCGGAGTTCCAAACCTGGCAAAAAGAGATTTCAAAAATTTTACAACTACTTGGGCATCATTTGTAGGTAAAGCTTTCGCTTCAACCCATTTTGACAAATAGTCAACAGCCACGAGTATGTATTTGTTTTTTCTAGAAGATGGAAATGGCCCCATAAAGTCAATACCCCAGATGTCAAATATCTCACAAACTTGAATGGCATTTTGTGGCATTTCATTTCTTTGAGATATATTTCCATGACGTTGATAAGCGTCACAAGCTTTGACAAATTCGTGGGCATCCTTATAGATTGTGGGCCAATAAAACCCGGAATCAAACACCTTTTTGGCGGTATAGTTTGGACTATGATGGCCCCCGGTGGGTCCAGCATGGCAAGCTGTGAGAATGTCAATAGCTTCCTGTCCATAAACACACCTTCGGATGACTTGATCCGCACAGATTTTGAATAAGAAAGGGTCGTCCCAGAAATAATGTTTAACATCTTTGAAGAATTTGTTCTTCTGTTGGGTCGACATCCCTTTCACTATGAAGTTACCCGCATGGTAATTTGCGAAGTCAGCAAACCATGGGGTAGAAGAGTTTCCACGAAAAGAAACCGCATTGAGTGTCTCGAGAGGAAATGTTTCATTTATTTCCTTTTTCTCGAAAACATCTTGGTGAGGGTTTTCTATTCTGGACAGATGATCAGCAGCTAGATTCTCAGCTCCTTTTTTATCACGTATAATGATATCAAATTCTTGCAGGAGGAGAATCCAACGGAGCAATCTCGGCTTTGCATCTTGTTTTGCAAAGAGATATTTGAGAGCCGAGTGATCCGTATACACCACGCATTTGGTCAAGATTAAGTACGGCCGAAACTTCTCAAATGCATACACCACGGCTAATAGCTCTTTTTCTGTGGTGGTGTAATGAGTTTAAGCTTCAGTCATAGTTTTACTTGCGTAGTGGATAGGCTGAAAATGCTTGTTTCTACGTTGCCCTAAGACTGCACCGATAGCAAAATCACTTGCATCGCACATGAGCTCAAAGGGTAAATCCCAGTCGGGAGCAACGAGAATGGGTGCTTCAGTAAGCTTTTTCTTCAATGTTTCAAAAGCTTCTATGCACTCGGGTGAGAAGATAAAAGGAGCATCCTTTTCAAGAAGATGGGTCATAGGCCGGGCGATTTTGGAAAAATCTTGTATGAATCTACGATAGAAACCGGCATGACCTAGAAAACTCCTAATACCCTTGACGGTAGTAGGATGAGGTAATTTAGCAATAACATCTACTTTTGCTCTATCTACCTCAATCCCGTTTTTGGAAATCTTATGGCCAAGGACAATGCCTTATTTGACCATAAAGTGGCTTTTCTCCCAGTTTAGACAAAGATTGGTGTCTTCACACCTTTGAAGCATTTTATCTAAATGGGAGAGACATGTTTGAAAAGAATCCCCAATGACCGAGAAGTCATCCATAAACACCTCCATTGTTTCCCCGATCATGTCGTGGAAAATGGCCATCATACATCGTTGGAACGTGCCAGGAGCATTGCATAAGCCAAAAGGCATACGTTTGTAGGCAAAAGTTCCGTATGGGCAGGTGAATGTGGTCTTCTCTTGATCCTGTGGATCAATGGGAATCTGAAAATAACCCGAGAAACCATCAAGGAAACAATAGTATTCATTCCCTGCTAATCTCTCAAGCATTTGGTCCATGAAGGGTAGAGGAAAATGGTCTTTTCGGGTGGCGTCATTCAAGTTACGATAGTCAATGCAAACACGCCATCCCGTAACCAATCGAGTTGGAATTAACTCGTTATCTTCATTTGTGACAACAATTATGCCACCCTTTTTAGGAACACAATGAATTGGGCTAACCCAAGGACTATCTGAGATTGGGTAAATCAATCCTGCATCAAGAAGTTTGATAACCTCTTGTTTGATAACATCATGGATTTTTGGATTTACTCTTCTCTGATGTTGAACTGCTGGTTTGAAGTCATCCTCCATTAAGATTTTGTGAGTACAAAATTCAGGGTTGATACCCTTGATGTCGGAGAGTTTCCAAGCAATTGCTTGCTTGTGTGACTTCAAGATCTTTATGAGAGCAGCTTTTTCATCTTTACTCAAATCTCGGGCAATAATGACGGGTAATTTATCATCGCCCTCAAGAAATGCATACTCGAGATGAGGAGGTAAGTCCTTAAGCTCAACCTCAGGAAATTCTTCAGTTTTCTCAACTGACTTAACTTCCTTGTTATGAAGCTCGACGGGAGGGAGAGGAGGAGAAGTGTCCTGATTTAACAACTTCTTTAGAAGAATATCTCCCTCCAAATTAATCTCATTTTGATTAATCTTATCAGGAATTGAATCACTAGTGTGAGGGGTTGATGATGGATCATCATTGAGAAACTTCTCAATAAGAAGTATGTCCCCCTCAATGTCAATTGGAGCGTGATCAATTTCCCATGGAACAGAATCACTAGCCAAGTATGCTTCAATCTCATCTAAGATGAAGTCGCTTCCCTCAAATGGAGTGAAGGAAGGAGTAGAATTGGCTATGATAGGTTGAGAAGATGTGGTGGGATCCCCACTCACAGAATTATGAGAATAACCAAGAACTTCTTGAGAGTACTCTTCAGTAGCAACATCAATGATATCTATTCGGTTAACCGACTCAGAATCATAATTTGCGGAGTACCTCGAAGTTTGATCAAGGTTAAAGGTGACAGCTTCATTACCAACACGTAATGTGATTTCTTGCTCAAATACATCAATGAGAGCACGGCCCGTTCTCAGGAATCCTCGACCAACAATGAGAGGAACCCGATGATCGGCATCAAAATCAACAACCACGAAGTCAGCTGGGAAATGGAACTTTCCTACTTTCACAAATACGTCCTCGGCAATGCCAAGAGGACGGGATATGGAACGATCTGCAAGCTCGAGAGTCATGCATGTAGGAGTGAGTTCCGGAAGAGAGAGTTTCTTCCATACTGAATAAGGCATCAGGTTGATGCTTGCACCAAGATCGGCTAAGGCAAAGCATTCAACCATTCCTGGAAATACACAAGGTAAGAGAAATTTTCCAGGATCTCCAAGCTTTTCTGGAAGCTTCTTCAGGATAACTGCAGAGCAGTTCTCGTTAAGAGGAGTTTTTGCCATTTCAAACAGCTTTTCCTTATTGCTTAACATGTGTTTGAGAGTTGATGCAAACTTGGGCATCAACATGATAGCATCCGCAAAGCTTATGTCAAAATGTAACTCTTGGAAAATTTGGAAAAATTTGTCCATTTGATGACTGGCTTTCTCGCGGAGCTTTTGCTCATTCAAACGTGATGGATAAGGAATAGAAGATTTGGATTTCTGATTCTCAACGGGAGCTACTGGAGGTTCAAAAACAACTCCTGGATTTGATTTGGGTTTCTGGACAACTTGAGGTTGGACTACCGAAGGTAGGACGTGTGCGGTACTTCGTGGGCTTGAATAATGCACCTTGTCCGTTGTTTCCTTGGTAACTTGACTCATTTCTCCTAGTGGAGGAGGCATTGGAGTCGTAGGTCCATTGTGTGTCTTAGGTTCACTTTCCACTACCTTAGAGAGAGAAGAAAAAGAAGAGGTAGTAGGAATAGCAGGTCCATCATATGAAACACCACTTCTGGTTGTGATCGCCTTTGCATCGCCCTTCGGGTTAGCGATCGTGTTGCTTGGAAATTTTCCTGAGCCCGAGGGTTGATCATTTAAAGACTTCTTAAGATCAGCAATCTGACTGACCAACAACCTGTTCATTTCATCTTGGGATTTCATGAATTGCTTCAACAACTCATCAGATGATGGTCCAGTTGGAACAATGGCGGGAGGTGGATTAGGAAAATTCTGGCATCTAATGTTAGGATTAGGGCCTTGGTTTTGAAAATTTCCTTGATTAGGATTCATATTCCCATGAAATTGATTCCCTCGATTGAAATTGTTTTGATTAAGGTTTCCTTGATGTTGGAAACCTTGATTTGGTGCAGGATAGAAATTACCTTGGTTTTGATAACCTTGGTTCATTCTTGGTTGGTTCTGATTCCGGTTTTGCATGTTATGATTCTGGTTAAAACCGGGTGGTGCCTGATTAGTGTTAGCACGGTAGTGTGGTTCATTTTGAGGACGGTATTGATTACCTCCCTGATGTGAACTACCGGCTAGAGCATTGGCTTCAAATGGACTACCATCGGTGGCAGTACAATTGTAGTATGCATGAGGGCCACCACAAGTAACATAACTATCGACTTTCTTCACTTCACCATGTGTTGGTGTCTGAGTGAAGGTCACTTTCTTTTGGTTAGCAAGAACCAAAGCCTGAACAATATCTGTGAGTTTGTCAATCTTAGCATCGGTGCTAGATGTACTCACGGGAGATGAAGAAGAAGGAGGTCCAGCATGAGACTGATATATCTTTGCTCGGAAAGGGCGGACCTGAGATTTGTTCTCAATGATTTGCAAGGCCACTTTGGTGGTCTTGCTCAGGAAATTACCTCCTGCGGAGGCATTCAAAGAGTCTTGATTGGTCTGGTTCAGACCATTGTAGAAAGTATCCATTTGCATTAACTCGGTAAAACCATGATGCGGACACTTGCGAAGCAACTCTTTGTAACGATCCCATGCCTCCCCGAATGATTCATCAAATCTCTGAGAAAATTTCATTATCTCATTCTTAAGACTTGTGGTTCGGGATGGAGGATAGAATTCGTTAACGAACTTGGTGACAAGATCTTCCCATG
This sequence comes from Chrysanthemum seticuspe, assembly GCA_019973895.1. Lineage (NCBI taxonomy): Eukaryota > Viridiplantae > Streptophyta > Magnoliopsida > Asterales > Asteraceae > Chrysanthemum > Chrysanthemum seticuspe. The sequence continues at coordinate 320,501,493 of BPTQ01000005.1, forward strand.
TCTCAATAGAACGAGGGGGTTGTTTCTCAAGCCAATTCCGGGCTTGTCCCTCTAGAGAAAATGGGAACAGAAGAAGCTTGATAGCTTCATGTGGGACATTCTTGTACTTGATGGTAGATGCAATTTTGTTAAACCATCGAATGTGTGCATGAGGATCATCCCGCTCAAAACCATAGAATTGGCTTTGGGTTACTAGATTAAGCAACCCGGTTTTGAGCTCAAAAGTGTCAGCCACGATGGCTGGGACAACAATAGCATCTCCGTAACCCTCGATGGGTGCTTGGAGAAGCTCATTCATGGGCTTATCTTCTGCCATTACGACAGGTGGTGGTGGTAGACGTTCCTCAGTCACGGCTGAAGGAGCAGAACGTCCTCTACGTCTACGAGGAATGTTTCCAAGCTCAGAAAGTGGACTTGTAGAACTGGAAGAACGAGTGCGCATGCACTATGTATAAAAATCAGTTTTCAAAACAAATGCGAGGCAAAACGACAAGTGAACTTAACCAATAATCACAAATGAGATGGCTTCTTTGAAAAAGGTACACCAAATCACAAGGACACAAAGGCAAGTTTTAAATCTGTTGTTCGGGAACTTATTATGGTCACACCCCCAGTTAGTAGGTGTACTGCCTTGATTTGCGGTGGTTGATTTTTATGTATATATTAAGTACCACTGAAAAGACGTAGGTCTAGATTTGTGCTGATGGGTTAAAAACTTTTGGACAATATTTTTGGAATCGTCTCGTTTAACCAAATCGTATTTCTTTAAGAATCACCTTAAAAGAAACACAAGCTAGAAAACGTTACGATTGTTTTGTTGTTTTATATTTTTTTTTGGTGTTTTTAACACTTTAGGAAAAGTGCTAATGAACTTTTTGAGATTTTATAACTTTACAAAAAACTTTTTACAAATGGTGGTATATGTGCAAGAATGGATCTGAAAACTGTTTAACACACGCTAAAGCCTCCCCGGCAGCGGCGCCAAAATTTGATCTGTGCTAAACCGTCAAGCTATCTCACACAAGCTAGCCACTTGTGAATGGCTAACCGTAAGAAACTTAAAACATTTAAAACACAAATGCAATGAAGATTAGAGAATATAATGAATTCCCGGGTCGTTAAGTCCCACGGAGACTCAATGGTGTGTAAACACTTGATCAGATGATAGAATGATCACTAAGGATAGTGATCAGTAATGGTTTAGATGAATTATTACACTACTGATTGATTGGAATGTATTTGGACACAGAATTGGAAAACACAACAATCAGATAAAACAAACGTAAAACTTACGTTTAAAAACTACGTATACGTACAAAATAAAAAGTGAATCTAAGAAATAAAAGACCTAAAAATATGAAAATGACATTTTTGAAATCCTAAGAATAAAAGAAAATTATTAGAAAAAGAAAATTATTTTTATAACTATTTATTTAATTATTATTAATTAAAAACTATTTTAACTATTTAATAAATACTCTAAAATAAAAGAAAATATGAAATAAGGGTAGAAAAATAAAATTATTATATAAGAAAATCTAAAATATTATAAAACTTATTTTGAAATTGAAAATATATTTTTTACACTTTTTATCTATTTATTACTAATTAATTATTATTTAAAATACACTTAAATACTAGAAAATATAAATAAACCTGGAAAAATAAAATTTTAACTTGGAAAAATCTAAAATATGATAAAACTAATTTTAGAACTGAAAATATATTTTTTATGCTTTTTAATTATTTATTATTAATTATCTAATACTTTTAACTATTTAAAATTATAATAAATACTAAACAGAGAGAGAAAAATATGAAACTTTTTCTAAAAATAACTTAAGATGACAGAAAACTAAGAAAAGTATAAAAACAAGATTTGCTTAATAATAAGCTAAAAAGAAAAATCAAAAAGCTTAATTCAATTAAATAAATGCTATCACTGTTTTTTAAAAATGAAGTTTTTCTGGATTTTCTTTTTGAGAACTACTTAACTACTGAAAATATGAAACTTTAACAAACACAAAAATTTTACAAACTTAAAATAAGCAGTTTGAGAAGCTTATGAGCCAACAGTGAGCTTAATGAGCTTATCTTGGTGAAATAAGCTCAAACAAGCTCACAAGCTGAAACAGAAGCTAAAATAGGATGCAAGATGCTACCAGCTACTCAAATGAAGTTAAAAGTCACAAAGAAGCAAACTGATAAGCTACTAAAAAGGTAATAAGCACTTATGATTAACATAGAAATGGGACAAGGTTTGAGCTTATTGCAGCCCTACCAAACAAGCTAGAAAATAAAAAACCAAGCTTGAGACCTCAAGATGGCTAGGTCAGCTACCCAAAGAACCAAAAATCACAAGATTTGACCAACAAATAAGCTATGTGTGAGCTTATCAAGATGGTACCACTCACTGTGCACAGGGCACTTTTTCAGAACAGGTTCCAAAGGAAACTAGAAAATAAGCACTTAATAAGCTGATTCAAAGAAAACTAGAATTTTTCTAATTAAGATTAGCAACTAAACTTTAGTTTCCCAAGAGCTTTTAAGCTAAATCTTACTATTAAACACACAGTGAAATTCCAAAGTTTATTCAAAAACGACCAAATGAAAAATTTTGACTTTTATAAAAACTAGTTAAGTTTGACTTTAATGAACTTTAAATCACTACTACTCACTGAATATGTTGTTTTAAGGTATACTAAGACTTATTTGATCTGTATTAACAACTTATGAACACAGATACATGATCATTAAACATGAAATTCCAACAGTGAACAAGAAAGATGTGATCAAAGATTATTTTGACTTTTCAAGAACAAGGACTGGTTTTTATGACGTGTCACTCACCATGGTAGAACTATTCGAGTGTGTATCGAATAAACAACCAGTTTAGAACACTAAAAACCAAGAAACCCATCGACTGGATCGGTAGAACTCCAGAGTTCGAACCAAAAAATAAAAGATCGAACAAACCATCCCGACGTTATTCGAGTTTGGAACAGGGTAAAGATACAATTAGTATTCACGAATAATGGAAAAATCATCGAATAGTCAAACGAAGAAACACTGAAAATTGAAGTAAACTCATCGACCATCGTAGAACGTAGGATAAAATCGAAGACAAAGTCGAACACTCGAACAAACTCGAATAAAGTGGTTCTATTCGAG
>BPTQ01000005.1:320515590-320550793 GCA_019973895.1 Chrysanthemum seticuspe
TCAGCTAGTTCCAACGTTTCAAGAGAATCACGAACAATTATGGGTTCATGCAAAGGTTGTCCATTGTTCAACACATTCCGTTCTTTCTGAGCTTTCTTGAGGAACGAAGGAGGTGAGTTACCAAGAGCCATTTTATGTGAAGTGTGAAAAATCGGATTTGCTTGATTAGAAAGCATCTTGTTTGTTTTAGCGGAATGACCCGTTGTAAGAAGCAAATTATCCAATTTTTTGATAGTTTCATTTTTATCCAGAATTTCATCAAGAAGAGAATCTTCTCGTTTTGAAAAATCAGCAATCAACTGTTTCTTCTCTTTTTCAAGATCAGAGAACAGTGTTTTTTGTTTAGAAAGTTGGTTGTTTAGATCAGAAATTTCCTTGTTTAAAGATTTTATTTTCAAATTCAGATTCACATCAAGTGTGTCATACTTGAGTTGCAATTGTTGTTCTCTTAAAACAGAATCTCGATAACCAATTTCTAATTCTGAAAGTTTGTTTGTATGAAATTCAAAGGCTTTGGCGTGCTCCTTGTAACTCTCAAGCTCAGCGGTCAATTTAACATTCGCGGCCTTAACTTCGCGATTGACCGTTCTAACTTTCTCAACTTCAATGCCACATTGATTAATTAATGATTCAAAATAAGCACGTGTTTCCTCATCAGTCGCAGTATTTTGTGCCACACAGCCTCCATTAGGATCCACATATGGAGTTTCAGAGTAAGTATTGCTACAACTCGGATTGTCCATGTATGTATCATAAGTAGGTGCTGATGTCACAGAATGCTGTTTATCATGAGTAAACACATCACATATGACATTGTTATAGCATGGATCAATGATTGGTACCTCAGATACTGCATTTGCGTCATAGACAGGAGGTGCGTCAGAGTCAGTGTCGTACTTAGTCTCCTGAAGATTTGCCATGTAGATGCAGTTCACATTGAGTTCCTCGAGGTCTTCCAAATCATCCATAATAGCGAAAAAGTCATGTTCCTCAGCACTCAACTGCATTCCAGATTCTGCCTTTTGTGCTAACAGCATAGCTTTTTGAAGATACGCAAAATCCTTCTTTTTCGGCTTAGTAGGACAATTCCTTGCCATGTGACCCACTCCTTGACAGTTATAACACTTAATCTGATTACCCTGATTCACATTTCCATAATTCTCAACGACTGGAGCTGCAACATTGCCATTCTGATTACCCATTGCTCTATTCCCAACATTCTGTCCCATCTGATTTCCAACATTCTGACCCAACTGATTACCCTGATATGGAACCGCCTGATTACTCATGCGACTGCTAAATGCTTTATCCAATAAAGAAAATACCTGTTGCAAGGTCGCTTCTATTTGAGCTTCAGGATCAGTGATTCCTTGTTCCTGGTATTGTGGATACGGTTGTTGAATGACTTGTTGTTCTTGTGGATAGAATTGTTGTTGAGGTTGTGGAATGTATTGCTGCAAGTTGTTGTTGGTGGAAGATGATGAAGCTTGTTGTTGTGTATTAATTGAAGGTTGAGTCTTTGCAATAAGTGCCAATGGATCATGATTCTTTGCCAATCTTTCTTTCCTGACTTCATTCGCTTAAGCTTGGTTTTGTTTCAGAAAATCGTTTAGTTGATCAAAGTTCACCTGATGTAAGTCTTTTGTTTGGTTGACAATAGTGACATATCGTCCCCATTCTTCTGGAAGATTATTCAGGAACTTGATGTTTTGAACGATTGTTCTGGGTGCCAACTTGTTTCTGATAAGCTCATTCATCAAAGTGCAAAACCTTCCATAGTAGGATTCAATGGATTCTCCTGGTGTAGATGTGAACTTTTCCCATTCAGTTAGCAGCTTGTTCTCTATGTCTTGTTTACCAATTTCTGTTCCAAAACATAGTCGTCTAACACGTTCCCACATATCAAAAGCAGTTTCACAACTGTCTACCGCAGCAAAGATGTCTATTGGTAAACCCAGTTGGACAATATGAATTGCCATGTCATCTGCATCGACTTGTTTCTGATCCTCTTCAGTGTATTCTGATTCAGTTTGAAGATGAGAGGATGGTGGGATGGGAGGTGTTGCGTCTGCATTTCCAGGTACATGAACTTGTCGAGGCTGGAAGGGTCCATCCTGAATGGATTTAATCATGAGTTTCCCATTAGGTTTGGTCTTTATGTAACGGAGCATTCGACTTGTCCATTGAAGATAACCACCTTTTGCCAACATAAGAGGTCGGTTTTCGGCACCGGCTGCATGAATGTCTTGTTGAGTAGCCATTGATGAAGGTATGATATGATAAAGTTGATGTAGGATCGATTCAACGATAAAGGAGTTGTGGTTGATGAAGATTAAGCTCGGTTGAGGTGATTCTGAAAGTCGTACTCGTAACCTTGGTTCTTAAAAAAAATTTCGCCCAAAATTTGAAATTCACTATAAAAATCAATTCTAAGGTCGTATGAAAAATTTGAGTTATGACAATTTTGACGCCAAATTTGACCCGAAAAATTTGAATTTAGGCCCAAAAATTTGAATTTTTGACCAAAATTTTCACAGTTAAATCAAAATTTGAATTTCGCGTAAAAATTGAACGTTTAATCTCCTCAAAAATTTAAATTTTACTCAAGTTTTCGCGTAAAAATTGAACGTTTAATCTCCTCAAAAATTTTTTTTTTTTTTTTTTTTTTTTTTTTTTTTTTTAACTTATGCGTAGAAAGAGCTTAGGCGTAGACCAAAGAAGTTACGAGTAGGATATGGTTACGAGTAGGATGTAGTTACGAGTAGGATGTGGTTACGAGTAGGATGTGGTTACGAGTAGGATCTTATGCGTAGGAAGCTTAGGCGTAGGATTCCTTAGGCGTAGGATCTTATGCGTAGAAAGTATCTTACGCGTAACCTTAAGCTTATGCGTAGACAAAAAGTTACTCGTAAACCTTACGCGTAATTGTGAAGTTATGCGTAGAGTTACTCGTAAGCTTTTAGCTTATGCGTAAACTATGGTTAAGAACCAAAAATCCTTTACACTGTCACAGCGTAAGAGATATCCACAAGTCGAAGTGTTCCACACACTTATCCAAGTGAGGGAAGCACTGAGTAACCGTTATAGCACGAAGATTCTTCACCAAAAAGTTACGAGTAGAAAACTTATGAGTAGTTGACTTTCTTACGAGTAGAACTAGGGTTTTGACCTACTCGTAAAAAATTTCCAATGATTCAAACAATTTCGCTTGCACAGATATCCTTAAAAACACTCAAATAACACGAAAATGTGAACCTTTTTCACCCAAAGTGCTTAGAAAAGTTACGAGTAGAAAACTAGGGTTTTGACTTTTTGACTTCTACTCGTAAGAAATTTCCAATGATTCAAATGATTTCACTTGCACAGATATCCTTAAAAACACCCGAATAACCCAAAAATGTTGACCTTTTTCACCCAAAGTGGCTAGAAAAGTTACGAGTAGAAATGACCAATAACCAAATACGAGCTTAAAAATGAAGAAAAACACGTAAAGCTTCGAACTTTTTGCAAAAAACTGAAACTTTAACACCAAATAAACCTTAAACCACAAGAATCTTGAATTTTTTGAGGAAAAAATCAAAGCTTTATGCGTATCAAAGATGTAAAACGTGAGACTTTTACGCGTAACCCTTCAAAACAAACACAAACACTCCTAAACCATTGTTAGGCGATTGATACCAATTGTAGGACCTTAGATATATCAACCTTATCACAAACCCAACACAAATGCCACGTTAAACAAACTGTTATGCATAAATAAAGAGAAAGATTAAGATAAAGAGATGGTGACTTGATGTATAATTCGTGTATATGTTTAGAGAGGTAGAGAAAAGAAAGATGAAACAATAAGATGTTATATTGCTTCAAAGGAAAACACCCACACACACACACTCAAGCACACCCCTCAAATGACATACTTGAGGGGTATAAATAGGTAAGAGAGATGATGCCCTAAGGCTTGGCCATGGGCCTTGAGATGGACTTGGATTGGGCTTGGGTTACACGAACTAGGCAAGGCTAGCTTAACTTAACTAATGCCCAATTAGCTTAGCCCAATCCACGAGCCCGTTGACTATTCTATCACGATATCTAACACACGTTACAAAGTTCCTAATCGTGAATGACCATCACTTCTAATAAAAATAATCAAGGCTAACAATAGTAGTTCTGATTATCTCATGTATGAAAATTTCAAGAATGAAATTAGGTAGTATAAATAAGATGTTAAGATTTTACTGAGTGGTAAGACACTATCGTGTCTCAAGATCTTTTTAATGAATTCTGGTGGTTTATCGAGTTTAAGTAGGAAATTAACCTGAATATAACCCTTGTATAACTGTTCTCAGTGTTTGAAAAATTTAAGTCGAACATAGTTAATCAGACTATGTTCCATTATCCATATGTTAAATATAGGTGATTAGGCTATATTTAGCCGAGGTTCGATAAGATTTTCAAATACCTAAATTTGGTATACTTGTGATATGTCCGTAGCTTTTGAGAAATTGTCCACTAAGCAAAGGCGATATCAAACCATCCAGTTGCAAGTCCTGGCCATAAAAGACTTGTAACCTATGTTTTCACATTCCATTAGTATGGGTAGATACGTGTGGAAAGGAAAACCTAAGTAATTCTAAAATATTCTATACTTGGCTAGAATCACGAACTTTTAACAATGAAGGTTTTAGAAGAGAATTTTGATGAATGTAGATAAAATTGCTGAACTTCAGCTTTTGTAGATGATGAGTCACTTTGTCCTATAGAAATCCTATTTCTTGTATTTCCATTAGGGAAATTGATAGACTGTGACGGGTTTCATGTAAAACAATATCATATAATGTTTATAAGATTATTTTTAGACACTTTGTATAACTTACAATGTCTGTGGAGTAAATTAAACCATTGTGTAATTCACAATGTCTTAAGAAAAGATGGAGAGACCATTGTGTAACCCACAATGTCTTGAGAAATGACAGAGAGATCATTTTGTAACTCACAATGTCTTGAGAAATGATGGAGAGATCATTGTGTAACCCACAATGTCTTGAGAAATAAATGAGACCACTGTAGGATTTACAGTGTCTGAGAATGTAATGGAGACCACTGTATCTCACAGTGTCTTGAAAAATGAATGAGACCATTGTATCTCACAATGTCTAGGAAGTAGGAAAGACCATTGTAGTCAGTTACAATGTCTTGTAGGAAGTTTCGTAATCCTAAAATGCACGAGTAGATACATGATTGAGAAAATATGATTGTGCCGTAATGCCTTACAATAGGCATACGCAGATATGTTTAGTCTATCCTTTAGCTAAAATGATTGAAAATATGTCAAGTGTATATATCAATATACTAGTATGTTTGTATAGCTTAAAATGCCTAAAGATCACATAATCGTTTGGAGGATGGAAGACACGGAGAACGGAAGGCTATAAAATGTTTTTGTTTGTAATAGCAGTTATAGTTTAAGTCTCAATTAGACCCGTTTCTCTATAACTGTGGCTCTGATACCAATCTGTAACACCCTTAATATTGTGATACGCAACGGAATTCAAACTGGGTGTTACTTCATGGCACAACAGTCATAACAATAGAAAACGATCTCTAATGGAGTCGTTTTAAAAGATTTATCAATCGATTTATATAAATACCATAGTTAACAAAAATGAGGTCCCAGTAGTTTCACGGTTTACAAAATACATTAAATAGGTTTTCGAATGATAATAAAATTTATAGACTTCTTCAGTATCCTTGCTCTTCCATGCCAGCTTCCAACATTATGGACCTGAAATACATTCTTAAAACTGTCAACACAAAGGTTGAGTGAAATTCATAGAGTTTGTTTGATGGTTGAACACATTATGTTTGTTGTGTGAGTTATAAATTCACACCAATGGTTTGAAAACAAAAAAAGTTATTATTAGACTAAGCATCATGCAATCAAGGCGTTAACGTGTTCCAAAATTAATTGGAGAAAATGTCGGTGCGTGCCCTTTCAGGTAAAAATTGCCGTTTTTACAATATTACTCAAATATAGTGCGTTTGTTTGCCTACCCAGTCAACACAAACGGGATTCTTCAATCCCAATAGATCTATTCACAATATTCACGCCCACTCTCACTAGTGATTAATGATTCATGATTAAGGGACTTAAGTTTGGCAAATGCGGTAACTTAGTGCTAATAACAATCAGATAAGTATACAGTTTGAAAGCAATGTGTTCGATTTAAAATAAATCATGTATCTCCCCCAAGGGTTTGTAAAACAATTAAGTAATAGAAAGTGGGGCTATGAACTCACCGAGAGTTGATGATGTTAAGTACTAACGGATGCGATAAGTCGGAAAACTCCTACGTGCAACCTAGAAATGAAATGTTGCGTCTTAAGTTTGGAATAATGTTTTAGGAAAACATAAAACATTCTATATATATTTCTATGTTGATCATGATGTAGTCGATTATCATTTGATGTTTATAGAAAGATTTTTAATATGTGAAAACATATTTAGTTTATAGATATCGTACTACCGTTCGGGCCATCATAATTCAGAGGTCATGCGGTAAACGTTCGAGGAGCTAGGACACTAATGAAACCCCTCACATGAAGCTCCCTACTATTGTAGCACTTAGTAGATACAATATATGTTTTGAGTGAAGATTTTTATATAAACAAGTTTAGCATGTTGTTACAAGTTCTAGTCGTTTCATAACTATGATAACCTTAGTTAACGGTCTAGGGTAAATAAGCCTTGAGGCTTTAGCCATGGCCTTGCCGTAAATTTGGTCTTGACTACCATGGTCTTGAGACTCAGCCTTGAACTTAGCCGTAGCCATGGTCTTGGCTTATGGTCATTAGGCCTCTTGGTTTGCTTTTAGTTGCGACAAAAGTATAGTTGTGAGACTATATAAAAGGGCAGTTTCTGTTTTTTGAAAGATATTGGCCTGTTTAAGCATTTTCAAAGTCCGAGCTTCTTTGTTATTGAAGGAAAACATCATTCCGAACAACTTTCGTGTTTTAACTTTTGATGATTCAGACCAGAAGTACCACTTTTAAAACGGCAGAACCAAAACAGTTTCAATATGGCAGTTTTGGCATTTTGGTTTCGCTAACTTCTTTTGCCTATAACTTTTGACTCGTTTGTCCGTTTCGGGTGATTCAAGTTGCTATGTTTACCTTTTTATCTTGTCTACCATAGTATGTAAGTTAGAAAGTCCATAGGACACTTGTAATGATCAAAATGAACCATGGTTAGGATGATGCCACCAAAATGATGACTCCCCCCTAAGACGGCCATGAAGTGATGATAAGGCTTAGATGATAAGTCTTGGTCTTATCTAAAGTTTAGAGTAAGTTTTGGTTCCGTTAATTGCCAACCGTAAGTTGTTAAGCCATAAAACGTAAAACCGGGTATCGTAAAAATACGAAACTTAGAGGAATGATGAGACTCATCATTACACTTCATCTAAAAATATAAAATGGGTGATAAGTCTCATTGGATGCAAAAACGCTGCTTAAAGCTGGAAATACGGGTAAAAAACGCGTAATTCGCATTTTATCAGAAAAAAACGAAATTTCAGGGAAACGATCGTGAATTTATTTAGAGTAGACTAAAATTATTCTAAAAGTGATATGAGATGTCAAAATGTGGTTTTTGTCATACGCGGGATAACTTTACAGCTATTCGTGAAGTTTAAAAGTTACGCGATTTAAGCAAAAAATGTAGAACGTACAAGGTTAATTCCTTTATGGTCAAAGGAAGAGGGAAATATGTTTGACTTTTCCAAAAAATGTAAAAGTGTCAAAAACATATTAGAAACATAGTGCAGGAATCATTAAATCCGGATGTAAGTAGAATTGTTTAAAACGTAAGTTTAGTTTCGTTCAGCGCATGGTTTATTTGGTAACATAAAAATAAATCTTAAAAATTCTCAAATTAATCATGAATGATCTAAAAATTCATCTGACGAGAGGAAAATTGTCAGAGTTGATTTTCGTTATGCGCGTGTTGTTTAAATGGTCAACCGTCCAAAATGAAACTTTAAAACGATGTTTTCTTAATAACTTTTGCGAAATTGATCTAACGATTGTCAAACTCTCAGGTCATTACTAAAATAATTTATCTTACGAGAATGTGAAATAAAAAATTTACGGGATGAATAGTGAAAGTGAATAGTAAAAGTGAATAGTAAATTCTCGAAAATGAAAAGTAACCTAAAAATGCGGGTGGTTACAATGTCTACGAGCTAACATATGCTAGACCATAATTGGGGTGACCGACACTTTAACATGGAATTTCCAATTCCTAACACATTCAACTGGATTGTGAAAGCTGTGGGGGAGGACATCTCATAAAAAATTGTCCTCACATTGACGAAGAAAATATAATTGAAGACGCCAAATATGGAGAAACTTGACCATTTTACGGAGACAATCAAAATAGTAACGGGTACCGTGGAAATTACAACCGTGGGACTTATGGAGAAAGAAAGCCCAACCTTGAAGAATCAATTAACAAATTCCTGGAGAGTTCAGCCCAAAGACAAAAGGAGTATGATGAGTGGCTAAAAGAATTCTAGGAAAATACTGACAGAAGCCTTTCCAACCATGACACAACCCTAAAAAACCTTGAATCCATGGTGGAGAAGCTCAGTGAGAAGGTAAGAATGAATAACAATAATCCTGAAGGATCAAAACCCACAATGGAATTTAAAGTGATTTTTGCTGATAATAACTTGAAGATACAGACTAAAAATGAGGATTCTGGTGAAAATTCCGTCGACAAATCTGAGTTACGCCGTAACCTACCTAAGGAGTTACGACGTAACTGCATTTTTGACAACGATCTTGGAGTAATGAAAAATGTCGATGAGGATGACTCAAGTAAGTTACGCCATAACCAACCAACTCAGTTACGGCGTAATTGGGATACATGGGCAGACGAATTTCTTGAAGTGGACAAGTCTGGAATACAAGTAAGTAACGAATGGTCTGAAGACATTAATTTGTCCCCTTTATCGCCATCTAAGAAGATGAATCACTGGTGCAAGATGACACCAATTGCTAAGGGGGACTAGTATGATTTGTGGGCCTCTTGCGACCATCGAAATGAATTATGCGATGGAGGAGAAGATAAGGGTTGAATCAAAAACAACAAATTCATGTGGGATGCATATACTGATAAGGAGAGATTGGAAAAACTTTCATTCGACGATGATGATAAACCACCTATCACTCACTACCGTACTCTAATTATTATAGCTGATGAAGAATCTACACTAGCATGACCTACTTGCGACCCCTTTCGCGAGTATTGCAACGGTGGTGGTAACCTAAAACAAGAAGAATGGATGTGCCCTCATGAGCTCGAAAAACATAATATCAAGTTCGAAAGGTTAACATTGGTGATTGGTACGCGATACAATTTGGGGATGCAAACATTAACCCGAATCTTCTTAAAAAACTCAAGATTGATTACAAGGAGCATCAACTGAAAAAGGAAGTGATTGATGATAATGCCTACTGTACGGAAGGTCCTTTAAGCGACACTGATGACCAAGAAACCCGAAGTCATTGGTGTGAAAAGATAAAAACTCCTGGGGATGTCTTCTGGGCATCATGCAACCCTTATGAGGATAAATGTAACGGGGGGAGCAGCTTAATGAGAATGGGAGAGGATGAATTCTTTTGGACCTCAGCCAACGATAAGGAAATAACAAGTTTTCCTTGGTTAGAAAACTTGAGGTTTGACAGTTGGGTAAAGATCAAGTATGGACAAGTAGACACATTAAGAAAGGAAAATATTTGGAAAGAATACATGAGTAAAGAAAATGATGAGAGTCCTAATAAATCAAGTGAAATAACATTTGAGGATGACGAGGATTTGATAAGAAATGAGAAGGAAGAATGAAAACGTGTACTGGTGGAAAATTTGCTTGATGAAGAATGGTTTAAAGGTACAGAATCTGACGACGATGATATTGAGGGGATTTTAGATTACCTTGAGTTGTAAGGGAATGAGGAATTTAGTGACCCCGATGATGAAGCATATGAGCAAAGGAGGTGCAAACTCCTTGGGATTCCATACAAGAGACCTCCTCCGATTATAGCCAAAATATATGAGTTCATTCGATACCATTTAGGACCGGAGGAAAAGTTTTGCAAAATTCGGAAGATTGAGACTAAAGAATACCTCCGCACTGCCACAAATGTCGCTTGGGTAAGGCATAACTTGATGAAAGACATGGAGGAAGTCGGCCAAGTCCAAAGGCTTCCATAAAGCCCCGCGGCTCTGAGTCTAACTTAAAGACTCATAAATAAAGAAAAGTGCTCTTTCAAGAGACAACCCGTATTATCCCTTTCTATTGTTTTATTTCATTTCTGTAGGGTTTTGTGTTTTTAACCATTTTTGCATGAAACAAGGAGGGAAACTGCTGCAGTTTGCTGATCTGACCAGAGTTACGGCGTAACTCATCCAAGTGGTTAAGCCGTAACCAACCCCTTGCAGCAGCATTTCGGATGCATTACCAATTACGGCGTAATTCCATCTTAGTGGTTACGCCGTAGCCACACGGTTTGCAGCATATGTCAGGTTTTGCCAGTTACGACGTAACTCCCTCAAAGAGTTACGACGTAACTTTCCTTTGCTTTACTTCTTTCAGCTTAAAACACAATAACCTTGTATTAGTATTTTAAATGAACTTTGTGGGTGTGTTCCCTGTAAACCCTCACGAGACTTCACTCGTCCACTTGGGATACCAATTGGTTTAAAAGGCTTGATGCTTATGCTAAATGCAACCGTGATTCCTACGAAAGTGAGTTAGGTTGTTTTTCATTTTTCATTTTTTCTTTTTTGAATTATTGTTGAAACAAACAAAGACCTTAATAGATCTTGAGCTCGTGGATCGTTATGTATGCCTATGTAATCACAAGCACAATAAAAGACAATCTCTACTACTAATGTTTATCAACGGAATATAAACACAAGTAACAAATAACTAAGAACTTCTTGATCCTCTATGGATCTTTATATTAACTAAAACTGAGTTTTTCCAATCGGTACATAAACCTTTCTAATGTGTTCCTTTTATAGATAAGGAACCCTAAACAATATCGCTAAACCGTTTTCCAAGAAACGTATAATCATAAAACTAAATAAGATATACACAATCACTTCCTAATAAAGCTCATGTATATCCACACTAAATTAACTAAACACGGAACAAACACTTCCGCAGAAACAAACTAATCACTATTATACTTCAGTAGAATAAGTCTTCGGCAGAATCCACTTCACTTCAGTAGAAACACTTCGGCATTAATATCAGCATAATCCAGACTTTCACATAATTCCCAACAATCCTCCCCTAAACTGGAATTTGACTTGTTAAGTTCCAGTTTCTTGATAGATCTTACAGCACCAGAGGATTGGACACGAACAACAGCAACAAAGAATCCAAAAAAAACATCTCTATGATGAAGAAACTCTGAAACTCCATATCGTTGCAGCAACAAATGACAAAAGGTACATCAAAACAGATTAGTTTCATACTATTCTCATCACATCCAGGTGTGTTAACTCCTGTGAGAGGTGAATCATTGAAAATAAATGGATTTGATGTCTCTTTACCAATAGCCATCACTACTGGAGTAGCCATATGTTTCAGTTCATAAACTATGGTACACTGATAACCATCTGATTTATGGGCAAACCAACAACCATATAAACGGATTTGAAATGTCTTTACCTGTAGCCGTTTGCTCAGGACTAGTCAATGCTTAGAATTGGTGAATTGAGAACCAAATATGGAATGCCGCTGCCTTTACTACACACCATATATATGTGGGCTAGCCAATTCTTGGATTCCAAACAGGAATAAACCATGGTGAATTGAAAACCATACAACACTCAGCAATTAAGCATGGGTGGTTGCATACCCTATGATTTTGAGCAAATCATTACAGCTAGCAACATATTTGATATGTCTTTACCAAAGCTGTACCCTTTGGACTAGCTAACTCTTTGACATACACAAAGTATATCAGGTGAGTCAATAACCAAAAAATATACAACAAACCTGCAATAAAAGTTAGATAAAACCAAAATCATTTTTTTTTTTTTTTTTTTTTTTTTTTTTAACTAAGAAAATAAAGAAAGAAAACAAATATTACAAAGTATTACAATCAAGATGAACCTTTATGTGATAGAAGTTGATTCTTAATCAAACCAACACATTGAGTAGCATGAAGGTCATCATTGCCAACCGGATTAGGAGGCACTTCCAACTTGTGTCTCAGCAACCTTTCCATAAAAGTATCAGATAGAGGATAAAGCTTATCGGATAGCATACACAAAATCATCCCACATGTAGTCTGAACGACATGAACACAAGGCAGAGGATAAAATCTCCAACTCTCAATCTCCCATTTATAAGAATTCTTCCAAATAGAATACCCTTTACCATTTGGAGAATCAGAATCAAACATAACCTGAAGATCACCCAACAAATATAAACCAAAACCAGTTGCTGAATGAAACTTATAATACTGAATGACATGCTCATACAACATCTTCAAATCATGTCTATTCACCAAATGAAGAATATCCTTTAAGAAGTTAAACTCAAGAACAGCATTATCCAGCCTATAAACAGTGTTAAGTTTTCCAGCTGTCCAATTAACCAAAACCACATGAGTACCTTCAGGAAAAGCTTCAATAGATCCAACCTCAATAAATGTAGATTCATCAGCCTTAAGATCTAAAGTAGTATTCCTTGAAGCATGTTTCTTAGCCAATCTATCCGAACTTCTTATAACCAAACTCTGCTTTCCCATATCAGCAATGTTATCAGTATCAAGTTGTAGATCAGTTTCCTGAATCAGAGAATCACTTAACTCCACACTTGACAACATTTCAGAAGAAACCAAAGAAGATTCAGCAGAAACACCCATATCAGAAGAAGGAGTAGCATCAGAAGGTGTATCAGAAGGAACAACTGAAGATACCACCGAAGGCAAAACAGTATCAAAATTATCCACAATTTCAACTGTTTTCTGTCTCTTGGTTGTAGGAACATCAGTCATTGAAGCACTATTTTCCAATTGAGAAGAAGAAGTAGAACCAGAAGAAGAGAACTTCATAACCATATGATACTGTCTAATCAAAGCATCATCAGATAAAGTCATGATTTGCTTCATTGTCATACCAGAATTATACATAGCAGCATTCTTCACAATTCTCCTCATATAATTCCTTTTCTGAGCAACAGTCATAGGTTTTTCTCTTTTGGCTTTATTTCTCTGATCAATAAGAGCTCTTCTCTGTGCAGCAGATTCTTTCTTCCTTTGATTACCAAGTGCCACCATTTTATCCACAAAATTATCATCATTAAAAGATTCTCCTAAGATAAGTTTTGCTAGATCAGGATCAGAAGCACCTTGAGAAATATAACCATCCCATTGATCATCAGTAATCGTAGGAAAGAATGCATCAAGCTCTAATTTCCTTTCAGGAGACAAATCAGAAGCATACTGATCTTGAAGAAATTTAGCCACAACTCGACTCTTCTGGATATTCTCATAATCAGCAAACAATCCAGCCTGAGCTTGATATTGTTCTTTAGTCACTCTACCTGAATTTAGCAGATCATCAATCACAGGGTCCTGTTCTTTCTCAGAAGATGTCTCAGCAGAACCAATTTCAGCAGAACCAATGTGAGCTTCAGAAGAAACAATCAAACCCACATCAGAGGAAATAGGTTGAGACAATTCCTCAACAGGTGTAGAGAAAACTTCAGATGAAGCATTTAACTTATACAGTCTCCCAGCAAGAAAAACCTCTTCATCATCTGCTGAAGGTGAAACATTTGAATGTTCTGGTATAGATGAAATTTGACCATCAGTAGTAACCTCTTTCACTAAACCATCAGTAGATGCATCCTCCATATTTAGCTCCTTTGAAGTGTCAGCAGATACCTTATCCAAAGATTGTCTTCTTCTTTTGCTAGTATATAGAATAGGTTCCCTGCTAGACTCCTTTCTTCGTGAAGATTTAGCAATAGGAGAAGAAACATCAGATGTAAGTGCCACATCAGCCAATATCTCAAGAGATTCATTAAGATTCTCTTCATCCTCCTCCTCAGAAGAAACCAAACATCTCTTTTTACCCTTCTGACTCAGCAATTCCTCCAAGTGTTCAACTTTAGTCTTCAATTCCACAATCTTCTGACCAAGAACAGACTTGGTTTCTGTAAGTTCTTTCTTAAGATCAGTCACCTCACCTGTAAGCTTGTTCATCAGAGCATATAATGAGGTAAGTGAAATTGGATCCTCATCAGCATCATGTGATTGCTCAGTCGAAATTGGAACTTCAGTAGACTGTTCAGGAGCAACATTAACCTGATCAATATTAGAACATCCTTCACCAAATGGAGTCCTAACAGGACTTGGTGTAGACAATCTATCAGTATCAACCTGAACTTCATCAATTTGATCCTGAACTTCATCAATAGTAACTTGGACTTCATCAATAGGAAATTGTATAAATGCAGGACTAGGACATGGTCTAGGTGAAGGTATAGATGCCTCAGCAACGACAGAAGTACCCTCATCACCATCTACTGAAAGATTTCCATCAGTAGGAATGGAAGAAGGTAAAACAACATTAAGCTCATTAGTAGGTTCATTCTCCTGAGGCAACATAGCAGCTAACAAAGGAAAATGTGTCCCCTCAAATTTAGTCCTTATTGTAGCAAATAACTTAGGAGTTAAAACACTTATGGGATGAAAAGCTTGGGTTTGTGTAGAAACATTCAATATTATCTGTAAGAACCTAGGGTACATCAAAAACTTACCCTTTTTCCTAGTTATATTTTCTACCATATTATCAAAGATATACTTAGAAAAATTATAAGTCAAACCCTTAGATAAGCAAACAATACCACATCTCATTTGTGTTGAAAACTGATCCCATCCTCCAGACTTATTGCTCATACACTGTAGCAACGTATGAACCAAGAACCTCCACATAGGACAAAGCTTATTTTTCAACCACATATCAGTCCTCGAACTTTGATATCCAATTGCTCTAAGCCCTTCAAGTACCATCGTAGAATCAGAATGATAAACTCCATTCTCATCATCCAAGCGAAGTTGTCTTCTGATCAGTTCCTCTGTCACCACATACACTTGTCCATCAACACTTGCAACTATCTCAGTATCACCTCTCTTTTCTGCCGACGCCCAAAATTGAGTAATCAAAGTTTCATATATAGCATTTGGAGAATGCGTCAATGCATATACAATCTTTGATCTTAGTAAGAAAGAAATCATCGGCCTATAAAGCTCATCTCCTCGAGCAGATCCAAGAAAAGCAACCTTATTATGATCATGTTTGAATTGAAGCGCCATGAGAGTTTTTTAAAGATTAGGGTTACGATTTTGCACAAAAGGAAGTGTTTTTAAATGATAGTAATAAGCGAATCACTTAATGTGGAGCGAAAATATGCCGTAGAGAATAAATAGAAATTTCCCAACTTTGGTCAAAGTTGACCAAGGATGACGTGGACTTCTACTTTTACTCGGATTCACTTATAACTTCGGTAGAAATGAAAACCATTCTGCTGAAGTAGAACAATCAGCAGAAACAGAAGACTTACTCACGAAGCTTCAGTAAATATCTTTTAACTGTTTCACCCACACGCATTAATTCTCTTACCACTTGAACCCGTCTATAAAACAATCCCAATGCACATTGACTTCCTCATCAAAAATCCCCAAATAATGTTTCAAACCCTAATTCCTTCAATACTTCAAAATTAACCATCATTCATCATGAGCACCAAACCTGAGATCATAGATCTCACAACAACATCCTCATCATCATCCTCCTCATCTAGTGAAGATACCAATTCATGGTTTCACTATTTTCCAAAACCATATCCACTACCAAAGAAGTCACCCTTTCTCTCCTCATCAGAAGATGAAAGTGTTGAGAAACCAAGTATATCTGCTGAAGACTCTGATGACTCCTATAATGAGGGAACATCTTACTCCCAACCCTCAGCACCTAGGCCTCAACGAAGGCCACGAGCCAAAAATCCACCACTCCCTATGGGAAGAAAGGTGGTGCTTGGTCTCTCTGCATCATGTTTTGGTGCATCATCACATATCGTATCGAGGAACGGAAAAAGGAAAATGATGTAAGTTGATGTATGATTGAAAGAGTAGATGATGCGCAAATGAAAATCTTTCAGTCTCATCTCTCTACCACAATCAGCTTCAGCTTCTTCGTTTGCATCAATCCATCCTCTCCATTTTGATCCTTAGCATCTGTTAGAGTTGGTTATGCTTATCACAAAGGCATAGCCAGCATTTAGTGCCAAAAGATGTGAGCAGTCATGCTCATCGTGCTCATCTTAGATGTTGGAACAAATGATATGTAATAGATTAGGACTAGTAGATCATGTAGATGCTTTTGATGTTGCCAGTACTCTGTAATCTGTAAGCTGTAAACTGTTTCTTGAATGAATGAATGATCTATTTGCTTCTGTACTTCTTTTGATTGAATCATATAACTTCAGTACTTTAACTTCAGAGGAAACAAATAACACACTTCAGCACAATGAATTCAGTGGAAACAAGCTTAAGCTTTCTTGACCATATCTCAACTGATCAGGGACAACCATTCTGCAAAACAAACACAGAAACATACACAAACTAACAAAGAAACACACTAAACTTACATTAGCAGGTTAGAGTTAGTTAAAAATCAACCAAATATACAAAATTACATAGCAAAATGCAAAGTTATACACAAATCCTCCCCTGAGGCATATGCCTCCCCTTAAACTTTGCAGTTAAGGGTTAAGCATGCCAATATGGACCACAAGGTGTTGAAACCTTGGTCCTTCAAAAGCCTTTGTTAACAAATCTGCCACATTATCATCAGTATGAATTTTGACCACATTTATCAAATTTTTATCATATGCATCTCTTATAAAATGGTGCCTGATTTCAATATGTTTTGTTCGACTGTGAAAAACTGGATTTTTAACAATGCATATGGTACTTTGATTATCAATAAAAATTGTTGTGTTCATGAAATTATACCCATAATCCAACAACTGATTTTGAATCCAAAGAACCTGTCCACAGCAATTAGCAGCAGCCACATACTCTGCTTCAGTAGATGAGGTAGCCACAATAGTTTGTTTCTTGCATTGCCAAGAAATCAATCTCTTTCCAAGGAATTGGCAACCTCCAGTGGTGGACCTCCTATCCAGATTAGCACCAGCATAGTCACTATCACTATAAGCTTCCAACTTAAAAGGAGATTCTTTTGGGTACCAAAGACCTAGACAAGGTTGGCCTTTAAGGTACTTAAAGATCTTCTTAACAGCATTGAGATGGGAAGTCAATGGAGTAACTTGATGTCGCGAACAAACACTCACAGCAAAAGTAATATCAGGCCTGGAAGCTGTTAAATACATCAAAGACCCAATCATAGACCTGTACAAATGAACATTCACAGGTGGATCAGCTTCATTGTTGGTCTTTGACTTTGGAGCTTCATAAGGTGTAGTAGCAGTCCTTACACCCTCCATACCAAACTTCTTCAAGATGTCCCTCACATATTTGTCCTGACTGATAAAGATACTATCAGGTTTCTGCTGAACTTGAAGACCCAAAAAGAAAGTCATCTCTCCCATTGCACTCATCTGAAACTCTCCCTTCATAAGCTCCTCAAACTCCCTGCACCAAGCTTCCTTTGTGGATCCAAAGATAATGTCATCCACATAGACTTGCACAAGAATAATGTCAGTGGAATTCTTCTTTAGGAAAAGAGTCTTATCAATTGCACCTCTTCTGTAACCATGCTTCAGCAGAAATGTAGAGAGCCTAGCATACCAGGCTCTGGGTGCCTGATGTAGTCCATAGAGAGCTTTGACCACCTTATAAACATGATTAGGATGATCTGGATCTTCAAATCCTTTAGGTTGAGTGACATACACCTCCTCTTCAATTTCACCATACAAGAAGGCTCCTTTAACATCCATTTGATAGACCATAAAGCCCATATAGGATGCATAAGCTAAGAAAATCCGTATAGCCTCAACTCTTGCCACTGGTGCAAACACTTCATCATAATCTATCCCCTCCTCTTGTCTATAACCCTGTGCAACTAACCTGGCTTTGTTTTTAATGACAACACCTCTAGCATCTCTCTTATTCTTCAGAATCCATTTTGTCCCAATAGCATACTTACCATCAGGTAGTGGTACCAAAATCCAAACCTGCTGATTTTGAAACTGTTGCATCTCATCCTGCATTGCTTCAAGCCAACTTGAGTCTTCAAGAGCCTGAGTAACACTGGTTGGTTCCACTTGTGAGAGAAAGCAAGCAAACAGACAATGTTGATAGTCTGTGTGATTGTCTCTCTGCTGATTTGAGACATAAGAGATAAAAGCCACCTGTCCATATTTTGAACGCGCCACAGTACCTCTTGTTCTAACAGGGGCATGAGGATCACCAATAATATTAGACTGTGGATGAACATTGTTAATCCTTGTAGTAGTGGTGGTGTTGACATCAATGGAAGAATCAAGATTAGTCACAGTAGGTTCAAAGTCAGTATCATAGGAAGGTGTGTTGAAGATGCCTGCTTTAGGTTGATGATGACCAAGATCTGAAGGTTTTGGAAACCTTGTATAAGGTTCACCAAGATCTGTTGACACTTTAGTAGAACTAGGAGTAGTGTCACCATGTCTTTCAGCCGAATTGGAGAGGTGAGGAGAAACAGAACTACCTTCAACAGAATTGAAGTTTCTGCCGAGAGCTTCATTTGTACTATTTTCAACATTCCTCTCAGCATCTAAATTGGCTGCATACTCTTGTTTCTTCAGTCTGGCAAGGTCTTCAGCATAATAGAATTCATCTTCACCCACATCGGTATAATCTTTAGAAGTGTCACCTACAAAATTGTTAGGAGAGAAGGAGGGCACTACAATGGGTTGTTCATCATCATCAGACCCACTGTCAGAATGAGCTTCCAAAGTTTCTGCACTAGTAGTTGGAGATGTTTCAGAATCTGCATTTTGATTAGCCATATGTCTAGCATAACCCAAGTAATCAGTCAAGTAGTCAAGATCAAATGACCAAACATGACCCTGTCCTTGAACATTAGGCTTGTCTTCAAGATACCTCAGATTCAAAGTCTCCTCAATATTCTTAGCAGATACATTGTAAACCCTGTATGCCTTACTGTGAGCAGAATACCCCACAATGTAACCATCATCAGCTTTCTCATCAAATTTGCCCAAGGGATCACTGGTATTCAAAATTGTCACTTGGCAGCCAAACGGTTTAAGGTAATGAATAACTGGAACTTTCCCAAAAAGAAGTTCATATGGTGTTTTAAGGTGTGGTCTAGTAATGGACACTCTATTAAGTACATAACAAGCTGTACCAACAGCCTTAGTCCAAAACATGGTAGGAAGTTTAGAGTCTGCTAGCATTGATCTTGCAGCTTCTATTAAGGTTCTATTTTTTCTTTCTGCCACCCCATTTTGTTGAGGGGTTCTTGGAGTGCTATAGTCCCTTTTGATTCCCTTTAACCTGCAGAGTTCTATTAGAATGGCATTTTTGAACTCTGTACCATTATCACACCTAATTCCTTTCACCTTTTTGTTCAACTGATTCTCAATAAGGGTAATGAAGTCTTTTAATACTTCAGATGTTTCATCTTTGGTCCTTAGAAAGAATACCCAACAAAATTTGCTAAAACCATCAGTGATCACCAGACAAAAATATTTATGATCAATGCTTCTCACTTTAGTTGGACCAAACAGATCCATATGAAGCAGCTGAAGAGGTTCAGAAATAATGGTTACTGCTGTAACAGGAACACCTTTGTAGGAGGCTCTGTGCTGCTTTCCTTTGTTGCATGCAACACAGTTATGATCATTGGTGAATACTTTGGCAGGAAGGCCTTGAACGAGGCCCAGCTTAGAGAGCTGGTTGATGGTCTTGAAATTGACATGGGCCATCCTTCTGTGCCATTTAGTGGACTCATCCACAGATGCTTTAGCCACCAAACATGTTAAGTCACCTGCTGGTTGGACATTAGTTAAGTTGAATGTATAAAGATTATGACTGCGAGGAACCTTCAGTAGAATTGAAGTTTCTTCTGGGAGTTTGAAGTCTTTAGACAGCACAAGACATTCATCCTCTGTGAAGAGTACTTTGTTCTTAGTGTCACAGATTTGTGAGACTGAAAACAAATTGAAGTGTTGAAGTTCCTTGACATAATAAACATTCTCAAAGTCCAGCTGAGGTGTTTTGATGGTCCCTTTTCCTGTAATTCGTCCATCACTTCCTCCAAAGGTTACATTGCCTCCACCTTCAATAGGTATAAAGTTATGCATCATGTCCCTGTTTCCTGACATACTTCTAGAACAACCACTGTCAACAATTCCAACATCTTTATGCTTAAGGGGATGATCCTACAACAACAAAAAATATACAGAGAATTAGTACACTATGGAGGCTCAAGTCATTGCTGACTTGAACCTGCCTTGTGGATCATATGAGTTGTGCCATGTAGAAGTATAAGATCCACTATTGTTCTTGGGTTTCCAATGAAACTTAGGTCTCTGTTTATTCCAAGAACAACCTGCTGAGGTCTTGACAGCAGTATCCCAGTACCCTCTCCCATCAGTCATAGGGTTTACATATCTAGGCCAAAAACCATTTTTAAAATATTCACTTGTTGGTTGAACATATGGTTTTCCAAATGATCTTCTCCAAGGAAAAGAAGTATTATAATTAGCAGCTTGTTGAACATAAGGTGGTATATCATTAACATTGGTCCACATTGGTCTAGATTTCCTAGAATCACCACACCTACTCATTCTTTGCTCATGATAATCACAATCCTTAATTAAATGAGATTTACTTCCACACACAAAACATTTCTTCTGAAGAGAAGATTTATTCAAACCAAAAGAAGTATTCTTACAAGCAGAAGTATTCAAACCAAAATCATGAAAAGAATTGTTTTTAACAGTATTATTATGCAAAGAATTAAAAAGCAAGTCTTCAGAGGTAACTGTCTTGGAAGTGCATTCCTTGGCAGCAACTCTGTCATGCTTATTGGTAGTCTTGGGTGCAGGCAGGGGTGAAGACTTGGGAAGGTCAGACTTGTCATTTGAATCACACTCTGTAGACCCTTGCTTGGAGGACTTGTCACTGTTAACACAAGAGACAAAGTCATTAGTAGAAGTATTAGGGTCAGGCAAGTCTTTTGACTTTTTGCCATACAGATGGTGTGATCCATCAAAGTCATTAAGAGTGGAAAGGTCAATGGGCATGTGCTCACCTCTAATTGGACCACGTACGGCATGTAGGTAACCTTCTTTCACAAAATTAGTTAGGCCTGCTGGTGTAGATCTACGTGTGTCATCCCTAGCTTCTAGGCCTACATATTTCTTAAAACCTAAAGCCACTGTAGAATTGGGAGCTTGACTGCTATAAATGAGACTAGCCAACTTATTACCATTCATCATCCACTCATTATTCCTAGCAATTTCCTCCTTAAGTTTCTCCTTTAGCTCTAGATTTTCTGACTCTACATCTGCTCTTAACTTCTCAGACCATTTTAATTCATTTGTAGCACATTCGAGATCTCTTTCTAAAACACCTATTTTCTCACCATAAGCTATTTCATTCTTTTGTAACCAAACCTTTTGTCTTTCTAGTGTTTTTAAAGCCTGTTTATAAGCTTCTACTTCCACATAGCATTCATTATATTTTGGTTCCATAATATCATAAGCTTGTTTGAGTTCATTATAACGCTCACTACAACCAAACAAACAGTTTTGTACCTGAGAGATGCCCATCAAGGCAATCTGATCATGCCTATCCTCTGAAGTACAGCCTGCAATCAACCCAACATTATCAGAACCATCATTATCAGACTCCTCATGTAGCTTCCAGTCCACATTGCTATCAAGAGTGACCAACGCAGTTGATCCCTTTGAAGTTCCTGCATCCTTTTGATACTGCTGATAAGTAGAGTATCGTATCTCATCACCAGCTTTCCTGTCTTTGCATTCTCTAGAAAAGTGACCTATCTGTTGGCATGTGAAGCATTTAACCTTCCTTTTATCAAACCTTGCTGGATCGCGTCCTTTGAATCCAAACCGTCTGCCAGCTTTGCGCTCAAAGGTCTTGATATCCATGGAAAGCATGGCCACTTGCCACCTCAGCTTCATCTCTTCAAACTCAAGTGGGTCCACTTGATCAAAATCCTCATAAGCCAGTTCCTGCTGAGGATCATAATCAGCAAAGAAAGATCCAAGAACATCTTCCATAATTCCACTGGATCTAGGAAGAGAGCTTGATGAAGGAGCAGCATTAGATGATGATGAATATGGGCTTGGACCATAGCTTGACTTTGGAGTAGAGGCTCCAACAAATGCAGTATGACTAGCAGTAGAAGATGATCGAAAGGGGCTTCTTACATCATGTTCAAGAGCTTTAAGTTTTTTATACAGCTCATCAAAGGTCATCATGTCCAAACCACCTTTATCTTTTAAAGCTATGCTTACATGTAGCCAGGAAGGAGGTAATGACCTCAGAAACTTAGAGTTACAGTCATCATTATCCGGCTTAGCCTGTAGCTGATTCAACTGACTTAAGATCTTGTGAAACTTATCATAGCCCTTGTGAATTCCTTCCTCTTCAGAGATCTGAAAGTCCTGAAACTGTTGTCTTAGCATGGACTTCTTCAGTCTTTTGGACTCCTCATTCCCACCGAACTTCGCCTTAATCGCTAACCAGATATCTTTGGCATCTTGCATGAAGTGAAAATCACTCAAGTGATCCTCAGGAATAGCTTGCAGAAGAATAGTTCTGACCTTTGTTTCTCTCTGAACTGCCAGCAACTCTTCAGCAGTTTTGGGAGGAACATTCATCATATTACCAGCAGCATCCGTGGTAGTCCTCTTCAAACTGTTCCCCTTCAAAATTACCTGCCATAGATTCCAATCAATGTTGGAGATCCAGTTTTGCATCTTCATAGCCCAAAGATCATATTCCTCCCTTTTAAGGTAAGGAAACTTAGCATTGCTATTAGACAGACTTAGTTGCTGCAGATGGGTGGAGTTTTGGTTGTTGGTGAGTTCAGTATCAGCATCTGAACCAGGCATGATGTTTTTGTTATGGTTGTATGGGTGTTTAGAAAAAGCTTGTCCTTAGTATCGTAGAGACTCTCACGAGGCTCTGATACCACTTGTTGAAACAAACAAAGACCTTAATAGATCTTGAGCTCGTGGATCGTTATGTATGCCTATGTAATCACAAGCACAATAAAAGACAATCTCTACTACTAATGTTTATCAGCGGAATATAAACACAAGTAACAAATAACTAAGAACTTCTTGATCCTCTATGGATCTTTATATTAACTAAAACTGAGTTTTTCCAATCGGTACATAAACCTTTCTAATGTGTTCCTTTTATAGATAAGGAACCCTAAACAATATCGCTAAACCGTTTTCCAAGAAACGTATAATCATAAAACTAAATAAGATATACACAATCACTTCCTAATAAAGCTCATGTATATCCACACTAAATTAACTAAACACGGAACAAACACTTCCGCAGAAACAAACTAATCACTATTATACTTCAGTAGAATAAGTCTTCGGCAGAATCCACTTCACTTCAGTAGAAACACTTCGGCATTAATATCAGCATAATCCAGACTTTCACATAATTCCCAACAATTATGCTTGTCGGTAGTGTGATTTCAGGGATTGAAGTTTGCTCATGGATGCTTATACGAAGGCACGTCTCTTTTTTGTGTGCCTTCTTTCTTTTTGAAGCAAATTTCAGGGAAGTTCTCGCTCTAATTATACTTTTCTCTTCATCTTTATTTAAACGCTTAGTACAAAAGGGACTTTGTACAATTCAAGTGGGGGGGACGGGAGTAGAATTATCTCTTGAACTTTATTTTGCCCTCGTTTTTCTAGTTTATTTTGAAAATTTATGCCATTTTTAAAATTTTGACATGTTTTTCTTAACCTAACTAGATTAGACCTTAGCCGAGCACATACAACCCTTGATATTATTTGGTGAGATCAGCCTTATCCGTTTCCAATATTTTACCCCAAATCCACCAAATTATGAGTGTGCCGGTAGCTTGTAAACTTTAGAACTTGGCCTTTGCATCATTTCGAGACCATAGACGAGGTATGTTGAGTTAGCTTGATGTATTTGGACTTTTCAGTTTAAAAAGGCAATATTATAGGATTATCACCCAAATAGCCTACCATTGTGTGTCTATCGATTAGTCACCTCGACTTCTCGACCCCCTTGTAAAACCATTTTGTTGCACTCACCTATAGTGCAAGATACCCCTAGATACACCCATCTGATCCATTCATTTCATTTTGTTAACCTAATATATTGTTTCGATACACCTTAGCCTACCCCGTAGTCTTTATTTGTGATCGAGAAGTCATCATTTGCCTAAGTTCAAGCTTTAAGTGGAAAGGTTCGGAAATCACACTTTCGTCAATGACATATTCTTGAATATCATTGAAGACCCCCCGAATTCCCGTTGTTCATATCAAGTGGGGGGGATATCATGTTTAGTTTTTATAATTATGAAAAAAAAAAATTGATGATTCGAAAAAAAAGAAAAAAAAAGGTTGTTATGTTATTTAGTTATTGTAAAGTGCGATGTTATAAGCACTGTGAGCTTTTATAGATTTAGTATCGAGGAGGGCACCTCGGTCACATTCGAAGATTGGAGTTGGTAATTATGCCAACAGTTGGAGAAAAGGTAGTGTGCCCATCATGACGTCCTTTAATGAAACATCTACCTAGTATTTCATGATCCGGTTTCTTGACTTCAAAGCTTGATCTTTGGGCGGACGGTAAGTGGTGATGACTTGGTTATAAATTTAGACTACCTGCTTGATTTTTATTTTACACCATTTATATATCCCATGTCTTATCCTACCCTTTAGTCATGAAGCGTGTCTAGGTGATGCGGAGAGCAATCTTTGGTGTCTTGGCCATGGATTTGGTCATGTATCATTGATTTTGTCCACTTCGCCGTGGCATGTTAGTAATGACGAGTCACCCCTTAACCTTTGTCGTGTCTACCCATATTGCCTTTGAGAATTGTTTAGCCCTTAACTTTAGTGGTGGAGATTTGTGTAACCGCCAAGCTTATGATAGAATACATGCTATGACTGTGCGATTGAATGATCACCCAGAAATTGACACTTAGAATAGTAGAGAGATTTGAGTGTTTCGTTCCCATTTCGTGAGGTGTTTGGCTTTGTTTTATTCTAGCATAAGAGATTTGTAAATTTATATTTTCCAAGTAATGGGAGATATCTTTTTAGAAATCTATCTAATAAGGTCTACTTGAGGGCAAGTAGAGTTCAAGTGGGGGGATATTTGATAACATCAAATAATCCTGAATCTTAAGTGTGAATTTCCCCCGTTAATGCTTGTAATTTATATCATTTATATGAATTTACGCTTTTTTACCATTGTTTTCCACTTTCAGGTAAATTACGAGCATTGGAGCTAAAGAGACGCGAAATTGGAGAAATATCAAAGATTTATCATAGTATGCTGACTTGGAAGAAGTTACGGTGTAACTCATTTCTCACATTACGCCGTAACTAAAGCGTGACTCAGAAAGCCAACTCATTAGAAGATTACGGCGTAACTCCCCTAAAACACTATGACGTAACTTATTAGGTTAAATGAGGTTCCACGCCACTGATAACTATGCCGTAACTATTTAATCAACTCCAGCATAACCATGAAATATTGAAGATACGGCATAACCACTTATAAGGTTACGCCGTAACCAGCAGATCTAGTGAAAATTAAGAAGAAATAGAAGATTACGGCGTAACTCTTATATTAGCTACGCCGTAACCCAGATCTGGCCTATAAATACCCCACGATTTCCAGCATTTCAAAGCATCCCATTTCACACACCACAACCAAAGAACGTGGGAAGAAGCCAAAGGCAGGTCTAGAGGAGCATACGGAGCTGTCTCCAAGGGAGAAATCACTCCCCTACGATAAGCATCAGCATTTTATCTTTTCTTTACTTTTGATTTATGTATTTCGTAACTTTGAATATTGAATTGACTTGTATGGTTAATATGAGCGGCTAAGAACCTCTTGGTGCTGGTCTAGTTATGAATCCTTAATTGTTTTGTTTGCATTTACATTACTTCTGTATAATTATTTCTAAGTGTATGCATGCATCGTTTATTGGTAGCTACCTTTGTTTTGGTAGTTTTGAATGGCGGTAGAGGCTAGTTGCATAGGAGATATGACCAACTGACCCTAAGTGAGTAGACTGAGATAGGAAGGGTAAGATATGACAAACTGATGACCCTTTATACTTGTGTGATTTGATCAATTGATCACCTACCATTTGGATGAACTTAAGTATTAGTGGGTGAGTGTTTAAGTTGCTAACGCCCGGGCACTCACAATTATAAATCTAGCATGTAGCGGTACTTAATGACTTGGCTTAGGGGACCAGGAACAACTGGACTTATGAAGGGACACCTGACTTCTCCAGTGGTGGCATCTTTGCTGATAGGTTAGGGCGAATTGACCAAATGTTGTCCTCTCGAATTTGACCCCACCTGAAGTAATTGGAAGTAAGTAGACGTAGACATTACTAGCTAGGAGGAATAACTATGTTAGCACCACTCTCCTCTATTGATCGAACCTTTGCCTTTATTTGCTTTTATCTTCTTTAGTAGTTAATTAATTAATTCTTTATCGAAATCATATTAAAAACTGTGACACATAGACTTAGTAATAATCCAACACACATAGCTCTTGGGACGACCTCGGTTTTACCAAATACTACCCTACACACGACCGGGCACACTTCCCGTTAGTGCATTAGGGTAGACCATAGGTATAACGAGACAATATAAATATTAAAAACTGGTCAGTAAAACCTGCATCAGTAATGAATGGTTTTTGTTGTTAATGTGTAGCAGTTAGTTTATGTGTAGCTTTTGTTGATCTGATGAGTGTGCAAATGTGTAGTTATTAGTTTATGTGTAGTTGTTGTTGATCTGATGAATGGTTTTTGGTGGATGTGGGTTGGTCTGTTGTTTTGTTCCTGGTTCAAGTTGGTATTTTGTTTGCAAATGGTTAGGGTCAAGATTAGGTTGTGGTTCGTGTGATTCAGCTGTGAAGTTCAATTGTTTAGATTTGTCGGTAGAAGTTCAGCATAGCGTTTGTGGTTACGGGTCGAGGTCATGGTGATACTTGGTTGAGAGTCATGGGTTTATTTTGGTAAGGTTAGGACCAGGTTTGTAGAGTCAGGGTGTCTTTCTAGTGTCGAAGTATCGTTGTACTTCTAGCTTCTTGTAAAGTTTCTATAATTTAGATAATATATAGTCTTTCAAAAAAATGATTATAACAGTTTGTGAATGTATAATAAGATTAAGCAGTTTTTGTGTTGTGGTTAATTTGGTATACACAAAATGTGCAGTCTTAGCTAACTGTGAAATAAAATGGGATTATATTTAGTCAATGGTTTGTGCATGTATAATAAGATTTAGAATCATGTTTGATTGTATATTGAGAATCTAAGCGTAACTTTATATCACTATATCTGTTCAAGGTTTTAAAGTGTGGCAACTATTAAGTTTATATTTGATTGTTCAGTAATAAACTGATTTGAATATGATTCTACTTATCGGTGACAGTAATTGTCATTTGTGGTGCAATGCGCATAAA
Organism: Chrysanthemum seticuspe; assembly: GCA_019973895.1. Classification (NCBI taxonomy): domain Eukaryota; kingdom Viridiplantae; phylum Streptophyta; class Magnoliopsida; order Asterales; family Asteraceae; genus Chrysanthemum; species Chrysanthemum seticuspe. The sequence continues at coordinate 320,543,395 of BPTQ01000005.1, forward strand.
CCTTCTGGTTTTACATAGCTGAAGCTGTATTATGCTTTTACATTTCAGTCTATAGTAGTCTATTTTGGTGGAATATAATTGCCAATCGCTTTGAATCTAGTTAGAAATGTGTATCTTTCGGTCTCAGCTTCTGTTTTTCTTTTTAGTTCGTAGTCGAGAAATTCTTTTGCATGTCCATTTTGGTTATAATAGACTGCTAATTATATGCTGGTTTTGGTTCTTGCGTTTTAACCTTTGATGTTGATGACTTTGCAGACGATGATACTGGAATTGATATGCTTTTGAAAACATTGACATTTTTGAAGGACAAAGCTTATGTTTCCAAAGGTATTTATAGTCACATATCATCTTTACTTTCAAGGCGAATGCAATTATTTGTTTTGACCTTACTTTTCAGACAAACATACTCATTGTAGCCAAACTCATAAGTGGAGCTAATTAGCCTACATTACGTTTTCACTTCTGGTCAGGGAAAACTACTTGTGTTTTTTGAAAATCACAACTGATTTGGACAGATCACTTGTGATTTGTGCAAATCACAAGTGATTTATGCAAATCAGTTGTGATTTTCCAAAATCATAAGTAGTTTTCCCTAATCAGAAGTGAAAATGTAATGTAGGCTAATCAGAAATTACTTACAAAAACTTAAACATGTTATTTTACTTTTAATTAAAAGTAGCTTACGTTTTCTTACAAACCTTTTCAATTATTTTATTGAGGTGTCACAAATCCTAAACCATCTTCATAAACTGTTGATAAATTAGGAACTAAAAAGAAGTCCAACCCATCCTTACCTTGTATCAGTGAAGTAAGTGAGGCTGATGATAGTCCTTCTCATGAAGCACCGAAGAAAACTAGATTAAATAAGACTACGGCCTCCCGTGACTCTCCTTCTGAGCCAAAGCCTGACCCAAAGTCAAAATCTGAGCCAAAGTCAAAATCTGACCCAAAGTCAAATCCTGAACCAAAGGAAAATCCTAAGCCAAAGGCAAATCCTGAACCGAAGGCGATTCCTGGTCCAAAGTCAAAGCCTGATGCAAAGGAGAATCCTTCTGAGGTGAAGCCTTCTCAGCCGCCTAGGCTTAATGTTGAAAAACAAGACAAAAAACTCGAAGGTAATGTGCATCCGCCACGTACTCATTATAAACATAAGCAGGCAGAGAAGCCGCAAATAGAGGCACATCCTTCTGGCAAGTCTAATTCCACTTCTGAGTTGAAGGAGCAACTTTAGGTGGAACCTTCTGGGAAGGACAAGTCTAGAAAAAGAAAGACTTCAGATTCTTTTGTAGCGGAAGAGGAGAAAAAATAGAGTGTTAAGAAAATCAAAGCCATTGCTAACCAGAATGATAAGGGTAAGAATGTTGTAGAGGGGGAAACTCTAAAAGATGTGAAGAAGGAAGATGACACTGGTTCTGAATCTAGTTTATAGAAAGGTAAAAAAAAGGCGGAAAGAAAAGGGTCCATGTGAGGCAAAAGTTAAGAAGGAGTTTCTTGATAGTGAATATCCTGGTATGCGTTCAAGGGTTGTTCCTGTTTCGCTTTTTAAAGCAATTCGTGGTGCGAAACTGAATATGAAGTTGTTTTTGGATATTATCGGTTTTGGATTGTTATATGGAGTTAATATGGAAGAAAATTCAGGGAGATTGGGTTGTTTGGCTGTGAAATTGTTTGATAGTAACGAGTTTTATATGCGTTTAAAACAAGGAACTATTCATGTGAATGCTGACAAAGTTCATGATATGTTAGGACTTCCTAATGGTTGAAGATCACTTTTGTCTCTAGATGTGAAACCTAATTGGCCTGAAGATCCAGTGACACAAGAGTGGCTTAACCAGTTTGACGTGCAGATGGGAAAAATTCGGGCATCTCATATTGCTGATAAGATTACAATCGCAACCCGTGTTGATTTAATGTTCAAGCTAAATTTTCTTACGCTTGTCACCAACACACTTGGTAAGAATGAGACAACGAATGGGGATCTTTCATTTGATGTCTTGAAACGCATTCGTGATGACACTCCGATTGATTGCCTTGATTGGCGTGGGTATATTTGCAACTGTCTTTATAAGAGTAAACTCCGAGAGCGTCGTGGTCTTTACTACAATGGGCCCATGTATTTCCTTGTTGTAAGTTTTCTTTTCATCTATTTATATTTCAAGCTTTATGTGTATACTGTAAGCCACTGAAAATCACTTGTGATTTAAATTTGTAGTGTCAAATCACTTTTGATTTGACACTTTAGCCTAATACAGATTCTTAAACTTTTCTTTAAAGCTGATGTTTTAATATATCTTTTGTATGTTTTTATAACTAGATTTTGTACTTGGATTCAACCAAGTTTGAAGCAATGCCATATATTCGTTCACGTCCAACACTTAAAGACTGGAATTCTACTCTGCTGAAGAATAAAATGGATCTTGAGATTGAACAAGGTGTTTTTGGTGACTTGGAACTACAGGGAGAGTGGATTGCAGAGGAGGTTGGGGTAACAAAGGCTTTTTTTGAAATTGATGAAGTACGTGATTTTACCAGATTGTCTTATCCATCAGCCCCGACCACCCAAGAGGTAATATAGGATCACATGTGATTATATACTTTTTATTGTAGTAATTTATGAACTTTTAGTTAATTAACAGATACTTTTTTTGTTAACTGTTTGTAGGGATTTTGTAAGAAGGTTGAAGCGAAGTTTTCCATCATTTCTGATGAGATGGAAGACATAGAAGAGACCCTCAAGAAATTCAAAAAATTGTTCCCTGGTGATTCCAAGCTTCCTGATTACCTTGAGAAGTATGGTCAATTCTTCAAGAAGGTAATGAATCAAAATGATGAAGTTGATCAGGAAGATGATGATGGATCTGAGGATGATTCGAGTGACGACGAAGAAGAATTTGGTGACGCAGAAGGTTCTGGTGAGGAGGATACTGAGGAAAAAGTAAAAGCAGGTAGTGAGGAGGATGATGGTGAAAAAGAAGAGAAAGAGGATAGTGAGAAAGATACTGAGGAAGACAGTGAGGAGAGTAATGGCGAGGAGGATAATGATGAGGATGATGGTGAGAAAGAAGAAAATAAGGATGAAGAGGTCGGTAAGGAATAAGAAAGAAGGTAAGGAAGATGATAAAGAAGAAGAGACAAATGACAGTGAGGAAAGTGATGGAGAGGAGGATGGTGATGAGGATGATGGTGAAAAAGAAGAAAAGTATGATGAAGAGGTCGGTAAGGATGGTGGAAATGAAGATGAGAAAGGCGCCAGTGAGGAGAGTGATGGCGAGGAGGATAGTGAGGAGGATGATGGCGAGGAAGATAGTGAAGAGGATGATGGCGAGGGAGAAGAAAATAAGGATGAAGAGGTCACTAACAAAGATAGTGAAGAGGTTGATGCTGAAACTAAAGAACTCTTTTAATTGCTTGACAAAAATAGTGATAAGATTTGCAACGAGGTTGATTTTCTTTCTCTTAATTATTATAAACAAAATTGCCAAACACCCATGTGGCTTTTATTAATTTTCCTTCTTTTGTATTTTATCATATAATTAATAAGTATTTTGTTTTTTATTTCAGGATCATGACCGCCCCGTAGTTGATGCATCTCTAAAGACTCATGCGAGACGACATGCTGCTAAACGAGCTCTCTACCTTTGCTCTCCTTATCTTAATAAGAAGATTGTCATTGATTCTCTAATGACATTGGAAGAGTATAAATTTTCTAACTATTTGTTTTTGATGTTTGGCGAGAATAGGTAAGAATACTACTTGCGATTCATACCTACAAACTACAAGTGATTTGTATGTACAAGTCACTTGTGATTTGTATGTACAAATCACTTGTGATTTGTATATACAAATCACAAGTGATTTGTACCTGAAAATCACAAGTTTATGGCTACTTTCTTACAACCACATTTTTAATACAGGGATGCGGTCTTTGAAACAAAATATGGCGATTCTTTGATCAGAGATCAAATGGAGTCATTAACACCACGTTTTCGTGTGGATTCTGGTGTCATTGATTATTGGTCTACTTTGCTTAATTATGAGGAAAAATTAAAAGAACCAGAAGCTATGTCCAGGCATTTCTTTCATACGGGTTGTGTTGTAAGTTTTGGATCTTTTTAATAAATTAGGATTAAACTACATAGACGTTTTTATTCCTTAAGTGACTTTTTGTTATATTAATACAGACAAGGAATATGTGTCATGGTGGACTCACGTGGGAGCAAAAGTGTGAAATATTTGATGCACAAGTTTCTTTTAGTTTCAAGGACAATACTGATGGCTCTAATCTCAAGGACATTGATTTGGTATCTTTTTTATTTTTTACAGTTTAATAAAGAAGTTTACTTTCATTTATTTATATTTTGTTCTTTAAATAACAGGTGTTCTTCCCCATTCTTGGTTCTGAGTGTTTTTATGTTGTTGTTATTAATCTGAAAAAGACGGCTATCAATATCCTTAACAACAATCGTGACGAGACAACATCAAATGAAGCTTACAAAGACATATATGATCTATTGGTAATTTACTAGTCAAAATAATTTCTATTTTTTTTCTTCTTTGACTTTTGGAACAATTTTATAATGATTTTGTTATTTACTAGTCTAACTATTTTTTAACATTGGTTTTTTTTGTTTGTTTGTTTTTGAAGATAAAGTTGTTTGCATGGTACCTCGAAAGCGTTGGCCACAAAAAGAGTCAAGCTGTTGCGACTGCGGTTCCAAACATTCCGAAACTCAAATGTACCACTACGGAGAAGAATATCGAAGATTCTTGTATCTTTTGTATGCATGATATGGATATGTACATGGGAAAACCATTTTCAAAGTGGGACTATGAAATTGTGGGAAATTCAGATAAAGAACACCTCTTGTTGCTTTTGATGGTCAAGTATGCAACCAAGATTTTATCACATGAAATAAATGTGCATGCTAGGAAAAATATGAAAGACTATGAGGATTCCATGTGAGGTTTATACCAGTGACAAAGAAGGAGATGATTAAGAACGCTATCCTGGCTAGTGCAAACCGCGAATGTTATAAGTATAACGGTTAGTTGTAGTAATGAATTGTTTACTACTTTTGTTTGTTTTTAAGGTGTGTTGTTCATGTGTCATTATGGACAAGTGTTGGTCATGTCGCTATCCTGGTAGGTGGATTGACTTTTCAAATTTTGTTGGTCATGTGTCGTTATGGACAAGTGTTTTGGTGGATCTATGAAAAGTCATCTTATAGTTATGGACAACTATTTAGCCTATTTAAATAAATTTTCTTATTAAGCTACTGTGAAAAGTAAGCATGTAGTTAATGTGACTTATTAAAAATTTTGTGGTTATTCACTTGTGAGATGTGGGCAAGTCACAAGTGATTTGTGGCAAATCACAAGTGATTTGTGGCAAATCACAAACAAATCACAAGTGATTTGGCTATAATTATCATTAAAGCAAACTTGAAATTATACGAATACAACTTAATAAAAAAGTAAAAATTGAAATCCAACTATCATTTTTATTCAAGTAGTAACCAACAGATCAAAGTTTTTATCTCAAGTAACAATGAACATCTCAGTTACAACTGAGGTAACAATCCACAAATATTTAAAACTTAACAAATTATGTAAATATTTATAAAGTAAAGTAAAATACTTAGTTTCAAATAGTGTCATTCATCGATTTTTCATCTTCTACTTTTTCAGCCACTGCTTTTGCAGCCGCTATTGCCTTTGGACCTAGAGGACAAGTTCTTTTGGTATGTGTATTAGTTTTCACTCCACGTTCTCCGCATTTCCTCTTTGGCTTTAAACTTGCATCTATTGCTTTCTCTCTTTCACTCTTCCTACGTACCACTCTTGTACCACCTTTGTTTTTAGCACTCGATGGGTTGTTGACATCAATTCTTTTTGGCTTTGGAACCCCGATAAATTTCTCCATATCATCTTTTTTGCTTGGAGGATTTGGCACAACATTATCGACCTTCTTCTTCAATGTTCTAATCTGCTCTACAAATTCAGCCATCTTTCCTTCATCATTGCTTAAACGATGTAGGCACTCGTCTACTAAACAAGTTGCCTCATTTGTGAGTATATCAATTGTTTCATTCTTTCACCATATCAGTTTCTCTTTCTTCTCAAATCAGGAGGTATTATATCCCTTGTCCAACACCTCAAAATGTACCTCTCGGGAATCTTTTCAATGTCATTATTCTTGAAAACACAAAATATGTAGCGACATAGAAACCCAAATCGAAGGAAGTGCCTACATGTACAAACCACTGATCCATCTTCCAAATTGCACACAACCTTAGCAGAGCAAAACACAAAAATCAATAACATAACAAAGAATCATAAGTGATTTGTTACAAATCACAAGTGATTTGCTAAAATCACAAGTGATTTGTCAAAGTCACTTGTGATTTGTTAAAATCACAAGTGATTCGTGAAAATCACAAGTGATTCGTGAAAATCCCAAGTGATTCGTGAAAATCACAAGTGATTTAGGCAAGCATAACAATGAAAAAAAACACACAATATTAAACTAAAAGAGCTTTTTTGTACCTTATACATTGCCTGAACACGCGCCGCCTTTGGTTTTTCTACCGCCTCACTTGTGCCCTTCTTTTTTTCCTTGTATAGTGTTCTATATTCACCAACATTCTTATCTCTAATGAGTGTTATGATGAGTGTCTAAATACTCATCATTTTTGTACAAAATAAACTGCAAAATCATCTGAAAACACTCAGAAACACATCAAAATGATCAAAATATCACAAATCAGTGTTTTATGTGTTTTAAAAGCAAAAATATCAAAATCAGATGAAAAACATATCAAATTTGCAAAAATTGCAGTTTCAGTCCCCCAAGTTTCAAAAGTTGTCAAGAGTTTGAAAACTATAAAAAGTGGTTTCCTGATTTAAACTATTGAATACTAAATTTTTCCTGGAAACCACTGAAAAGAAAACTTTAATACATGGTCCCTGACAAAAACTGTTGAAAACTTTGAACCCCCTGACTTTGACGTTAAAAACGTTTAAACTATACAAAAAGTAGACTAAAACTATAAAAACGAAAATTTTGTGTATTTTGTGACTAAACACTATAAAACTAGTAAAACTACACAAAGACTCACAAAAGTCTACTAAAACGTCAAATAAAACATGTTTTTACTACTCATAAATCTGTGAGTAGTATTGTGAGTAATCTCTATTCTTACAACCACTTATATCTTGTGATATGTTCCTTTTTTTCTTCCCGTGTTCACTCCGCCATCTTTTTGGTTTCCGCCGCGCACAAGTCCGTTACATATTCCATGTTTTTTCGAGAAAATCAAATTATAACACACAAAAAAAAGTAACAATACGAACGGATTTAGTGAACACTAAAAGTGCTTAGTGAACCCTAAAAGTGCTT
>BPTQ01000005.1:320558283-320692414 GCA_019973895.1 Chrysanthemum seticuspe
TGTGTTTATTATTAAAAGTTAGCTTAAGTACTTTTGGGAAATTAATATTTAGTTGCTTAAGAAAAATAGAAAAATACTAGATTGCCTTTAATCAGCTTATAGAGTGCTTATTTTTTAACTTCTTTTGGATACCTTGTCTGAAAATCTGTTCTGTGCACAGGAACTACAAGCTTTTTCACAAGCTTGTTATAAGCTATCTAGTACTCCTAAGCAGGTGTAATTTAGATTTTTAGATAGCCTAGCTGGTGCACTTGTTAGTCCAAGTGCTTATTTTCATTTTCTAGATCATTTCAGTACTTAAAAGTCATCTTGAAAGTAGCCAGAAATCCAACAGTGACCTGTGCATAACAGTGGTGACTTGTGCTTATTATTAGCTTATTCAGTGCTTATTAGTAGTCATTGTGCTTATTCAGTGTTCAAGTGTGCTTATAAACATTAGTTTAGCTTGTTACAGTTTACCTTGTGCTTATTAATTAGCTTTTAAGTATTTTAGCTCAAGCTTTGTACTTAGTCATTTTCAAAAAAAAAGCCCACTGTGACAAAAACTTAAGCTGGTTTAGTGCTTATTAGCCGTTTTCATAAAAAGTGGTAGTTAACAAAAGTACTTATTTTCATGTATAAAATTGGTTTGTAAAAGAAAAAAATCGAAAAAAAAAATGGTTAGCAAAAAGGGGAGGTCAAGGTTCGAACATGCGACCTCCCCCTTGATAGAGTGTTTAATGTGTACCTGTAAACCAATCGCCCTTGGGACTTTTTCTGTTATTTTCTTACACAACAAATCTCTTAAATACATTTAGTCCCGTTTAGCTTATTTGGCTAGTTTAGCTTATTACGAGCTTATTCAGTGTAGCTTTTTCAAGTTTTCTAATTTTCATAAATCTATATTAGTATTAAGGATTTTTACAAAAAGTTTCAGATTTTTATAAATAGTTTTAGTATTTTTTAACATTTAATTAGTGTGAAAACTTATTTAAATCATAATAAAAAATATAAAACTCAAAAAAATATTCCGCTTTTTCCTAAAAATTTCTTTTGTCATATAGTACGTAAGAAAATTAGTTTTACACTTGTAGGCCTTTTATTTTATAAATTTTACGTTTTTGCTTGCGCTCCGGCGCCCTTTTCGTAAATAACGCTCGTTTCCGTTTTAAGTAACGTTTTTAGATAATTTGAGTTTACGTTTTAGTTAAAATAGTTTATTTAAGATATTTTATTTCATAAAAACACAAAAACATTAGTTTAAATATAGTGATAGCGTTTATTTAATAGATTTTATCTTTTTAACTTTCTTTAATTTGCATTTAAGCCGTTGTAATTTGTTGGCTATTTCTGTAGTTATAATCAATAATCAAATCTCTGTATCCATTCAAATCTTCTCGATCACTAAACGTCTGACTATTCTCGCACAGCTCGTTGGGACATAACGACCTGGGGAAACATTATACTCTCCCGATCTTCATTGCATTCGTGCCTGAGCTGTTTTAGGTTTTCTTACGCTTGCGTGAGATAACTTGACAGTTTTGCGCGAATCATGTTATCTCACAGCCCTCTCCAGTTTGTACATTCGGTATCTGACAATCCCAGATTCCTTCATTAATTTATGTTTGAACTCGTAGAAAAATTTTCCTTGTGTATACCAAAGCAACATGTTTTTCAATCATCAGTTTTGTTTTTAACTTAGGCATCGAGTCCATTGAATCAAAGTCTAACTGATCTTGAATGTGTCTTTGCTTTTCCATTGCAAATTCAAAGCAGATCATGAAGTTAATCAGTGTCGATCCTTCGTTTGTGAATGCGAGAAGAACGGATTTTCACTTTCTGACCTTGAAGTAGTCCTCATTAACCTAAACAGTGGCGAGTCAAGAAAATAAGCAGGTATCCATGCTGATCGCATATTAAACATCTTCGTCATCCACTTATGATCTCTCAAGCCAAAATCTTCAGTTAACTTTCCCTACTTTTCCTCAAATCCCCTTGGTTCCAAGAACATATCCCATACAGTCTCGTTGAAGCACCTTTTGAAGTCTGTTTCATCATAGATCTTCTTGCAAATCTGTCAAACAATTCCACTCATCCATGCTACAAGTCCATAGTCTTAGTGATGGTACAACTTTACATAAAATCACAAGTGATTTATTAGAAAGTACCTTAGCCGGAACCTTTTGGGTGATATGCAACATACTATGTTTCGACTCTGGGAGAACGGCTGCAATAGCTTTCTTCATCGCCCCATCTTGATCTGTTACGACCATTGTAGGTTGCTTGTTAAATACTGACATGAATGACTCCAACAGCCAAATGTAGGATTTGGTGTCTTCACTTTTCAGCATTCCCGCAGCAATTTTCACACTCTTTTTGTGGTTATCTATTGCAGTAAATGGAATGAATACCATATTGTACCTGAAGGCATATAAAAACACATGGAAAGAATATATAAATAAACACCTTCTGTGATAAATCACAAGTGATTTGGACCAATTCACTTGTGATTTAATAAAATCACTTGTGATTTCATCCCAATCACTTGTGATTTGACCCAAGTCACTTGTGATTTGATCCAAATCACTTGCGATTTTCTTATGGCATCTGACAGATAACAAGTGATTTTTACTTTATTGATAAAGTCAAAATAGTTGAAACTTACTTATTAGTCCTGAACATCGCATCAAAAGAAATGATGTCGCCAAATTATTCAAAGTTACATTTCATTACCTCGTCTACCCAAAATAGTGCAACTAGTTCGCTGTCTTCTATTTTGTAGTGAAAAGAAAAGTTTGGCACATATGCCTTTCTGTTTTCCTTCTTGTTAATTAGCATTTGAGAATCACCTTACCTTATGAAGCAGTTAAGTTCCCTAAAATAGTTCTTAAAATCCAAAACCTGCATGTGAACTAGGTCATACCCTTTCATGCTACTGTAAATATGGTAAGCTACAATAGCACCTATATTTGCGGTTTTAGCTTTCATGACAAAGAGCTTTTTAGAGTAGAACATTTTTCTTTCTGTCTTAGAGAGATGTCGATATACTTCCGGACAAAGCGTATGGTTATGCCTAGGATTCAATTTTGCTAGTCTGTATTTTCCAGAAACAGGATCCAAATCTAACTTAACACGTGCCATACAACATGTTACCCGTAGGTTCCTCTTTCGAATAGCCTTATCATTTCCTTGGCTTCTTAAAGTATCTATGTTGATGTTCCTAAGTTTTCCTTCACGGTTACACATTAGATACTTGTGTTGTACAAAACCACTTCTAGTTTTCCTTTGTGATGAAAGCTTTATTTCGAATCCACCTCTAAGAGCGTAAGCCTTATACATCCTAATAGCATCATCTAGTGTGTCAAAGTAAACCCCCTCTATCGGTATTAATTCTGGTTCCATATTAGGTTGCCAATAAACTGAACCCCCGGGTGCCTCCCTATGAATTACTAAACTCACTTTAGGTGTTGTCACAACTTATGAAAAATATACAAGGTTGAAGTTTGTTTTATTCATATTTGTTTTAAAAAAAACATGTTATTTTTTAGAATTGCAAAATCATTTGTGATATACATAAATCACAGGTGATTTATGGTAAATCACATGTGATTTGTGCTAAATCACATGTGATTTGTAGTACGGCAAATTTTAACATCTAAATATATCTAAATCACATGTGATTTATCACAAATCACATTTGATTTAGCACAAATCACAGGTTATTTATCGTAAATCACATCTGATTTACCACAAATCACCTGTGATTTATGTATATCACAAATGATTTTCCCTCAAAACTAAAGGAATTTAATAAAATTACAATGACTTGTCGTTAACATGTGTTTCATTTTCATCATCTATTTCACCACTTCTGATATCATCTTCAACAATAAACCGAACTCGTTCAGCATCACCGACATCATTCATTGCGAGTATACCTTCTTTAACTATCCGAACTCCTTCAACATCATCAACACTCATAACCTCGCTACCTTCTTCAACTATCTGAACTCGTTCAACATCATCAACACTCATAACCTCGCTACCTCCTTCAACATTCTGATTTTTTTCAACAGAATCAACAACCATACGTACGTTACCTAATTCTATACTCTCATTTTATTCTGCATCACAAACACTGCCTGCACTACCTTCAACAACCTGAGCATGTATAATTTCTTCAATATTATCCATGTGTTGGATGATATTGATGATTTTCAATCGGATTTTAATGAATTTGATGATTTTCGGATGGATTTGAATGATTTTGATGATTTTCAATCTGATTTGATGGATGATATTGATGATTTTTGGATCGGATTTGAATGATTTTGATGTTTTTTGGATCGGATTTGAATGATTTTGATGATTTTAGACCTAATTCGACCTAATTTTTGGATCGGATTTGAAGAATTGATGAATTTAATTGATGATTTTCATATTTGGGATCGTGTTTAGTGTGTATGTGTGTGACTGTGTGTTTTGACAGTTATTTTGGGATCGTGATATGAGAAGCTGTCATGTGAGAAGTGTGATATGATATCACCTAATATTGGACAAAATTGCCCCTATAGTGTAAATATCAGATTCAATCTTGTCCTTTGGATGAAGGTAGAATGGATGGCTTGGATCTTGCCATTTGATCTTTGAAAAATATGTGTACTAAATGGATCCCACCCCAATAATATGAAATTTCTATGATACAACAACTTAGGTGGCGGTATTAAGGATTGAAATACATAAGGCCATCATCCTATTAAAAGAGGTTTAAGATTCAATATTATTTTACCTTCAAATTTGATTCAAATACAAATTGTTTTTAGGTGATGCACTAGAATAGCAAAAAAATAAAAATAAAAATAAATTAATACAAAAATAAAATATCTTTTTCATACTGCTAAATACTTAAAAAAATAATTACAAAGGTGTTGACATGTATCTTGATGTATCAAATAATGCAGCAACCAACATCGAATGTTTAATGGTGGACAAGAGCAAATCAAGAAAAAGTGGTTTCACTATCATTTGATATATTGAAACTAAGAGGTGCCTGATTCGTATTGGGGAATCGAAAATGGAAAGCAAAGGAATGGAACGAAAATTATCATTATCTTTGATAGTGCTTGGTTTAAGAAAAACACATTAACCTCCAAAGTGGTGGCGGTGGTGGTGATGGTGGTGAGTGGCAGTGATGGGTGGCGGTGGTGGTTGTGGGAGTGGGTGGGGGTGAGAGGTGGTAGTGGGTGGTGGTGGTGGTTGTGGTGAGTGGCGGTGGTGGGTGGTGGTGATGGTGGGTGCTAGTGGTGGCCGTGAGTGGTGGTGGTGGTGGTAAGTGGTAGTGATGGGTGGTAGTAGTGAGTGGTGGTGGTGGGTGATGGTGAGAGGTGGTAGTGGGTGGTAGTGATGGCGAGTGATGGTGGTGGGTAGTGACGATGGTGGGTGGTGGCGGTGGTGGGTGGTGGTGGTAGGTGGCGATGATGGGTGGTGGTGCGTGGGTGGTGGTGGTGGGTAATCATTACCTTTCCTCCTAATTTACCAAGTAATTCCCCATTAACCACTACTAAGCAATGATTTCATTCCTTACTCTTAACCATGCATGTTTATTCATTGCCTTTCCCATTCCCTACCTTTCAATATCCCCAACCAAGCACCATCTAAATACACGTCCTTACTAGGCTTTATTGAAACATGATAAAAAGAAACTATAAAGTAAAACTACTCACGGAAACTAATTAACCCACAGTCAACACACTATTTGGTCTCAGCCACCTTCACTATACTCCCCTGCTAGGAAAAGATTTTCCCTCAAATCTTGCTCAACATCCTCAACCTCTTCTGCTTTGTTGTCTTCCGTATCAATGACATAAGGAGACAAATTTGCCACATTGAATGTTGCTGAGACGTTTTACTTACTCGGTAAGTCAGTCTTGTAGGAATTATCTTTGATCCTTTTAAGCACCCGAAACGGACTATGGTTGTAATTCTCCAAACCTACTAGCTCAAATCGCACCTTCCCAAGTCGAGTCCATACCAAATCTCCCTCTCTAAGCACAACTCTCTTGCGATGAGTATTAACACGCTCTTTATACTTCTGGTTCTTTTTATAAATGCAAGCTCGAACTTGTGTGTATGTGTATGGCACCAATTACAAAATCTTCCTTTGGTACATTATGCCACATGCCTACATTCCATGTCTTCCTACAAAAGCAAATGTTTTTCTTAACACAAAGTTGCACAATATTTAGTCCACTAACTAAACCGTGGTAAGTGATCTAATAGAAAGCCACACTAAATAAAAAGAGTAGAAAGTGTTCCCCTTGCGATATGTGTCCTCCCACCCTTAGAATTCCAAAAATCGTGTCAAGGGTAAAATTGTTATTTAACTCGTAGTTCACTTTTCACCCTCAAACTTCAAACACACATACCTCTTAAACGACAAACTTTTAGAAAAAACCGATTTCGCAATAATTTCTAAAATTTAATCCTCTTTAATTTAGTATAAATCTTGTTAAATATTTTGAAACTTTTTTTTTACATATTGAATGGGCTATTCTAAGTGTCAATTTTGGGGTGATCACTCAATTGCACAGTCATATCATGTATTATATCATAAGCTTGGCAGTTACACAAATCTCCACCACTAGAGTTAAGGGCTAAACAATTCTCGAAGGCAGTATGGGTAGACACGACAAAGTTTAAGGGGTGACTCGTCATTACTAACATGTCACGGAGAAGTGGAAAAAATCAATGATACATGACCGAATCCATGGCCAAGACACCAAAGATTGCTCGCTGCATCACCTAGACATGCTTCATGACTAAAGGGTAGGATAAGACATGGGATATATAATTGGTGTAAAATGAAAAACAAGCAGGTAGTCTATATCTATAACTAAGTCATCACCACTTACCGTCCGCCCAAAGTTCAAGTTTAGAAGTCTAGAGACCGGATCATGAAATGCAAGGTGGATGTGTCATTAGAGGACGTCGTGATGGGCACACTACCTTTTCTTCTTCAGTTGGTATTACTCCAACTCCAATCTTCAAATGTGACCGAGGTGGCCTCCTCGATACTAAACAATAAAGCTCATACTATGGTGCTTATAACATTGCACTTTACAAAATCATAACTGAATCAACTATTTTTTATTTTTTTTTGAAACATAACTGATAACAAAACAACCCCCCACTTGAGATGAACAATGGGAATTCGGGGGGTCTTCAATGATCTTCATAATTGTTATCGATGAAAGCGTGATTTCCAACCCTTTCCACTTGAACCTTGAACTTAGGCAAATGATGACTTCCCAATTACAAATAAAGACTACAGGGTAGGCTAAGGTGTAAGGGTGTAATGAAACAATAAATTGGGGTGACAAAATGAAAGGAATGGCTCAGAAGGGTGTATCTAGGTGTATCTTGCACTAAAGGGGAGTGCAACAAAAGGGTTTCACATGGGGGTTGAAAAGTCGAGGTGACTAATCGATAGACTCACAATGGTAGTCTGTTTGGGTGATAATCCTATAATACTGCCTTCTAAAACTGAAAAGTCCAAATACATCAAGCTAACTCAATATATCTCGTCTATGGTCTCGAAATGATGCAAAGGCCAAGTTCTAAAGTTTACAAGCTACCGGCACACTTATAATTTGGTGGATTTGGGTAAAATATAGGAAACGGATAAGGCTAATCTCACCATGTAATATCAAGGGTTTTATGTGCTCGGCTAAGGTCTAATCTAGTTAGGTTCGGAAAAACATGTCAAAATTTTAAAAATGGCATATTTTTTCAAAATAAACTAGAAAAATGAGGGCGAAATAAAGTTCAAGATATAATTCTACTCCCGGCCCCCCACTTGAATTGTCAAAGTCCCTTTTGTACTAGGCATTAAAATAAAGGTGAAGAGAAAGGTAGAATTAGAGCGAGAACTTCCCTGAAATATGCTCCATAAAGAAGAAGGCCCACGAGAAAGGATCGTGCCTTCGTTTAAGCGTCATGAGCAAACTTCAATCCCTGAAATCACAATACCGACAAGCATAATTCTAAAAAGAAAAAAAATAAAAATGAAATGAAAAACAAACCTAACTCACTTTCGTAGGAATCACGGTTGCATTTAGCGAATGCAACAAGCCTTTTAAACCACTTGGTGTCCCAAGTGGACGAGTGAAGTCTCGTGAGGGTTTACAGGGAACACACCCACAAAGTTACTGTGTTTTTAAAATAAAAGTATTAAAGCAGAGGAGAGTTACGTATTAACTCCAATAAGAGAGTTACGCCGTATCTTGCGTAACCTGGTATGAGCTCAGAAGCGAATGTTTACGGCGTAACCACTGAGATATTATTACGCCGTAATTGGTAATGCGTCAAGAATTCTGCTGCTAAAATGTTGGTTACGGCGTAATCACCAAGATGTGTTACACCGAAACTTTGTTCAGATCAGCAACTGCAGCTGTAATTACTTAATTGTCTCCTACAAAAATGGTTAGAAAACACAAAACCCAACAGATAGGAAATAAAAACAAAAGAAAGGGATAATTCGGGTTGTCTTTCGAAAGAGCAGTTTTCTTTATTTACGAGTCTTTAAGTTAGACTCAGATCCGTGGGGCTCCAATGGGGGTCTTTGATCTTGTCCCACTTCTTCGATATCCTTCATCAAATTGTGTCTCATCTATGCAACATTAGAGGCAGTTCGGAGGTACTTAATGGTTTCGATCTTTCGAACTTTACAGAATTTCTCCTCCGGACCTAGGTGGTAGCGAGTGAATTCATATTTTTCTACCATAATAGGGGGTGGTCTTTTGTAGGGTATCCCCAAGAGCTTGCACCTTCTTTGCTCGTAAGCCTCGTCATCGGGATCAGTTAACTCTTCATTTCCTTGCAACGCAAGGTAATCTAGCATCCCTTCGATATCATCGTCATCAGAATCAGTACCCTTGAACCATTCTTCATCGAGCAAATTCTCCACTAGAACGCGCTTGCATTCTTTTTTATCATTACTCACCCGCTCTATGTCCACGTCACTTGTTGTTTTGAAAATTTTGTCGTTAGAATTTTCTTGATCCATGTATTCCTTCCAAATCCTATCTTTTGTTAAGGCATCCACATGCCCATACTTAATTTTTACCCAACTATCAAACCCCAGGTTGTCTATCCAAGGTAAACTCGTTCTCTCATTGTCATTGTTTTAGGACCAAAATAATTCATCTTTTCCTAATCTTCCAGAGTTGCCTCCACCATCACACATATCGTTATACGGGTTGCATGATGCCCAAAAAATTTTCCCAGGGGATTTTACTTTTTCGCACCAGTGACTGCGTAGTTCTATGTTGTTAGTCTTATTTAAATGTTCTTCTGTGCAGGCTATATCTTTATTAGTCTCATCCTTTCGAATGTGCTTCGCGTAATCAACTTTTAGCTTCATAAGAAGATTTGGATTGATCTTGGCATTCCCAAATTGAATTGCGTACCAATCTTTAAAGGCCAAATTACCGAATTTTATCCCGTGTCTTTCACGCTCGTGAGGGCATGTCCTTTCCTCCAATCTTTCGTTGTCTCATCCATTGCAATACTCGTGGAAAGGGCTGCATGTAGGCCATGCCCTTGTGGTTTCTTCATCAGTAA
This sequence comes from Chrysanthemum seticuspe, assembly GCA_019973895.1. Lineage (NCBI taxonomy): Eukaryota > Viridiplantae > Streptophyta > Magnoliopsida > Asterales > Asteraceae > Chrysanthemum > Chrysanthemum seticuspe. The sequence continues at coordinate 320,567,884 of BPTQ01000005.1, forward strand.
TGGCGACAAGAGTACACCAGTGAGTGATAAGTGGCTCTTCTTCATCATCAAGGGAGAGCTCCTCGAGTTTTTCTGATCTGTCCAAGTAGAGGAATTTCTCTACCCATGTATCCCAGTTACGCCGTAACTGAGATTGTTGGTTACGGCATAATTCATTAAAGTCGTATTCCTCAGTATTCATCACAACTCCGTTGTCGATGTCAAACACAAGGTTACGCCGTAACTCATTAGGTAGGTTACGGCGTAACTTAGATCTGTTGACGGAATCATCGCCTAAACTTGTATCACTGGCCTGAACCTTCGAGTTATCATCTGAGAAAATTACCTTACATTCCATAACTGTTTTAGATCCTTCAGGTTTATTGTTATTCCTTCTTACTTTTTCTCTGAGCTTTATCACCATGGATTCAAGGTTTTTAAGAGTGGAGTCGTGTTTGGAAATGTTTCTATCAGTGTTTTCCTAGAATTCCTTCAACCATTCATCTTGCTCCTTTTGTCTTTGGGCTGAATTTTTTAGAAATTTATTAATTGTTTCTTCAAGTCTGGGCTTTCTTTCTCCATAAGGCCCACGGTTGTAATTACTGCAATACCCATTTCAATTGTCACAGTAAAATGGTCGATTTTCTCCATACTTAGCTTCCTCGATATCCTCTTCGTTCATATGAGGACAATTTTTTGTAAGGTGTTCTCCTCCACAACTTTGCCACCCAACTTGAATTGCATGAACGGTTTCCCTAACTTTTAGCATATCTCGACTGAGGCTTTCAATTTTACTAGCGATTGCTGCAATTTCGTCGAAATTTCCACCTTGGTTTCTTTTACTTCCATCGTCGTGCCACTTTTGAGAATGGTCCGCCATTTTTTGAATGGCTTCAATTGTCGTAGTAGGAGTCATATTTGGGATAGGTCCTTGATAATCCAGCATCTGTCTCGTAGTTACATTAATTCCTTTGTAGAAAATATTGACCTTCTGCTGGTTATTAAGGTCATTGGTAGGACATTTGTAAAGAAGATCGTTGTATCTGTCCCAAGCTTGATACAGAGTTTCGTCGTCTTCTTGTTTGAAATTGTGGATCTCCAAGAGTTGATTAGAAATCTTTGATGGAGGGCAATATCTTTGGATAAAGTGTTTCTTAAGTTGCGCCCAAGTATTAACTTCCCCTGCGGGCAATCTTTCGATCCATCTTCTTGCTGCTCCAGTTAGAGTCATAGGGAAGACCCTGAGCATAACAGCATCATGAGACATGCCCGGAATGTTGAAAAGGCTAGCGATGTATAGGACATTTTCAACGTGCTCATATGCGTCTTCGTCCCTGTTTCCTGAAAAAGGGTTAGAACGAAGCTCCCTCATAAATTGGTATTTAATCTCAAAATGAACATCCGCTCCGATTGCCGGTCTTACGAGACTCGGCCCTTGATCAGCTCTAGTCAACGCCAAGTATTCCTCAAGAGTGAGGTCATCAATGTTAACCACTTCCATGTTACCTGAAAACTTGAAATATGATCGTGAGAAAAGTTTAAATATGAAATAAAAGACTTAATATCAATCCTAATATAGCTCCCCGGCAGCGGCGCCAAAAACTTGATGCAGGTTTTATTGACTAGGTGTTAATATTTATAGTGTCTCGCTATACCTATGGTCTACCCTAATGCACTAACGGGCAGTGTACCCGGTCGTGTGTAGTGTAGTAAATGGTAAAGTCGAGGTCGTCCCAAGAGCTATATGTGTCGGATAATTACTAAGTCTAATTGTCATAGAATATAAATGGTTTTATATGGTTTTAATTAACTAAACTACGAATGCAGAATATAAAAGCAATTAAATGGTAGAAAGGAAATCAATAGAGGAATAGTGGTGCTAACCTAGTCAATCCTCCTAACTAGTTATGTCTACGTCTACCTACTTCCAATTACTTCAGGTGAGGTCAAATTCGAGAGGACAACATTTGGTTAATTCGCCCTAACCTATCAGTAAAGATGCCACCACAGGAGAAATCAGGCGCGCCGTCATAAGTCCTTTTGTTCCTGGTCCCGTAAGCCGAGTCATTAAGTACCGCTACATGCTAGATTCTAAATAGTGAGTGCCCGGCCATTAGGAACTCAGACACTACACCCCCCAATTCTTAAGTTCATCCAAACGATAGGTGATCAGTTGGTCAAATCGCACAAGTAGAAAAGGTCGTCAGTTGGTCATATCTTACCCTTCCCGTCTCAGTCCGCTCACCTAGGGTCAGTTGGTCATATCTCCTAGGCAATTGGCCTCTACCGCCATTCAAAACTACAGAACCAGGGGTGACTACCAAAGAACTATGCATGCATACACTTAGAAATAATTGAACGGAAGTAAAGGTAAACGCAAACAAAACAATTAAGGAATCATAACTAGGCTAGCACCAAAGGGTGCTTAGCCGCTCATATTAATCATGCACATCAATTCAATATTCAAAGGTAAGAAATACATGAATTGAAAGTAAAAGAAATAATAAACGCTAAAGCTTATCGTAATGGTGTGACTTCTCCCTTGGAAACAGCTCCGTGTGCTTCCCTAGGCCTCCCTTGAGTATTTCCCACGTTCTCAGAGTATTGTGTGTGGAATGGAATGATTAGAAATGCTGGAATTCGTAGGGTATTTATAGGCCAGGTTTGGGTTACGGCGTAACCAATAGAGGAGTTACGCCGTAACCTTCTATTCTGTCGTAAAAGCACTAGACCTGCTAGTTACGGCGTTACCTAATAATTGGTTACGCCGTAGTCTTCCATAAACCTGGTTACGTCGTAAGTGATGCAGTAGTTACGGCGTAAGTATCAGCGGCGTGGAACCTCTTTTAACCTAATGGAGTTACGTCGTAATCTTTAGAAGGAGTTACGTCGTAACCTCTTGATGAGTTGGACTTCCACGCGATAGTTACGGCGTAATGTGAGAGACGAGTTACGCCGTAACCTCTTCAAAATAAGCATACTGTGATAAATCCTTATTAATGTTTCCATTTCCGCGTCTCTTTAGATCTAATGCTCGCAATTTACCTGAAAGTGTATTACAATGGAAAACAAGCGTAAATCCATATAAATGATAGAAATAACGAGCATTAACGGGGGAAATTGACACTTAATATTCAGGACTATTTGATGTTATCATACTACCAGTAGGAACCAGATAAGCAGCAAGAACCGACCAGCATGAATGAATACCAGTAGAAACCGATCAGCAGGAACAATAAGTACAGCAGAATATGCAGCCAGTAGAAACATCAAATCAAGCCGAAAATATGTTAATTACTAGGGTTCATCGTTGAATAAAAATTCAACTCGCCAAGACTAGTAAAAAATTAGAAGACCAACTGTCAAGACCAGAATTAGCATATACAACAACCGATCATGAACAGAATAAATGTTATCCGACCATAATCAAGTTTCTATGCCGCCATAAATCGTCCAAATGAATTGTTCCTGTGCACCATATACTTCGACAAACACCAAAAAATGATTACATAATATTAGAAGAAAATACCAGTACTATGCGTGTACTATAATGAGAATCATGTGACAGCCAATCAGAATTAATTGGACCAACAGCAACCTCACGTGATCAGCAACAACACTAAAATATATATGAGCCAATCAAAAAGTCATACCCATGTGGCCACCCGTACACCATCAGAAATAAGCGACAGTAGGCCCAAGCATACCCACGTGAATATCACCAATTAGCCAGTAGGAACCACACGTGAGCAATACTTTTTTTTTAAAGGTGAATTTCTTATAAATTCTTATAAATTCACCCATTAAAATCGAGTGGGGACCAGCGACAATTATAAGCCAAACAATAAAATAAGGGTCTTACTACCCAAAAACCCAATAACAAATGAGTATACCGAATGAGGTCACCGTCCCATTATCTTTTATTTACCACACAAAATCATGCCATGTGAGTATCAACCAATTTAATGAAACAGTATCAAATAAAACGGCATGACCTTTCGACCAATCAAATATCTAGCCTCACATAATTTGACCAATCCCATGACGAGACCACCATAACAATCATACACCCCATCACACACAATCTATCCGACTAACCAATTAATAATATCATACGGCAGTCCATGTGATCCGTAGAAATAAAATGATGTGATCAGCAGGAATGTACATGGTCACGTGAGTTTTGAAATTAGCATAAACCAATAGAAAAATTATGTGTCGCACATGACTAATCATGATTGCCCATCAATATACGAATTCTCAATATCATTAAATATGCCGATCAAATCACGATTTTAATATCAATCAGATAAAATAAAGCATACCATAAATCTGATCAGTCTTTACCGATCTTGCCAATAACACCTTCAATAAATCTGCTCTATGTCTATTGCTTCTTTACCATCTGCTGCTATGGATGAATTAGGGTATAAACCCTAATTTATGAAAACCTTATAAACCCTAGATCGAGAGCCACGAGACTCTGAAACCAATTGTTGAAACCAAGATCCAGACTCAACTAAGGTATGAGTGATATCAATTGATTGAATGAAAACAGCGGAATAGAATGACATAATCAATATCACTAATAAGGTTTTCTTTATTGAATAATATAAATACTACTATAACTAATGTACACACGCTATAATCGTGTGTCTAGACTCTCATTAGAGATGTTTGCTATGAAATGAAATGGAAAAGGATGAATGAAAGAGATACTAAAACCCTAGACACCTACCCTCTTTATATCGTAGAGGGAGGTTACATAAAGACCCTAATTGTAGCTTACTAACAAAGCTACCTATTAAATTATATATTAGACCCTCATTGTTTCTTCTTTCTTCATTCTTGCTCGTGGTTTTGTAATCTTCAAATCGGCAATTCCACTTTCTCAAATAGAACAACTAAAACTTGATCATAAACAACAACTTAACGCTCTCACTTCGGAAAATCAAAAATCCAAGTCTAAGTTGTTAACTTGTCAAAAACAGTTTTGTGAGTACAAAAAGCATTCGAGGAAACAAATTGATCATTATCTTGATGAAATTTTTGACTTAAAAAACAAAATCAAAGAGTTTCGAAATGTTTTCTATAAACATGGTGAGTCAATCACAACAATTCAAAAGTTTTCTTTTAAGCCAAATCCAGATGGATATGGACCAATTCTTGCTCATTACAAACCAAGTTTTTCACATAGAGCATTCAAACGAACTCCTCAAGTCTACAGTGCAGAACATAGAATTGATGATTCAATTATGAGTGTTGTTGAATATAATCGTGATGAAGAAACAGATGCTGATGTTGAGAGTCGATTAAAAATGGAAAATGTTGAATATAACAAACCATTCGATTACTCAAAAATCATACCGTTTGTAAAACAACAAGATCATTCTAACACACATTGGGTTATCACACCAATTACTGAGTCATCTTCTAATGATGGTCCCTGACACAATGTTGCACAAATTAATGGTCCTTTACCTTTATTTAGTGAAGTTAAATCATTACCCGACAGATGACAAATTCTTAAATATTTTGATACATTTCTGTCTGACATCAAACTTTTGGAACGTGAAATTGAAGTTCATTCTGAAATAAAAGCTGACCATTTTCAATCGCCACATGCGCGAAACCAAAGAGATATTTTTCAGAAAAGACTTTTACCACATGTAAAATTTTTGAAAATGTGTGCAATCTATTGGGAACGAGATCTTCAGAAGGAGATTGGTCTGATGAAAACAGTTTTCGAGCAAACAGAAACATCGATTTCAAATACAAAACGTAAAAAGAAAATGTTAAGAAATCATGTTGATCGACTCTTGGAAGATGTTATATGTGTTGATACCATAAATGTTGTGCTATTACATACTGTTGCGTATGCATTTGATTATATTGTTGTTAATGCTGTTGCTCTGTTGCAAATGTTGAGAATATTGGTAATGTGTCTCAAATCGAGTCTTTGAAAACTGAAAACGAGCGTTCGTTAACTGAGCTTTCAATTTCAAAGCGTCGTCTTCAATGGTGTCAAAAATATTGTCAAAATCGAGAACTTGCTTTGCAAAACAAAATCAACCAGTTGCGTCCAAAAACTCTTGATCAAAAAATTGAGCAACTGGATGATGAAATCATATCTTTGAAGTGTCAAATTTCAAAATATGAATAGGAAATTTCAAAAGTAAAAATGGAATATGGTGTCATATTTGATCTATTCAAAAAGACTCGTGCTCAAGCATCAAAACATCTTGATGATTATCTTTAACACACTAAAGATGTCATGAATGTTTTTGGAAATTTTCTCTTTGAAAATCAAGATTTGTTACACACTATTGTTGAGTTGAGAGAAAAGCTAGGAAAGTATGAACAAGATAAGTCTAGTAACACAAATGTCCTTGCACTCGGAATGTTTAAAATTGACACTAGAACGCCTAAGGACAAAACACAAGATACTAATGTGCTTCCTTCCACTGATACATGAATAGTTGCCTATTTTCCCAACGTTAGCACTTCACAGCTTAAGAGAAAAAATAGGAAGAATAGGAAGTTGAAACGTAAGAGAAAAACAATAAAGACCTATGAAGTAGAAGAACACCTTAGGACTTTGAATAAAACTCATGTTGCACCCACTTTAGACATTGCGTTAGACAAATGTAATAGAAAAAGTGATGTAACGAATGCTGAATCTTTAAGTACTATGAATGTTTTGTTTGAAGCTTCTTGTATTGGTTGTCGCAAAAGTGTGTTTTCTGGTTGTCATGATAAATGTGTTGCTAAGTCTATCTTATCTCGTAAGCGGAATAATAGAAAATGGAATACCTCTAGGCCCACTAGTGCTTCTAAGTCTGTGCTTGGTAAACCGCCTTCTAGTGTTTCTGCTACGATCATTGATGTACCCATAACACCCCCTTCACCTCCTAGGAAGAATTTATCACCTAGTGCATTCACTAAGACCAAAGCTAAGACTAGTTGGACGTGGCAAAAATGGTTACAAAATACACCTAGCTTTAAATGGATTCCTAAAATCATTAACATGTGTGTTTCAACTTTAATAGTATTGGAACCCTCTAACGCTTCGGGTTCCAACTCTACTTCTATTCCACCTATGTCGTCTATGTGTAATGCAGGTGATACAGATCATCCTCTGGATTGTTGATAGCGGATGTTCCCGACACATGACAGGCAATCTTAAACTGTTATCAAACTTTGTTTCAAATTTCATCGGCACTGTCAGATTCGGGAATGATCACTTCGCAGCTGTCAGGAATGAGGAGGACAACCCTTAAGTCTGCAGGAGTGATGGTGAGTTGCTTGTGATTGAGCGTTACCGTCACAACATTCTGTCCTTTGATCTTTTGCATTGTAGTCCAAAACTGTTGAATGTAGATCTCTGGAACAGTAGCAGAAAGAAAGAGCATGTTCTAGTAAGGATGATTCTTTAGAATATCCACAGCAATCAAGCATGAAGACTCTGAGCAGGTGAGAGTTTCAAAGTCAACACGCAGGTTGTTCTTCACAATCTTCATCGGATAACCATTTGGGAAGATATCAGCAATGGTGAGAACATTTGGTGCATCCACATTCATTTGAGCGGCCATGTCGTGATCTGAAATAACATTAGCCAAAAGAACCAACATATCGAAAGACATTATGTTAGTCAACAGATGGTTTTATTGTCTAATTTATGAATGTGCAATGTCAATGATTGTTACGAGTCCAAAGTCACTTGTTTTTTCAATAGTCCAATGACGTCGTGATAAGTTTCGTGAGTTAGTTAACTTTAAGTTTTAAAGTTTATGTTATGACTTATTTAACACAACATATTAAACGTTTAAGCTTATTAGTGACATTATTGGTTTCGTGACGTTATGATTTATTTATTTACAAGTTTGCACGCGTAACAATTCATAATGAAGGTTTGATCAAGGCTTAGGCGTAGAAATGGTAGCTTATGCATAAACAGGAGTTATACGCGTAAAGGCATAAGCTTATGCGTAGGACCTTGTCTTACGCGTAAGAAATATTACGCGTAGGAAAAAGGTGACCTTATGTGTAGAGCTTACACGTAAGCGCATATAAAGCCTTACACGTAAGGCTTACTTGTAAGAGTCAACCTTATGCGTAGAGGTCACTGTTTACGCATATCCTTCACAGGATATGCGTAGTCCCATATATAGAACCTTACGCGTAAGATTTCTCTTACGCATAACATGCTACGCGTAAGGTGATCCTTATGCGTAGATATCTTAACAACCTTGATTCTGAGTTTTACGAGTAGCAAACCTGAAATAACATCATCATAACATCAATATTAACATTAACATTCATTCTATAACAGATCATGTCAAGATTACTCATTAAACAGTTTACGCGTAAAGAACCTTATGCGTAAACCAAAACCCTAGTTTTAAGAATTACACATAAGAAATCTAGCCATGGAAATTGCACCAAACTTTTTCTGGTAAGTCTAAGATGTTATGTTAGTGTAATGACCAAGTTTTAACACCCAATTCGTAGTGAATCAAAAGTACCCAAATGTGAAGAACATTAAACCCTAAAGTTCAATTCTTAATCAGTTAGTGTATCTGGGTAATTTCTGGGTTAAAATATGATCAATTCATATTGAAAACAACTTCATACAACAATCTTTATCACTAAAAATGTTCACAAATGAAAATACCCAAACCCACGCATAAACCCTAGTTTATCAAATTCAACCAATTCATGTTTCTAGGTGCGTTTTGAGTGTAAGAATGGTATAAATGAGGTTAAAGAAACGTTTTGACACAATTATCTTAACCTCAAACACATAAACACGATTAAGTGTTCATACGCTTATGCGTAAAACATTAAAATCACTGTATCTCAAGTTTTAACCGTTAGATTAATGAAAAATTCAAAACCATTCTTTAAAAACTTGTTAAGAACACAAAAACACTTACAGATTGATGATCAGAAACACGGATTTGAAGAACGATTTTAGTACGTAGGATATGTTGGGTGAAGATAATAAATGTAAAAGGTTAGAGTTAGGTGGAAGTTTTATTAAAAGAGAGTTTGTGCTTTTTGCAGTTTTAGTCCCTTCACCTTTTTCATTTTCATCCAAAGCCATTTAGCTTCCATTTTGGTTACCAAACGAAAGATTTTAGGAAAGAACTTTGATGACACTCCCCCTCGGCTTAAGAAATAAAGAAGTTTTATGAATTTCAGTACGAGGATTGTCATTGAACCAGAAAATTTACCACCATTGATAAAAGAAACAACCGGGATTAGGTAACATGCAAGTACACGGATATTTTGAAACAATTAAGAATTTTTTTTCTCCCCCTCAACACTTGATCGGAAAAATACTGTATTTTGAAAGATTAGAGTGTTGACAGAAGAAATGTACTTGTCATGTTGAAAGAAAAATAGATGGAAGAATATTTTTGTTGTTTTATCTGATTTTATATTTTTGTATTTTGTTTTTGAAAAATTATTTACAAAAGAGATTTTGGTGTTTGACAGGTTTTTAAGACTGTTTTAAGAGGTCATCCAGTTCCTCTTGATTTAAACACCGCATGCCAATCCGGTGGACCAACTCATTAAACCTAGCGGGATACAAGGCTTTGGTGAGAAGATCTACCAGTTGGTATTCTGTACCCACGATGTATAATTCAACTGTACCCTGTTCCACGTGGTCCTTGATGAAATGATAGCGAAGATCGATGTGCTTAGATTTCGAGTGCTGAACTGAGTTGCACGAGATCGCAATGGCACTCCGATTGTCGCTGTACATCGGGATTCTGTCAAATACGTAACCATAGTCTTTGAGTTGTGTTCTCATCCAGATGACTTGAGCACAACACGCTGACATGGCTACATATTCTGCTTCGGTTGATGACAGCGATGTACAATCCTGCTTCTTCGATTGCCAGGACACCAGTTTATCACCAAGAAATTGTAGGGCTCCTTAAGTACTTTTCCGTGAATCTAAACATCCTGCGTGATCAGCATCTGAAAAAGCGATTAGTTCAAAACCAGAATCCTTCGGATACCAGATCCCCAAGTTAATGGTTCCCTTGATGTATCGGAGGATTCTTTTAGCCTCAGAGAGGTGGGTTTCAGTTGGTCTCGACTGATAATGGGAGCGTAGATAAACGGCAAAGACAATATCAAGTATGCTAGCTGTTAGATACATGAGAGACCCAATAATACTATGGTATTTTGTCGGGTCGACTAATTTCCCATGTAAATCAACATCTAGCTTCTTGGTATGAGTCATTCGGGTGGCATAAGTGTCACAGGTTTTCATTCCAAATTTGTTTAACAATTCAAGGGCATATTTGAACTGACTCAAGAAAATACCACGGGGTGATTAATGAACTTGCAGTCCTAGAAAGAATGTAAGTTCACCCATCATGGACATTTCAAAAAATTTCTTCATTAGTTTTGCAAAAGCGATTGAGTACTTTTTATGTGTAGACCCAAAAATGAACAATTAAGATATGTGCCCCGTGATATTGTATGAAAAGAGTAGGGTCAACCGAACCTTTGGTGAAATTATTGGCAATGAGGAAAGATGATAGCTTATCGTACCATGCCCGAGGGGCTTGTTTGAGACCATACAGAGCTTTGTTCAGTTTGTAGACGTGGTTCGGGAACTCGAGATCAACGAATCCTTCTGGTTGGCTGACATAAATCGTTTCTTTCAGCTGTCCATTGAGAAACGCAGTTTTGACATCCATCTGAAAGACCGTCATATTCATATGAGCCGCGAACGCGAGAAATATCCAAACAGCCTCAAGACGAGCAACCGGAGCAAATGATTCTTCAAAGTCTATACCCTCTTCCTGTCGATAACACTTAGCCACCAGACGTGAATTGTTTCTAATTACGTTCCCTTCAGCATCCAATTTGTTCTTTCAAATCCATTTTAGACCAATGACGTAGACCCCTGTTGGTCTTTCAACCAGTTCCAATACTTCAAGACGTTTGAATTGGTTGAGTTCTTCTTGCATGGATTCAATCCAGTTGTCTTTTGTCATTGCGTCTTTAATGTTTTTAGGCTCAGATTGGCAGACAGTGAGTGCATAGAGGATGGTATTTTGTCCATCGATGTGTAGAGGGTTGATGTTGGTATACATTGTGCAGATTTTGAGGATTCAAATGGCTTGTTGAAGATTCCGCGACATCTGGTGCAGCAGTCTCATTAGCAAACGGGTTAAAGAACGCATTTGGATCAAAATCTGCAGGTGGGGGTACTTCATTCAGAACATCATCAGCCGGTTCATCATTGTTGGAAGCGGTTTGTTCAACTGTTGTGGTAGAGTCAACTGGTGGTGCTTCTTCAAAAGTAGTTGTTGTAGCAGGTGTATCAGGTATAAGAGTAGTATCAGGTTGAGCAGCGGAAACATCGGATACACCTGGAGCACATTCATCAATATCATCACTGAACAGAGGAGCAAATAGTCGTTCCATTTGTTGACGAGTAAGCTGGGGGCTTTGTTCAACTGATGATGGGGTTTGAGGGAAGTTTAAGTAGTTGTGACCGGGTTCCAAGCTGTTATACTCATAAGCCATTTCCGTAAGTTCATCAAAATGAGCATGAATCGTTTCCATAACCTCCTTTTTTCCACGATTCCAGATTTGGAAACCTTTAGAATTATCACAATATCCAATAATGACTCCAATGTCAGCTTTGGCTTTGAGCTTTCCAAAGTCTTCACGATCATTATTTGGATAGCAAAGAGATCCAAATACATGAAAGTGTTTGAGATTCGGTTTTCTGTTGTGGACAAGCTCGAAAGGTGTTTTGTTGTGGCGTTTTGTAATCATAGATCGGTTTTGAGTATAGCATGCAGTAGATACAGCTTCTGCCCATAAGTAATCTGGGAGTTTAGCATTGATTAACATTGTTCTTGCAGCTTCTACTAATGTTCAGTTTCGTCTTTCAACAACTCCTTTTTGTTCAGGTATACGTGCAATAGATGTCTGATGATGAATTGCCACTTTCTCATAAAAATCACAAAGAGTTTGGTTAACAAATTCAGTTCCTTTGTCTGTTCTGATTTGTCTGACGGTGTTTCGGAGCTGAACTTGTATTTTTGTGAGAAAGGTGATGATCATTTGTGGAGCTTGATCTTTACTTCGAAGAAAGTGTACCCAAGTCAATCGTGAGTAGTCATCAACAATTACCAAGATGTAGCGTTTGCCATTAATCATTTGCACACGCATCGGGCCACACAAATCCATGTGAAGAAGATGAAGCACATGCTGAGAGTTGTGTTCCACCTTTGAAGGAAAATGAGCACACGTGCTTTTCCCTTGTTCACAAGCTGAGCATAGGTGATCTTTAGAATATCGGAATCGTGGGAGACCTTCAACTAGTGTGTGTCGAGCAAGATTGGTTATAGTTTGAAAGTTTAAATGTGAGAGACGACGGTGCCATAGCCAGGATTTTGTTGATGTCGCTTTTGAAAGTAAGCAGATGGGAGATGAAGCAACCATGTCTTGCATAAGGATAGTATAGAGACTAGAATTACACGAGCCAGACATAAGGTTGTTTCCTTGTAGATCACGAATGAAACAAGATTTCTCCCTGAAAGAAACCTCCAAATCTCCATCACAGAACTGACCTACTGAAAACAGATTGTGACCGAGGCCTTCCACATAATAAACCCTGCTAATTTTGATGTTCCCATTGATATAGTCTTCGTAGCCCATGATAGCTGCGAAGTGATCATTCCCGAATCTGACAGTGCCAATGAACTTTGCAATAAAGTTTGATAAAAGTTTAAGATTTCCTGTCATGTGTCGGGAACATCCGCTATCAACAATCCAGAGAATGATCTGTATCACCTGCATTACACACAGACGACACAGATGGAATAGAAGTAGATGTGGAACCAGAAATGTTAGAGGGTTCCAAAGCAGTTATAGTGGCAATACACACATCAATTATTTTAGGCATCCATTTAAATCCTAGAGTGTTATGAATCCACTTCTGCCATCTATAACTACTATTTGCTTTAGTCTTAGTGAATGCACTCGGTGGTATTGCATTCTTTGGAGGTGAAACTGGAGCTACAGGGACAGTAATGCGTTTCTTAGAATCTAAAGAGGGCGGTTTACCAAGCACATACTTAGAAAGATTAGTGGGCCTAGAGGTATTCCGATTCTTAGGATTCCGTAAACGAGAGATGATAGCTTTAGCAACACATTTGTCATGACAATCAGAATGCATACTTTTACGACAAATAAAATAAGGTGCATCAGACTGAATATCAAAAGTACTTAAAGGTTTAGAATTCGTTACATCACTATGTCTATTACATTTGCCAGACGCAATATCTATAGTGGAAGCAACGTGAGTCTTATTCATTTGTGACAACCCGAACTTTCAGGTCATTTCTCAAAACAATTCATGCTTCACAATTTCATCATTTATCGTAAACTAGGTTTGCGTGTTCCAAATTCGCGTAACCTCAATGGTTTAGCGGCGAATTCATGATCATATCATCACGGGCATTTCATATAGACTAAGTTTAGTCTACATATCATTAGCATCATTTTCATCATGTTAGTTCATTCATGATTTTGCATTTCACCTTAAACGCGTAAATTTCATATTAAATAAACGCTATCGCGTAAGTTATTATTTTGAACATTTAATCCGATACTTCCAAAAATTATCCCGACATATTTTATACTTACTTTTAGTTTGTAAAAATAATATTTTGAGTTTACCCAGTGTTTTAAATTTATTTTGTATATAAATTGTTAAATTTATATTATTACGACGGTTTTCTTAAAAACTACACGATACTTACTATATCACTCAAATTTTTGCAAGAAATGTATTTTTACAATTTTTATGACTACAATATATATTACTTTGATCCATTAAAATTTATTTTTTAAGACAACACTACCCTAAATACAAAAATGTATGTACAAGTTACAAATTATATTTATTAAACTTACATTTACATACATTATAACAATAAATAAATAAATAAATAAATGTATTTAGAGATACAAACCCCCTTGGCTGACCAAGGGGGATGATTCATTAAATGGTTGGTGAATTTTTTCTTACAAATGAAGATCTACACTCCAACTCTTCTTACACAATCACAATAATTCTAAACTTTCTATTCAAGACCATTTCTCTCTTCCTTTCTTTGTCTCAAAACCGGCCAAGCCAAAAGGGTGAAGAGATTTCATCAAAGTTTTTCCAAGATCAAGTTTTAACAATCTAGTTACACTCTTAATCAAGGTTTTGAAATAAAAACCTAGGGTGTTTAGGTTTAATCCTTTGTTCTTGTCACCTCATCAAGTAACTAGTAAGCATATCATTTTCATTTTACATCTTTCATTATCATTTCATATCTATTTTATCATTCTTGAGCAAAGCATGCAAGACTTATGGATATTTATACCATTTTTACATTGTTTTTAGAGTTATACATATATAAGTCATCCTATAAATTATCCCTTGTTATATATTAGTTTTGGTGATGTCTAGGAACCCATGACACCCTAAGAAGGTGTATGGTAGGATTAGAATAGCTTCGGAGTTGTTTTGAAGGGATTGGAATAGGTTTAGTACGAGAAAAACTCTTTTCGACAAGTATTAAAAAGGGTCTGATCGTATTTTGTAAATCTGGAAAATCCAACAGTAGACATGAATTTTTGGCCTAGATATTTAGAAAAATACTTTAAAACGAAACCGTGGCCGCTTGAACGGACTAAAACGGAGCTATAACGAATTTTTCAAGTTTGACGACGAAATATATATTTCCTGAAAATTTCAGCAAACTGTTTTTGTTTTGTACGAGTCAAAAACGAGTCTTAAGCGTTATAAATTATTTCGACTTATCAAAAATATATTAGTATACTTTGATACGAAGCTAAGGACGTATAATACGTAGAAAACGGATTTGTAACGACTAAAATATACCCGTTTTCACAAAATTGCCGTAACTTTATTATTTAAGAAAAACTATATTATTTTTATTAGACAAATGTTACGGTAAACAAGTGACCATATTGAAGGCTATTTTTAACGTTGACGTAGAACTTTTTGTAACGAGATGTCTTCTAATAAAAGTGAGATCATCAAGCATATTTTCCAAAACTACCAACCGTTTGTATAGCGGAGTTGTAATGAAATAACTACGGTTGCTTAAACTTTGCCGAAATTCACTTTTAAACTACATTTTGGACAAAAATCACCATACTTAACCCATATTTCTCTCTATGAACGAGACCTCTAGGATAAAAACTTAAATGCCAAAACTTTGAGATTATGATACAAGCTTTCCAAAACCGTTGAGTTCGTTTCCTAACGATCGACGTACACCATTTTACGACTAGCTTTTCGAAGCCATATTAGTCACTTTCATGAAATTTCCAACGACATTATTTTACGACGAAAAGTTATAATTTCGCAATAAATCATTAATAAACTATTGTAGGATGACATTTTGACGTAAATACTTGCAAAGTAATTTAAGAATGGTCAAGACGTCAAAAGAGTATTTTTCGACGATAAGTATTATTTTCAAAACTCACAAGTGGTATAAATAACATACGAATTGCATGCATAACATTACATCATAACTCATTACATATCAAATCATTCATAATAGGTCGCAGTTAGAGATTCACGCTACATTTCAGTGTACTCACTTTTGTCTTCGCATCATTTCATCAAGTGAGTCATAGCCCCTACTCTTTTAATTGTTTTGAATTACTTTTGGGGGTGTGACAGATTGGCATCAGAGCTTCGGTTATAGAGAACTAGGTTGCATCATTGACCCTAGACTATAACTACATCATCATAGCATCTCATCATTTCATCATAAGTGCATATTCACTTTACATGCGGTTTATGCCTACATTTTTCGAGTTATTTACTTTCATTTCACATCGATTGTCACATGGATGCCCTTAAATACCCATCCCATTATCCGTTCCTCATACTCTAATGTGGAGAATGCTTTGTCATTCCCTATCGCAATTTTAATATCAGTTGACTCATCACCGATAACGTCGAATGCCGAGATAAACCTTTAAGTACGGCAAGGTCACTCTCACTCCTTTGTCGCACCACTAACATGTCGAGTTACACGTTATTAAACACATTAAGTCACTAAACCATTATACATTTGAAGCACTTACGACATCTCATAACCCATTTCTTAGGAAACCGTCGATCATTTTGAAAAGTAACCTCAAACTTATCACCTCACATCACATCTCTTTAGAGCACTTATACTTAACATAGGACTTTGCTACATCTCACCTTTCATCTTATTTTGAAGAAGATATGGCGCCGAAGAAAGCTGCACCCGAATTGACACAAGCGGCTATGCAAAAGTATGTAGAGGATAGTATAGCCGAGGCACTAAGGAAAGAACAAGCAACAGTAGCTGCTACTGCTGAGGCCGCGGCTGCTGCTGAAGCTGCTAGACTTGCTGCTGCTACAGGAGCTGCAGGAGGGTTTGGAGTTCGAAATTGTACATACAAGGACTTTAAGAACTGTGATCCCACAAAGTTCAAAGGCACGGAAGGAGCCACTGCTATGATCCGTTGGTTTGAAAAGATGGAGTCTGTATTTCTTCTATGCAATTGCCCAGATGACTGCAAGGTAAAGTTCGCCACTGGTACACTCTTAGATGGCGCAATGTCATGGTGGAATTCGTATGCGCAGCCTATTGGTATCGAAAATGCTTATAAGCTCACGTGGAATGAATTCAAGAATCTGGTAACTAAGAAGTATTGTCCACGCACGGAGGTGAAGAAATTAGAAACGGAATTTTACGAGTTAGTAACTATTGGTTATGACATCGAGACCTACATCAGGAGGTTTCAAGAGTTGGCTGCACTATGTCCATCGATGGTTTCGGACAATGAGAAACTACTGGAAAATTTCATTGAAGGACTTCCACAATGTATTCAAGGAGATGTAACTTCTTCCGATCCACAAACAATTGAAGAAACTGTTAGGATAACTCAAAAACTCATGGCTCAAGTTGTGAAAAGGGAAAATATTATCAACAATAACCACGACAACAATAACAATAATCACACCATCAACAACAACACCAACAACCAAACTAACCACAATAAAAGAAAATGGGAAAATGACCAGGGAGGTTATAATAACAACAACCAAAACCGTAACACTAACCATCATCAACAGCAGAATAGAGGACAAGGAGCCGCAATGGTTTATGTTGCTGCACCAATAGAAGGCATAGGTTATGCTGGAACCTACCCACTATGTAATCGATGTAAGTATCATCACACGGGTCTTTGTCCTGTTAAGTGCTACAAGTGTCAAAAACTAGGACACCATGCCAGGAATTGTAGAGGCAAGACCATAGTTACGTGTTTCGGATGTGGGGAGCAAGGACACTATCGGAATCAATGTCCTCAAAACCAAGGTCAACAAGTTGAAGGTGCTCATGGGAATGCATACATGTTAGGAGGAGGAGAAGCTCGTCAAGGTATCAACGACGCGGAAGACTAAAGAAGTTCGGAAACTAACAGTCTTAATTTTCCTTATGTACTATGTCGTACTAAGTTTATGTTTTCCATCGTATCTGAATCTTTATAACCTAAGATGTATTACTGTTTGATAAACCACTCGTTGTAAAATATTCTCATCTATCGTACTTTATTTCCTTTCGATTCGATATCATTTACGAGAATTTTAATTCTTTTTACTGTAACTACCATTTTAACGACACGGTTTAAATCCTTGTAAACATTGAGAGTTATAACAACTAAACCGAACGTCACGTCATCGTTCCTTAATTATACATAGCATAGCTAACTATGTCTAATTCTGGAGGGATCATGTTATGTTGGGAGCGGTTATTTATAAATCTTAGTGCAAGCAAAATTTTCGCATGTTCCAATTCAAAGTGTTACTTATGAGAGATTCATCCGATATTTTCTCTACTATGATGTTTTGTACGCTCTCAATCATCGATAACCATAACGACACTTCCTCATGTCTTTTCTCCTCGTTATTCATCACAAACTCAAAAATTCGATAGACTAACACGAACTGAATTCAGGGACTGAATTCCTTTTTGGATGGGCGAATGTGACAACCCGAACTTTCAGGTCATTTCCCAAAACAATTCATGCTTCACAATTTCATCATTTATCGTAAACTAGGTTTGCGTGTTCCAAATTCGCGTAACCTCAATGGTTTAGCGGCGAATTCATGATCATATCATCACGGACATTTCATATAGACTAAGTTTAGTCTACATATCATTAGCATCATTTTCATCATGTTAGTTCATTCATGATTTTGCATTTCACCTTAAACGCGTAAATTTCATATTAAATAAACGCTATCGCGTAAGTTATTATTTTGAACATTTAATCCGATACTTCCAAAAATTATCCCGACATATTTTATACTTACTTTTAGTTTGTAAAAATAATATTTTGAGTTTACCCAGTGTTTTAAATTTATTTTGTATATAAATTGTTAAATTTATATTATTACGACGGTTTTCTTAAAAACTATACGATACTTACTATATCACTCAAATTTTTGCAAGAAATGTATTTTTACAATTTTTATGACTACAATATATATTACTTTGATCCATTAAAATTTATTTTTTAAGACAACACTACCCTAAATACAAAAATGTATGTACAAGTTACAAATTATATTTATTAAACTTACATTTACATACATTATAACAATAAATAAATAAAAAAAAATGTATTTAGATATACAAACCCCCTTGGCCGACCAAGGGGGATGATTCATTAAATGGTTGGTGAATTTTTTCTTACAAATGAAGATCTACACTCCAACTCTTCTTACACAATCACAATAATTCTAAACTTTCTATTCAAGACCATTTCTCTCTTCCTTTCTTTGTCTCAAAACCGGCCAAGCCAAAAGGGTGAAGAGATTTCATCAAAGTTTTTCCAAGATCAAGTTTTAACAATCTAGTTACACTCTTAATCAAGGTTTTGAAATAAAAACCTAGGGTGTTTAGGTTTAATCCTTTGTTCTTGTCACCTCATCAAGTAACTAGTAAGCATATCATTTTCATTTTACATCTTTCATTATCATTTCATATCTATTTTATCATTCTTGAGCAAAGCATGCAAGACTTATGGATATTTATACCATTTTTACATTGTTTTTAGAGTTATACATATATAAGTCATCCTATAAATTATCCCTTGTTATATATTAG
Source organism: Chrysanthemum seticuspe (assembly GCA_019973895.1). Taxonomy (NCBI): domain Eukaryota; kingdom Viridiplantae; phylum Streptophyta; class Magnoliopsida; order Asterales; family Asteraceae; genus Chrysanthemum; species Chrysanthemum seticuspe. The sequence goes on from BPTQ01000005.1 coordinate 320,587,086, forward strand.
TTTTGGTGATGTCTAGGAACCCATGACACCCTAAGAAGGTGTATGGTAGGATTAGAATAGCTTCGGAGTTGTTTTGAAGGGATTGGAATAGGTTTAGTACGAGAAAAACTCTTTTCGACAAGTATTAAAAAGGGTCTGATCGTATTTTGTAAATCTGGAAAATCCAACAGTAGACATGAATTTTTGGCCTAGATATTTAGAAAATATACTTTAAAACGAAACCGTGGCCGCTTGAACGGATTAAAACGGAGCTATAACGAAGAAGTTATGAATTTTTCAAGTTTGACGACGAAATATATATATCCTGAAAATTTCAGCAAACTGTTTTTGTTTTGTACGAGTCAAAAACGAGTCTTAAGCGTTATAAATTATTTCGACTTATCAAAAATATATTAGTATACTTTGATACGAAGCTAAGGACGTATAATACGTAGAAAACGGATTTGTAACGACTAAAATATACCCGTTTTCACAAAATTGCCGTAACTTTATTATTTAAGAAAAAATATATTATTTTTATTAGACAAATGTTACGGTAAACAAGTGACCATATTAAAGGCTATTTTTAACGTTGACGTAGAACTTTTTGTAACGAGATGTCTTCTAATAAAAGTGAGATCATCAAGCATATTTTCCAAAACTACCAACCGTTTGTATAGCGGAGTTGTAATGAAATAACTACGGTTGCTTAAACTTTGCCGAAATTCACTTTTAAACTACATTTTGGACAAAAATCACCATACTTAACCCATATTTCTCTCTATGAACGAGACCTCTAGGATAAAAACTTAAATGCCAAAACTTTGAGATTATGATACAAGCTTTCCAAAACCGTTGAGTTCGTTTCCTAACGTTCGACGTACACCATTTTACGACTAGCTTTTCGAAGCCATATTAGTCACTTTCATGAAATTTCCAACGACATTATTTTACGACGAAAAGTTATAATTTCGCAATAAATCATTAATAAACTATTGTAGGATGACATTTTGACGTAAATACTTGCAAAGTAATTTAAGAATGGTCAAGACGTCAAAAGAGTATTTTTCGACGATAAGTATTATTTTCAAAACTCACAAGTGGTATAAATAACATACGAATTGCATGCATAACATTACATCATAACTCATTACATATCAAATCATTCATAATAGGTCGCAGTTAGAGATTCACGCTACATTTCAGTTTACTCACTTTTGTCTTCGCATCATTTCATCAAGTGAGTCATAGCCCCTACTCTTTTAATTGTTTTGAATTACTTTTGGGGGAGATACATGCTCAACTATTTCTATGACAATCATGATTAATTGCAAACTATATGTTTATCTGAACTGAATGTTTAGTCATATTCTATATCATAAATCATGGAACTAAATGTCTTGGTATAAACATTGGAACTAAATGTCTTGGTATTGTCGCGGAACTAAATGTCTTGGCATTATCATTGAGCTAAATGTCTTGGTATAATCATTGAACTAAATGTCTTGGTATTATCATTGAGCTAAATGTCTTGGTATAAACATTGGAACTAAATGTCTTGATATAATTATGTCAAGTAACTGTTGATACATTAAGTCATGCACTATTGTGAACTCATTTGACACCATGTGTTTGAACATGAACTATACACATTTTGGCAGTGGGTTGTGAACACACAGGTTGCAAGTTTTGTATGGGCGGAACTTGGAACTGGGTGGATTTACAATGCCTTTGCTGCATAAACGATTTTGAAAGGCTTTACATTTCAACACAAACTCTATGAACTCACTCAACCTTTGTGTTGACACTTTTAGCATGTTTTATCTCAGTTATCTATGGCATACACCTCATGGCATGCATAAGGACTTATCATAGAGTCGTGGTGACGACGCGTCTCTCATGGATTTATGCACTTTAAAACATCGTTTGAATTGTAACAAACTTATTTCCGTACAAGTTGATTTTCATTTGGGACCTACACTTTGTAAACTCTGATTGTTTTATTAAATCAAACGATGTGTTTTCCAAACGACACTTTAGGTCGTTCAATATATCTGTAACTGTGATGCTATGACAGTCAATCCCCAGGAATTCCATTCCGCTGCAAAACAGGTAATTTGGGGGTGTGACATCATTGTCCTAGGGTGTTCTTCTACTTCAGCATTCCTTATTGTTCTTTTCTTAGGTCGCAACTTCCTATTCTTCCTTGTATTGCTCCTAGGATGTGAAGTGCGGACGTTTGGAAAAGAGGGAACTATTCCTGTTTCAGTAGAAGGAAGCACGTTAGCAACTTGTGATTTTGCAGTAGGGATTCTAAGTTCACGATTACTAAGTGTTACAGGTGCTTATTCTCCTAATCACGGTAGGCGGAAGTTGTTCATACTTTCCTAACATTTCTCTTAACTAAAAGATAGTGTGCACCAATTCTTGATTTTCAGAACGAATATTTTCCGAAAAATTCATGACTTCCTTAGTATGTGCAAGAAAATGATCAAGCTCGTTTGATGCTTCATCACGAGTCTTTTTAAGTAAATCAAATATGACACCATATTCCTGTTTAACTTTTACAAGTTCTTGTTCATATTTTGAGATTTGACATTTCAAAGACACGTTTTGATCATCCAGTTGTGTGACAACTCGTACTTTCAGGTCATTTTTCAAATGTACTATTCATCTCGGGAATTTACTATTCATCATTTTCGGAGTCGATTTGATATTCTGAGAAGGTATTTCAAAATTTTACTATTCATGAAACACTATTCATTCCCGGAGAAAATCACTATTCATGAGTCACTATTCATCATTTTTCGTAAACTAGGTTTACGAGTATCAAATTCGCGTAACCTTAATGGTTTAGCTACGAATTCATGAACATATCATCAAGGACATTTCATATAGACTAGATTTAGTCTACATATCATTAGTAACATCATCAACATATTAGTTCATGCATGGTTTTGCATATTTCATTAAACGTTTATTTTCCTATTAAATAAACGCTACCGCATAATCATTTATTTTGAATATTTGATCCGGCACTTCCAAAAATAATCCAAATATATTTTTATACTCATTTTAAGAGTATAAGAAAATTATATTATTATTTTGCCCGATGTTTTCAATTTATTTTGTATATAAATTGTTATGTATAAATATTTACGACGGTTTTCGTAAGTTCAACTCGATAAATATTTATTCACTCAATACTTGTGAGAAATGTATTTTTATAATTTCTATGACTTCAATACATTTTACTTTGTCTCGTTAAAATTTATTTTTAGTTAACGCTACAAGTAATATCTATTTCTACTTACAAATTACACATTATACATTACAAATGATAAATTTATTAACCCAAACTACACCTAAACCCCCCCCCCTGTAACACCCCAACCCGACAAGGGTAGAAAATGTCACAATACGGTTTCATATCAGAACTTTAAAAACTCTACAATAGCGGAAACCTTTACAAAATATTCAAAAAGAAAACATAAATAGCTAAACCTTCAAAATAAATCTAAAATCTCTATGGTCAAATCTTGCTCTCAGCTCTACTCTCAAACCCAGATCCGCTATCCCATAAGCTCACCTTGAAAATACCTAAAAACCTGCCGCAGGAAAAGAAAATGTGGCTGAGCTTACAAAGCCCAGTGAACAGATATAGCAAAACAAAAACTAAACAAAACATAAATACGAATTGAACAAAGAAACGAATAACAAAATTCATAGCGGAACGAGAATAATGAATCATTGAGGATTCTGCGGAAACAAAAATATACAGAAATCCGGAAGAAACAAATAACAGAGAAGGACAACACATAGCACAATAATGGCACATACTCAAACACATCAAAATAACCAGACATTCAATACATCAAGATAGTAGAGTTCATATAAGCCAAACGGAATGTCTAAAGGCTAACGGAGACAATTTCTAGAAAGTAAACATGGCATTCACACACAAGTCAATTAATCTACATTTAACACACTTAACCAGTATCGTAGCAGCCGAACAATAGCAGTCAAAACATAGCAGTCAAAACATAGCAGTCACACATACAAATAGAAAACACAGTAGGAAAACCATAACTAAATAAACAAAAGACATAGCATAGCAATTATCAAGTTATCAAACAAGATATCATAAGTTAAACCATTTTACAGATCAAACCTTAATATAAGCAGAGTTTAAACATAGCAGATCAATCATAAGCAGACAGATAACTAACGGATAGGCAAAGTTTACAAAATTAACTAAACAATCATACATACTAAACTTTCAGGATACTCAATTTCACACTAGCACATTCATCTCACAGATCAACGAATTCACATAACGATAAACTAACATAACATCAGATGACAACATACGAATCATATTTAAACATATTATCATATCCTAGCATGGCAAACGGTAGTCACATAAACATGTCAAAGCATAAACACATTCAATATACATATAATAATTCAGTATGTAAATGGAAACATTGACAAATACGAAATCATAAACAGAATATCTAACACAGAAATAACAGATACAGATTTAGTTATCTACCACGAGCCCAGAACATATCATATCAGAAGTAACTTTCTTATTCGGAGGGGTGACCTCGGAATACCTTATATAATATGAGGGAAGACATCAATAACAAATGGAGTAACTAGCTCCCAGAATTTGTGAAGACGCGCATTGCACACGACATCATTCACCAGACAAATCATATCAGATAACAGATCAGATCTAGGATGCATCCATACGCCCCAACAGACAGATAGTGGCCATACTATCAATAAACAGATAACGGAAAGGGACGTGGCAGAACATCACTCTACTGCCCTAGATTTATGTCAGAGGTGCATCACTGACACGGACATGGAACCCTCATGACTAGTGAAATAGTGGCTCGGGTGTCAAACTAACTTAGATCAAACAGAATTTCAGATATGACACAGGTCATAATCAAACACAAAGGTCACAGATAACATATCAGATAATTCATATCATCCGGTTCATATTCAAATATTCAGAGGACAGAAGTTCATATCACAGTCACAAATCATACATTCATAATTAGAAGTTCATAATTAAACGTAGTAAGGTTCAACAATTGTTCATATCAGAGTCTTCGTAACATAAGTTCAAATCAGATATTGCATGGTTCAATAAAACAGAAGTTCAGATAAGCAACAGATCAAACAATCAAAAAAGGGTTCATAGCAATGGCATCGGGAACCCTAATAAGTAAAATAGGAAAGCTAACGAAAAGAACATCATAAGGAACCTTTACTGAAAAGGTCAGAATATCTGTACCTTAACGCAAATGAGAGAAAAGCAAACGAATGTAGGAACACGAAGATACAACGTCGCGTCTCCTCCAACGAATCTACACGGATTATGATTTATTTAATACTTATTAGCATCATTAAAGTTATAACGGATTAATCGCATTTATATTCTTAGAGTTGTCAGTATATTCTTATTTTTAGTGACGGACGGAATTCCAACATTTTAGAGTAATAATCATTCATTAGCCAAACTTTTGTGTTACAAATGATAAATGGTAAACTTAAGGGTTTAATATGATAAATATCTTATTTGAGGGCTTATATGATCATCTTTCAACGTATAGGGTTTATAAATGTCTAGAACGGATTTTAGGACTCTCTTCCAAAATAGTTTGCACAAGCCTTCATAACTTACATGATTAACCAAGACTCACACGTAACATTGTTCGAACACAACCTTAATGAGACCACGCACACAGTACTTTATTTTATGACACTTGATTTCTTGCATAAAATCATAACTCACGCATGTTTTACAACACCATTAGTATTGGCTCGTTATACGTTTAATCAATCGTTCTTAATGAACTCAAAACTTACTATTTTCACATGAAATAACGAACCAACACACACAACTTTTAACCCTAATCGACTACTATTTATGACCTAGGGTTTTCCCAAACTTTTAGTACCATAATAACGAGTATTCAATTTACATGCTACGGTTTATAATGACCATTCCCTTTGACCTAGAATGTGTGAAAAACTTAACAGAAAAGAATCAAAGCTCATGCATGTTTACACAAATAACTCCCACATCGACCCCTTCCTAATTTGGTTTACGAGACCAACACTTTACCCGTTTCCCTTGCTTTGACGTTATACGCAACACAACGAGCATGACAGTTTCACATATTGTTTCCGACTCACAATTTGCTCGACACACAAACACTTAACCATTACTCCCACCTCAAAACATGTTAGTATCCCAAAACCATGCATGTAACCAACGCATGAAATCATAACCCCACATTCAAAATCTATTTTACACATAAAGGAACCCCTTATAAATGTTTTCTTATGTTTCCATATTTGTATGTCATATTAATGATTAATTATGATAGCCATATAAGTTTTAATTGACATAACCTGCGTTTGGAAAATAGGGCTAGATCGAAGGGAAAAAGGACACAAGACTCTCCAACAACCGAAGACAAGAACAGGAAATACTATACATACGATACACATGCAAACTCAAACACAACACCAAGATTACGAGGCATGATCGATCCTATGTATTAAACACGGGTTTTAGAGGTGACTCGATCACTTGATCGCTTGACACCAAGGCTCCACACTAACGCTAAGAACAACCACATGCTCGAATTCTTACGCAAACACACATACACCATATTCAAATTATACAGATTCTTAGATTCGTATCCTGATCATACATGAGTAGCCATTCGATTTATATCTCACATATACATGATCACTCTTCCTTAACCGTTTTATTAATACGTATTTTAGACCCATGGATGCTAACCATAATAATTATATTCATTCATAAAAAGTTTCGATCATAAATATATATCTATGTCCATTCGAGTATAATAGATTAGTTTTATGTTCATATGTATATAAATATAAATCAAGGACAACGTGGGATGATATAGGAGTACCTCTCGAGTCGAATTAGGCGAATAGAACAAGCATAAAATAACCAAACCAAAAGCCTCCTTGGATCAGACCCACGACCAACCAAAGCTCCTTTACAACCCGATCACCAATATTATCAATCCCTTCGTACCTTGATTTTGCTTGGAGAGAAAAGTGGGAGCTTAGCAGCTGCTCGAACAAGGATCACACCGAACACAAAAGAAAACCACAGCGGACGGATTGGAAAGAAAAAGAAAGCAGGGAAAACTTTTTCCGTGACTTTGTAGAAGCTAGGGTTTGCATGAGGGTCTTGTGAAGAGTATTTATATGTGTCGACATATAAGTTTTTTTGTGGTAATCGGTTTCCAAAAAAAACGAAACCCATATTGGGCTATGGTGGAGTCGGTTTTGCCGAGCATGGAGAGGAAACCAAGGCCCAACCCACGTTGTATGGGCTTAATTATTTTAGCTTAGTACTTAATTTGTATCTTAATCAGATTTTCGGTTCATATAAAAGTGTAATAGGTCTCAACGAAAGGTGTTGATTTATTTATTTTGCACATTAGGTTTTACGATCATTTACTAGTTAGATTTTAATTTCATTTAAAGTTTAAAGTTTAAAGGGCAAAATAGTCTTTATTATGCGTTTTAGATTTTAGGGTTTTACAACTCCTCCCTTCTAAAAAGAAAATTTCGTCCTCGAAATTAAACCAGACGGAACAGAACAGAAAACTAATCGGATTTCAGAATTTCAAAGAACATAGTGAACGCGAAACTTATCTCAGAACAAACGGATTTCTTATCAGAATATTCAAACTCATACTTTTCGAAAATCAAATCAACAGTCAAATACTTATAACAGATAATCATATACTTATCAAAGCAATGGCAGAAAACAGATGAGATGCAGAAAATCAAACAACACGCTCTAACTTATTCAGATCTCTAATGATGAGAACAAACATATACATAGACAGAATGAATCCTAACGATCTCACTAGTCGCAGATAATCAAACTAAAAGGATCCAATGTTCCTCAAACACTTCACGAAAAATCCTATGACCACAATAAGGGTACACGGAGACGTAAACATTTAGAGCAAACATAGCAATCCATAGCTCACACAAATCATAACAATTTTGGATTCCAAGCGTACAAAACTTATACGTAACAGATATCGACGAAAATCTCACAATTAAGTACAGAATTTCAAACGAACATGAGGAGTGCCAAATAACGGATACAAGTCAAGTCCATTCACGTATCAACCACAGGCATTTCCCCAGACGTCATATGATTTCAATAAGTTCAAATTATATGATCTCGGTATTATCACGTTGATCAGGCGTCATAATACTTGCATCACATAGCAATTCGTCATTATCATCATATTCTGTCTCGGGTCATGACAAAACCACATAACTAATATCAGAACAAAACGTATCACATACAGATAACATACGGATAGAAATTAACATACTATAACAGACCAGATTCACATACAAGCAGCATATAATGCATCAAATCAACTTACCATTCCATAATGGAAGGAGGCCACTAACTAGCATAAAACGGTTCCTCATGACTCATTACCGTCGGTCCAAAAAAAAAGCTGAGTATACCAGAATGCTAAACGATAAAACTTCATGATTCACACCGAGTTCTGAACAAATCAAAGAAAAGTAATGCCGATCAAAATCACGTAGCAAGATATCAAACCGCCTCAAAATGCATGACAAACGAATCAGAGTAACACAAGTCGCGCCCAAATCATATGAAGTAGATGAACCTTCCCAACCACCGGTTGAATCATGTCTTCGTCGTTGCGTCTTTGGTTGATTCGTCCAGCTCCCTCCAGCAGTATCCTGATGTCTCCAGCAGCACGACAGTCGGGTGTGGCTTCTGCTTCACGAACCTCTCTAGCACAGGAACTGTTTCAGCAACGCAGGGTCGGCACCATCTTCTTCGGCTCCACGGGTAGTCTCCATCTAACGATCGACAAACGGACAAGCGAAAACAAAATAACAAAATTCGATGCGAAAAGAGGAGGGCCAAAACAGTGAAGACAAACGAATATTAGAGTCAAATCTGAACGTCAACCAAAAGGAATCGAAAGAGATCAGAACAGACGGAAACCTAATGTCTACCCAATCCTCACAGGTCATAGCCTAAGCTCTAAGGGTCCTAAAACCTAGAGCTCTGATACCATAAATTGTAACACCCCAACCCGACAAGGGTAGAAAATGTCACAATACGGTTTCCTATCAGAACTTTAAAAACTCTACAATAGCGGAAACCTTTACAAAATATTCAAAAAGAAAACATAAATAGCTAAACCTTCAAAATAAATCTAAAATCTCTATGGTCAAATCTTGCTCTCAGCTCTACTCTCAAACCCAGATCATCTATCCCATAAGCTCACCTTGAAAATACCTAAAAACCTGCCGCAGGAAAAGAAAATGCGGCTGAGCTTACAAAGCCCAGTGAACAGATATAGCAAAACAAAAACTAAACAAAACATAAATACGAATTGAACAAAGAAACGAATAACAAAATTTGTAGCGGAACGAAAATAATGAATCATTGAGGATTCTGGGGAAACACAAATATACAGAAATCCAGAAGAAACAAATAACAGAGAAGGACAACACATAGCACAATAATGGCACATACTCAAACACATCAAAATAACCAGACATTCAATACATCAAGATAGTAGAGTTCATATAAGCCAAACGGAATGTCTAAAGGCTAACGGAGACAATTTCTAGAAAGTAAACATGGCATTCACACACAAGTCAATTAATCTACATTTAACACACTTAACCAGTATCGTAGCAGCGGAACAATAGCAGTCAAAACATAGCAGTCACACATACAAATAGAAAACACAGTAGGAAAACCATAACTAAATAAACAAAAGACATAGCATAGCAATTAGCAAGTTATCAAACCAGATATCATAAGTTAAACCATTTTCCAGATCAAACCTTAATATAAGCAGAGTTTAAAATAGCAGATCAATCATAAGCAGACAGATAACTAACGGATAGGCAAAGTTTACAAAATTAACTGAACAATCATACATACTAAACTTTCAGGATACTCAATTTCACACTAGCACATTCATCTCACAGATCAACGAATTCACATAACGATAAACTAACATAACATCAGATGACAACATACGAATCATATTTAAACATATTATCATATCCTAGCATGGCAAACGGTAGTCACATAAACATGTCAAAGCATAAACACATTCAATATACATATAATAATTCAGTATGTAAATGGAAACATTGACAAATACAGAATCATAAACAGAATATCTAACACAGAAATAACAGATACAAATTTAGTTATCTACCACGAGCCCAGAACATATCATATCAGAAGTAACTTTCTTATTCGGAGGGGTGACCTCGGAATACCTTATATAATATGAGGGAAGACCTCAATAACAAATGGAGTAACTAGCTCCCAGAATTTGTGAAGACGCGCATTGCACACGACATCATTCACCAGACAAATCATATCAGATAACAGATCAGATCTAGGATGCATCCATACGCCCTAACTGACAGATAGTGGCCATACTATCAATAAACAGATAACGGAAAGGGACATGGCAGAACATCACTCTACTTCCCTAGAGTCATGTCAGAGGTGCATCACTGACACGGACATGGAACCCCCATGACTAGTGAAATAGTGGCTCGGGTGTCAAACTAACTTAGGTCAAATAGAATTTCAGATATGACACAGGTCATAATCAAACACAAAGGTCACAGATAACATATCAGATAATTTATATCATCCGGTTCATATTCAAATATTCAGAGGACAGAAGTTCATATCACAGTCACAAATCATACATTCATAATTAGAAGTTCATAATTAAACATAGTAAGGTTCAACAATTGTGCATATCAGAGTCTTCGTAACACAAGTTCAAATCAGATATTGCATGGTTCAATAAAACTGAAGTTCAGATAAGCAACAGATCAAACAATCAGAAAAGGGTTCATAGCAATGGCATCAGGAACCCTAATAAGTAAAATAGGAAAGCTAACGAAAAGAACATCATAAGGAACCTTTACTAAAAAGGCCAGAATATCTGTACCTTAACGCAAATGAGAGAAAAGCAAACGAATGTAGGAACACGAAGATACAACGTCGCATCTCCTCCAATGAATCTACACGGATTATGATTTATTTAATACTTATTAGCATCATTAAAGTTATAATGGATTAATCGCATTTATATTCTTAGAGTTGTCAATATATTCTTATTTTTAGTGACGGACGGAATTCCAACATTTTAGAGTAATAATCATTCATTAGCCAAACTTTTGTGTTACAAATGATAAATGGTAAACTTAAGGGTTTAATATGATAAATATCTTATTTGAGGGCTTATATGATCATCTTTCAACGTATAGGGTTTATAAATGTCAAGAACGGATTTTAGGACTCTCTTCCAAAATAGTTTGCACAAGCCTTCATAACTTACATGATTAACCAAGACTCACACGTAACATTGTTCGAACACAACCTTAATGAGACCACGCACACAGTACTTTATTTTATGACACTTGATTTCTTGCATAAAATCATAACTCACGCATGTTTTACAACACCCTTAGTATTGGCTCGTTATACGTTTAATCAATCGTTATTAATGAACTCAAAACTTACTATTTTCACATGAAATAACGAACCAACACACACAGCTTTTAACCCTAATCGACTACTATTTATGACCTAGGGTTTTCCCAAACTTTTAGTACCATAATAACGAGTATTCAATTTACATGCTACGGTTTATAATGACCATTCCCTTTGACCTAGAACGTGTGAAAAACTTAACAGAAAAGAATCAAAGCTCATGCATGTTTACACATATAACTCCCACATCGACCCCTTCCTAATTTGGTTTACGAGACCAACACTTTACCCGTTTCCCTTGCTTTGACATTATACGCAACACAATGAGCATGACAGTTTCACATATTGTTTCCGACTCACAATTTACTCGACACACAAACACTTAACCATTACTCCCACCTCAAAACATGTTAGTATCCCAAAACCATGCATGTAACCAACGCATGAAATCATAACCCCACATTCAAAATCTATTTTACACATAAAGGAACCCCTTATAAATGTTTTCTTATGTTTCCATATTTGTATGTCATATTAATGATTAATTATGATAGCCATATAAGTTTTAATTGACATAACCTGGGTTTGGAAAATAGGGCTAGATCGAAGGGAAAAAGGACACAAGACTCTCCAACAACCGACGACAAGAACAGGAAATACTATACATACGATACACATGCAAACTCAAACAAAACACCAAGATTACGAGGCATGATCGATCCTATGTATTAAACACGGGTTTTAGAGGTGACTCGATCACTTGAGCGCTTGACACCAAGGCTCCACACTAACGCTAAGAACAACCACATGCTCGAATTCTTACGCAAACACACATACACCATATTCAAATTATACAGATTCTTAGATTCGATTCCTGATCATACATGAGTAGCCATTCGATTTATATCTCACATATACATGATCACTCTTCCTTAACCGTTTTATTAATACGTATTTTAGACCCATGGATGCTAACCATAATAATTATATTCATTCATAAAAAGTTTCGATCATACATATATATCTATGTCCATTCGAGTATAATAGATTAGTTTTATGTTCATATGTATATAAATATAAATCAAGGACAACGTAGGATGATATAGGAGTACCTCTCGAGTCGAATTAGGCGAATAGAACAAGCATAAAATAACCAAACCAAAAGCCTCCTCGGATCAGACCCACGACCAACCAAAGCTCCTTTACAACCCGATCACCAATATTATCAATCCCTTCGTACCTTGATTTTGCTTGGAGAGAAAAGTGGGAGCTTAGCAGCTGCTAGAACAAGGATCACACCGAACACAAAAGAAAACCACAGCGGACGGATTGGAAAGAAAAAGAAAGCAGGGAAAACTTTTTCCATGACTTTGTAGAAGCTAGGGTTTGCATGAGGGTCTTGTGAAGAGTATTTATATGTGTCGACATATAAGTTTTTTTGTGGTAATCGGTTTCCAAAAAAAGCGAAACCCATATTGGGCTATGGTGGAGTCGGTTTTGCCGAGCATGGAGAGGAAACCAAGGCCCAACCCACGTTGGATGGGCTTAATTATTTTAGCTTAGTACTTAATTTGTATCTTAATCAGATTTTCGGTTCATATAAAAGTGTAATAGGTCTCAACGAAAGGTGTCGATTTATTTATTTTGCACATTAGGTTTTACGATCATTTACTAGTTAGATTTTAATTTCATTTAATGAGTGCTAACGTATTTTAAGATTTTAAAGTTTAAAGGGCAAAATAGTCTTTATTATGCGTTTTAGATTTTAGGGTTTTACACCCCCTACCCATGGCCGGTCACACCCCCTTTGTTCTCAAGTTATCAAATTGATTTTCTCTTCTTTTATTTACAACTATACACTAAGTAGATATTTGTATAAGATACTTGCATATATTTTATTTACACATACATATCACACAATAAAAGCTGTAAACCACAAAATCTTCTCCAAGTTCTTCTCCATGGTCGGCCATATCATGAAACAAAGAGAAGTCATTAATTTTTGAAGTTCAAGTGATTATCAAGTTCATGTAGTGATCTATGTTAAGGTTTTGAAATAAAAACCTATAGATTAATAAGGTTTTCATCATTTTCTTTCACATAATCATTCAAGTAAGCATTTCATGATCTTCATAACTTTTTCATATTCATATTTATGTTATTTCATCATTTTAGCAAGAAAACATGCAAGTTACATGTGAATCTATACCACTTTTAATGTTTTTATTACTTACAATTAATATTTATCATCCTATAATTATCCTTTGAAAACATATCATTTTTGATGATGTCTAGGAACCCATGACACCCTAAGAAGGTATATGGTAGGTTTAGAATAGCTTTGGCGTTGGTTTGAAGTGGTTAGAATAAGTATTAAGCGAGAGAAATCATTTTCGACAACTATAATTAAGGGTCTGATCATATTTGTTAATTCTGGAAATTTCGACAGATTGTAAAAATTTTTGGGCTAGATATTCAGAAAATATACTTTAAAATGGAAACGTGGCCGCTTGAATGGGTTAAAACTGAGTTATAACGAAGAAGTTATGCTATTTTCAAGTTTAACGACGGAAACTATAATTTTCAGAAAATTCAGCATGTTGTCTCAACATTTTACGATTCAAAAATGAGTCTTAAACGTTATTAAATGTGTCGATTAATCAAAAATATATTAGTATACTTTATTACGAAGCTAAGGACATAGAAAACGTAGAAAACGGACTGGTAACGATTAAATTACACACGTTTAAACAAAGTTGCCGTAACTATTTTATATAAGTATAACTAATATATTTTCTAATACACAAACATTACGGCTGCGAATAACCATGTTGAGGGTCGTTTTTAACATTGATGTAGTACTTTTTATAAAATGATGTCTTCTAGTAAAACTAAGTTCGCCTAGCCTATTTTCCAAAATGTTCAACCGTTCGTCAAACGGAGTTGGAACGAGTAAAATACGGTCACTCAGACTTTGCCGAAAACCACCCTTGAACAATATTTTGGATACAAGTACCTTACTTTACCTATGTTTTTCTCCATGATCGAGACCTCTATGATAAAAACTTAAAAGCTAAAACTTTTAGATAATGATACAAGCTTTCCAAAACCGTTGAGTTTGTTTTCTAACATTCGATATTCACTATTTTACGACTAGCTTTTCGAGGCTATTTAGTCACTTTCACAAATTATCAAAGTATGTTATTTTGCGACGAAATGCTATAAATTATTGATAAATCACTAAACGACTATCGTAGGAGGTTGTTTCAACGTAAATACTTGTAAAGTATTTTATAACATGACGAGATGTCATAAACATATATTTCGACGATAAACATTATTTTCAAATGTACAAGTCGTATGGATATCATATGAGTTTGCATGCACGACATTGTTTCATGATTTACATCAGAACATATCATTCATAATAGGTCACAGTTAGAGGTTACGCCTCATTTCAGTGTATACACTTTTGCCATTATATCATCATGAACATTGCAACAGGTGAGTTTTCATAGCCCCGATTTATTCAAGTTTATACTTATTTCAAACCTACGGGGGAGAATACGTTGCACATTGTTGGGATATGAAAGTGCTGAACAGTTAAAGTACTGAAGATTTACAAAGTACTACAGAATGGCAAAGAACTGGAGAAAGTCAAAGAGTCAAAGTACTACTAATGATAAAGTCAAAGTACTGCACATGAAGGTCAAAGTACTGCAAGAATTAAAGAACTGTTTATTCGTATATGGAAAGTATTGTAATTCTAGATTAGATTACTTGTCGTACAAGGATACAATTGTAAACCGACTAGGGTTATCCTTGAGCCTATAAAAGGACCCCTAAATTGGCATTAGAGGTACGAATTCACAAGTCTTAGAGTTTACAATTACAAAGTTGTTTAGAGTTTAGAGAGTTCGATATTATTAGAGTTGTTAAAGTATCTGCATAAGAAGCAGATTTAGAGTTATTAATAAAGTTGTTCTTCTTAGATTTATTGAGTAAATTCCGCGTACTTAATAAAGATTACTCAGTGTTTCATTGTTAATAACTTAGGATTTATCCGAGGTTATTAAGCCTTAAACAAGCTAGTTAAGTTAGTTTGGTTAGAGTATATCGATCCAACAAGTGGTATCAGAGCTTGTGTGGAAACTCTGACTAAGAAGAAACCCTACTACAACAAACCTAAAGATGTCGACTGAAGCTGTTCCACCACCATCAATCACCTCACTCAGGATACCAATCATCAAGAAGGGAGAATATGACTTATGGTGTATGAAGATGAGGCAGTACATTGCCATTACAGACCATGCTTTATGGAATGTAATTGTCATTGGTAATGAAGTTGTTCCAGAACCTGTAGTAGTTGAAGGACAACCAAAACACCTAAAGCTGTCTTACCAGTAGCTACCATAAGGAATCAAGAGAAGGCTCTTAACATTCTCTTGTCTGCTATACCTGATGGGCATATTTTGAAGTTTCATGATGCTAAAGATGCAAAGCAGCTCTGGGTTGCTCTCAAGACAAGATTTGGAAGGAAATGAAGCTTCTAAGAAGATGCACAGAAATCTTCTTAAGCAACAGTTTGAAACTTTCACAGTTGGTGAAAGAGAGAGTCTTGATGTTGCATATGATAGGTTTCAGAATCTTCTCAACATGTTGAAGCTATACAAGGCAGAAGTATCAGTTGAAGATGCTAATCTGAAGTTTCTAAGGAGCTTGCCATCTACATGGCATGGTATTGCTACAATGATCAGAGGACAACCTGGTTTAGACGTCATGGACTTTGATGATCTCTACAACCATCTAAAGGTTTATGAGCATGAGATGAATGGTCAAACAAG
This sequence comes from Chrysanthemum seticuspe, assembly GCA_019973895.1. Classification (NCBI taxonomy): domain Eukaryota; kingdom Viridiplantae; phylum Streptophyta; class Magnoliopsida; order Asterales; family Asteraceae; genus Chrysanthemum; species Chrysanthemum seticuspe. The sequence goes on from BPTQ01000005.1 coordinate 320,603,529, forward strand.
TTCTAAGACTCACAGTATTGCTTTTCTATCATCTGAAAAGAGGGGCAGTACTTCAACCAAAAGTATTGCTTCTCCTACTAAAAGTACTGTGACTCAAAGTACTGTCTCGTATGCTGCTCCCACCCATGCTCAGCAAGCACAACCACCTACTACTATGCACTCAGATGAAGTTGTGTGTTCCTTCTTCGCTCAACACGCTTCTTTACCTGTCACCTATGAAGAAGATCTCTCACAAATTGAAGAGGATGCTTTGGAAGAAATTGATATCAGGTAGCAAGTAGCAATGATTACTGCAAAGATTAAGAAGTACATGAAGAAAACAGGAAAGAAAATTGATTTCAAGCCAAAACAGGGAATCACTTTTGACAAATCAAAGATTGAATGCTTCAATTGTCAAAAGACTAGAAACTTTGCAAGGGAGTGCAGATTTGCTAATTATCAAGCAAATAGGATGACTGAAAAACCAAAGCTGGAACTCAAAGAAATCCTTATTACTGAAACCAAAGCTTTGGTTGCTCAAGAAAGTTTATCAGAGGTTGACTGGAGTGCTGAGTTTGATGATGAACCAGTAACCTACTGTATGGTTGCTATGGAGGAAGAGGTTGAAGATTATGTGGAAGAACTGGACTGGAGCTCTGCTTTTGATGAGGAACCTGAACATGCTGCTTTGGAACCCAGAGACTGTCTAGAAGGATTTGACTGGAGCTTGGAGTCTGAAGATGATCCTGTACTACTTGCTATGGTAGCTACATCCCCAAGTCCATCTCCTATCTCTGAGGTATGCTCAAATTGTCATGATTTCTATCAAAAACTGTTAAATAGTTATGTGATTGAAAGAGATAATTGCATTAGGGCTAGGTCTGAGGTAGCAGGTTATCGAATCACTTTAGAGTCTATGGAAGCCAAAATATTAACTCATGAAAGTAATGAAATGGCTTGGGATGAAAAATATGAACAACAGGATTACCAGTTAAAACTTAGTGAATGGAAGCTAAATTGTAAAATTGCTGAAATTGAGAAACTAACTAAGGAGAAGGATGATCTGTTAGCTAAGATTGATGCCTGGAAAGAATCTGGCTTATCTCATGTTGCTTATGTTGAAAAACAGAGAAGGGCTTACATTAGAACTAGCTTAGGATTTGGTATGGACTTTACTAACATGGAAGAAAACACATCTAGTGATCAGGATGACTTAGACTTAGAAGACATAACCACTAGTGATGATGAACTCATTAATTATGTAGACACATCTAGTAATGAGGGTTCAATTAGCGATTCACCTCTTGAGCCTAAGAAAGACACTGGTTATCATGCAGTTCCCCATCCCACTGGAATTTATCAACCCCCTAGGCCTGATGTTTCTCGATTTGGTGTAGATAGTCTTGAGTTTAGGAAGAAGCTTATTGGTCAATCTAGGTCAGAAACCCCAAAAGAAACTGTTAATACCAATGTTCAAAGCCAAGCAGTACCTGCAACTCAAAGTACTGCTCCACAAGCAGTACCTTCAGGAAAACCTTTACAAAACAGTACTGCTAAACCTTTTTGGGATAACTTTGGTCAAAACAGATTTAATCAGTCACCTAGAAGGCACAATAGTGTTGGTCATAGACATAGGAGTAGACACTTTGGAAGTATGGGTGAAAAACTGTGCTTTGTATGTTATAGTCCTCATCACTTAATCAAATATTGTGATCGACACTCAGAATATCTTAGGAAGTTTCCAAAGAATAGGTCTACCAACCAGAAACCTAGAGAACACAAACCAGTCTGGAATAATTCAAATAGGGTAAATCATCGTAATTTCTCACCAGACCATAGGTACCCTCACCAGAGAAGACCTTTTTCTAGGCAACCAGTACCTTCACAAGCAGTACCTTCTCAAAGTACTGCTCAGTCAACACAAGGTACTGCTCATACTACTTGGAATAGGAACCCTAGGAGATCTCACTATTATCAACCTAGAAGGTATTACAATTCACATAGGGGATCTAGATCACAGGAACCAAGTGTTAAAACTGAATGGGCTAAGAGGGAAAGTACTGCTGAGGGACAAACAGTACTTTCAACAAAAAGTGAATCAAATGTTTTTGTGATACAAGATAATGTGAATGAATCTACAAAAGAGAGTTTCATTAAAAATCAAGAAAGTTTTGAAAATCCACATATGAAGAACCAAAAGATAATTATGGATCATGTTTTAAAAGATAGTGGGAATTACATACGCAAAGAATTTGAGTTTGTAACTCCACAAGGGGAACACAAGTCAGTAATGGCTTGGGTTCCTAAAAGAGACTAACTCTCTAATTTTTTGTGCAGGGCAACCCAGAAGAGGAGCTTAAAGATCATCTGATTGTAGATAGTGGTTGCTCTAGAAGTATGACAGGAGACAAGGAGATTCTGTCTGATTTTAGATCTATTAGTAGAGGAAGAGTTGCATTTGGGAATGATCCCAATGGAGGAAGGATTACTGGGAAAGGAACAATCAAAGCTGGAAGAATCGATTTTGAAAATGTTAGATATGTGAAGGAGCTCAAGTTCAACCTACTTTCAGTCTCTCAAATCTGTGATAAAAAGCATCATGTGTTATTCACTGACACAAAATGTCTCATCCTTTCATCTGAATTCAAGCCTGTTGATGATGACTTGGTAGTACTCAGAGTACCAAGGACAAATGATGTGTATAGTCTGAACATGAAGAGTCTTCACTCTTATGGAAGAGCCACCTGTTTAGTGGCAAAAGCATCAATTGAAGAAGCACATCAGTGGCATAGAAGATTGGGCCATGTTAATTTCAAGAATATCAACAAACTGGTCAAAGGCAATTTAGTTAGAGGTTTACCTTCAAAGACTTACAAGAATAATCACTCCTGTTTGGCATGCAAGAAGGGCAAACAGCATAAAGCTTCATGCAAGAAGCTTGAGGAGAGACCTATTAGAGAACCATTGGAGCTGTTACATATGGATCTGTTTGGACCTGTCTCTGTGGCAATTTTAAACAAGAAGAAGTCCTGCTTGGTTATTACAGATGATTGCAGTAGATTCAGTTGGGTATTTTTCTTGGGCTTTAAAGATGATACTTTTGATGCTATTCAGACTCTAATCATGGCACTGGAAAACCAATTGACACTCAAGGTTAGAGGTATTAGATGTGACAATGGGACTGAATTTAAGAACAAGCATATGGATGAATTTTGTGCTAACAAAGGAATCAAGAGGGAGTTCAGTATTGCCAGAACACCACAGCAAAATGGTGTTGCTGAAAGGAAGAATAGAACTTTGATTGAAGCAGCCAGAACTATGCTTGCAGACTCTCAACTACCTATTCAATTCTGGGCTGAGACTGTAAGTACTGCTTCCTATGTACTTAACAGAGTATCAGTCACCAAACAACAAATGAAGACACCTTATGAGTTACTGATGGGCAACAAACCCAACATTCGATTTTTGAAGCCTTTTGGATGCCCTTTTACTATTTTAAACACAATTGACAATCTGGGAAAGTTTGATGGCAAGTCAGAAGAAGGTTATTTATTGGGCTATTGTACCAACATCAAGGGTTTTAGAGTCTACAACAGAGTCACTAAGAAGGTTCAAGATTGTCTTCATGTTGAGTTTTTAGAAGATCAAGAGAATCAGAAGGGTAAAGGTCCTGATTGGATGTTTGATCTTGAAGTTTTGTCTCTTTCCATGAACTATGTACCGGTCAGAGAAGAAAACCAACCTGTGTATCATGGAGAAGATTCACAATATGTTGTTCATGGATTTCATATTAGACCTGATTATATCCCTGATGAAGGACCAAAGAAGAGTACTGATGCTCCAAAGCAAAGTACTGATACACCAACTCAAAGTACTGCTGACCCAAAATCCTCATTATCTGCTGAGGATCAAGCTATTCAAGAGACACTTAATCAGATGCTTCTTCAAGATGTAATGGCACATTCTCATTCTGATGAACAAAGAAGAGCTTATGAAGAAGCAAAGAAAAAGAATAAGCATGCAGAGTATTCTCACAGTACTTTGGACAGTACTTTCAACCAAAGTACTGATGCACCAGTTGACAGTACTTTAGATGATTTGGATGATCCTACCATGCCTGGATTAGAAGATACTGATGATGAGCTGGATGATGAAGGTATTTTCTCAGATTCTGATAAAGATGCTGATTTCACTAACTTGAATGATACTTATGAAGTTCCACAGTCTCCAATCTTAAGAATTCATAAGAATCATCCAACTAATCAAATCATTGGTCCTTCTACTTCTGGAGTTATGACAAGACACAAAGCTAAGAGTTTCACAACACCTCACAATGCTTTACTTAGCTTTGTGTATAAACAAAACAGGCTGAATCATAAGGATCATCAAACCTGCCTATTTACTTGTTTCATCTCTCAAGAGGAACCCAAGAATATTGCTCAAGCATTGACTAAAGAAAGCTGGGTTGAAGCTATGCAGGAAGAACTTCTTCAATTTAAACTTCAAGAAGTTTGGGTTTTATGTGATCTTCCAGATGAGAAGAGAGTTATTGGAACCAGATGGGTTTTCAGAGTGAAAAGAGATGAAAGAGGCAATGTTATCAAGAACAAGGCAAGATTAGTAGCTCAAGGTTACAGACAAGAAGAAGGAGTAGATTATGATGAAGTATTTGCTCCTTGTTGGGAATTATGTGAAGTATGGATTATGCTGAACTTACTGCTGAAAGGATTCTGCTGAAGTAGTGTGGATTCTATCAAAGACATAATTCTACTGAAGAATATAGTCGATAGTTTGTTTCTGCGGAAGTTTATATTCCGTGTTTAGTATATTTAGTTTGGATATACATGAGCTTTATTAGGAAGTGATTGTGTATATCTTATTTAGTTTTATGTTTATACGTTTCTTGGGAAACGGTTTAGGGTTTTGTTTAGGGTTACTTGTCTATAAAAGGAACACAATAGTATGAGTTATGGACCGATTGGAAAAACAAAGTTTTAGTTAATATAAAGATCCATAGAGGATCACAGAGTTCTTAGTTATTTGTGTTGCTTGTGTTTATAATCCCGCTACTAAATACAAGTTGTAGAGATTGTCTTTTACTGTGCTTGTGATTAAATAGGCATAGCTAACGATCCACGAGCTCAAGATCTATCAAGGTCTGCTAGTTTCTACAAGTGGTATCAAAGCCTCGTGAGAGTCTCTACGATACTAAGAGCTGTTCTTTACTTTAATCCTTTCAATCACTACATTCTTCACCATGTCTGGAGTTGTGGACGATGTTTAAGTTACCAACAACAATAACAGTGCCTCCCTACAACAGCTTAGTCTATCCAACAGCAATGCTAAATTCTCACACTTGAAGCGAGAATAGTATGATCTATAGGCCATGCAGATGCAAAACTGGATTTCCAACATTGATTGGAATCTCTGGTCAATTGTGCAGAAGGGAAACAGTTTAAAAAGGACAACCACTGATCCTGATGAAACTGTTGTTATTATTCCTCCAAAATCTGCTGATGAAATCCTGGCCGTTCAAAGAGAGCACAAGGTGAGAACTATACTTCTTCAGGTGATACCTCAAGATCACTTGAGTGACTTTCATTATATGGTGGATGCTAAAGATATATGGTTGGCGATCAAGGTTAAGTTCGGAGGGAATGAGGAGTCTAGGAGGATGAAAAAGTCCATGATGCGACAACAGTTTCAAGACTTTCACATCACTGAAGAGGAAGAAATTCACAAGGGCTATGACAGATTTCACAAAATCTTAAGTCAGTTAAATCAGCTACAGGTAAAGCCAGATAATGATGATTGTAATTCTAAGTTCTTGAGATCATTACCTCCATCCTGGCTGCAAGTGAGCATTACTTTAAAAGCTAAAGGTGGTCTGGATATGCTTAGTTTTGATGAGCTGTATAACAAACTTAAAGCTCTTGAACATGATGTAAAAAGTCCTTTTCGATCATCATCTACTGCTGGTCACACAGCTTTTGTTGGAGCTTCTACCCCAAAGATGTCACATGCTCCAATTCCTACTTATTCATCATCATCCTATACCAACACTCCATCAAGTTCTCAATCTAGAGGTATAATGGAAGATGTGCTTGGATCCTTCTTTGCTGAATATGATCCTCAACAGGAACTTGCCTATGAAGACTTTGATCAAGTGGATCCGCTGGAGATGGAAGAGATGAATCTGAGGTGGCAGGTGGCTATGCTGTCCATGGATATCAAGAGGTTTGAGCGCAAAGCTAGGAGGATGTTTGGCTTCCAAGGAAGAGATCCAGCTAGGTTTGACAAAAGGAAGGTCAAGTGCTTTACATGTCAACAGATGGGTCACTTCTCTAGAGAGTGCAAAGATAGGAAACCTGGTGATGAGACGAGATACTCTACTTATCAACAGAATCAAAGGGATGCTGGAAAGACCTCAGCTGCTTTGGTCACTATTGATAAAACTGTGGATTGGACGCAACATGAGCTGGAGAATGATGATGATCTTGGTGGTGACAATACTGGGTTGTTTGCAGGATGTACTTCAGAGGATAGGCATGATCAGATTGCCTTTATGGGAATCTCTCAGGTACAAAATTGTTTGTTTGGTTGTAGTGAGCGTTATAATGAACTCAAAGAAGCTTATGATATTTTGAAAACTAAATATAATGAATGCTATGTTGAGGTTGAAGCTTATAAACAAGCTTTAAAAACATTAGAAAGACAAAAGGTATGGTTTCAGAAGAATCAAATAGCTTATGATGAAAAAATTAGGATATTAGAGAGTGATCTTGAATGTTCTAATAATGAGTTAAAAAGATCTGAGAAGTTAAGAGCAGATGTAATGTCAGAGAATCTAGAGTTGAAACAGAAACTAGATGAGGAGATAACTAGACATAAAGAGTGGCAAAAAGCTGGTCTAAATCTAGCTAAAGAGCGCTATGTTAGTCAAACTCCAAACACTACTATAGGTTTAGGATTTAAGAAGTATGTAGGTTTAGAAGCTAGGGAGGACACACGTAAATCTACACAAGCAGGCCTAGCTAATTTTGTGAAAGAAGGTAACCTACATACTGTTCGTGGACCTATTAGAGGTGAGTTCATGCCCACTGACCTTTCTATTTCTGTCGACTTTGATGGATCACACCATCTATATGGCAAAAAGTCATGTGACTTGCCAGACCCTGATACTTCTTCTAATGACTTTGTCTCTTGTGTTAACAGTGACAAGTCCTCCGAGCAAGGGTCTACAGAGTGTGATTCAAATGACAAGCCTGACCTTCCCAAGTCTTCACCCCTGCCTGCACCCAAGACTACCTATAAGCATATCAGAGTTGCTGCCAAGGAATCAACTTCCAAGACAATTCCCTCTGAAGACCTGTTTTCTAATTCTTTGCATAATAATTCTGTTAAAAACAATTCCTTTTATGGTTTTGGTTTGAATACTTCTGCTTGTAATAGAACATCTTTTGGTTTGAATAAATCTTCTAAACAGAAGACATGTTTTGTGTGTGGAAGTAAATTTCATTTAATTAAGGATTGTGATTATCATGAGCAAAGAATGGGTAGGAGTGGTGATTCTAGGATATCTAGACCAATGTGGACCAATGTTAATGCTATACCACCTTATGTTCCACAAGCATCTTATACTGATTCTCCTTTTACATGGAGAAGATCGTTTGCTAAACCATATGTGCAACCTACAAGTTCATATTTTCATAATGGTTTTTGGCCTGGATATGTTGACTCTATGAATGCTGGGAAAGGGTATATGGATACTGCTGTCAAGTCCTCAGCAGGTTGTTCTTGGAATCAAAGGGGACCTAAATTTCAATGGAAACCCAAGAACAATAGTGGTTCTTTTACATCTGCTTGGCACAAATCTAATGATCCACAAGGCAGGTTCAAGTCATCAATGACTTGAGCCTCCATAGTGTACTAATATTTTGTATATTTTTGTTGTGGTTGTAGGATCATCCCCTTAAGCATAAGGATATTGGAATTGTTGACAGTGGTTGTTCAAGAAGTATGTCTGGAAACAGGGATTTGATGCATAACTTTGTACCTATTGATGGAGGAGGCAATGTGACCTTTGGTGGAAGTGATGGGAGAATTACTGGGAAAGGGACCATCAAAACACCTCAACTGGATTTTGAGAATGTATACTATGTCGAGGAACTCCAACACTTCAATTTGTTCTCAGTCTCACAAATCTGTGACACCAAGAACAAAGTACTCTTCTCAGAGGATGAATGTCTTGTGCTGTCTAAAGACTTCAAACTCCCAGAAGAAACCTCAATTCTGCTGAGAGTTCCTCGAAATCACAATCTTTATACATTCAACTTAACTGATGTTAAACCAGAAGGTGACTTAACTTGTTTGGTGGCCAAAGCATCCCTGGATGAGTCTACCAAATGGCATAGGAGTATGGCTCATGTGAACTTCAAGACCATAAACCAGCTCTCTAAACTGAGTCTTGTTGAAGGTCTACCTTCCAAAGTATTCACCAATGATCATAATTGTGTTGCATGCAACAAATGAAAGCAACACAGAGCCTCATACAAAGTTGTTACTGCTATGAGCATTATTTCTGAACCTCTTCAGCTGCTTCATATGGATCTTTTTGGTCCAACTCAAATAAGAAGCATAGATCACAAGCATTTTTGTTTGGTTATCACTGATGGCTATAGTAGATTTTGTTGGGTATTCTCTCTGAGGACTAAAGATGAAACCTCTCAAGTACTGAAAGACTTCATTACCCTTGTGGAAAATCAGTTGAACAAGAAGGTTAAAGGAATCCGGTGTGATAATGGGACAGAGTTCAAGAATGCTGTACTTATAGAACTCTGCAGGTCTAAAGGTATTAAAAGAGACTATAGCACTCCAAGAACCCCACAACAAAATGGGGTGGCTGAATGGAAGAATAGGAGCTTGATAGAGGCTATAAGATCTATGCTAGCAGACTCTAATTTACCCACTATGTTTTGGACTGAAGCTGTTGGCACAGCTTGTTATGTACTGAACAGGGTATCCATTACTAGACCTCACTTGAAAACACCATATGAACTTTTGTTTGGGAAAGGTCCTGCTATACATTACCTCAAACCTTTTGGCTGTCAAGTGACAATTCTTAATACTAGTGATCCACTTGGTAAATTTGATGAGAAGGCTGATGATGGTTATATTGTGGGCTATTCAACTCATAGTAAGGCTTACAGGGTGTACAACTTGTCTGCTAGGAAGATAGAGGAGACTTTGAACCTGAGATATCTTGAAGATAAGCCTAATGTTCAAGGACAGGGTCATGTGTGGTCATTTTACCTTGATTACTTAACTGATTATTTGGGTAATTCTAGACATCTGGCTAACCAAAATGCAGGTAATCAAGAGTCTCCTACTAACAATGCAGGTACATTGGATGCTGATTCTGACAGTGAGCTTGAAGATGGTGAACAACCTATTACTGTGCCTTCTTTCTCCACTAACAATTTTGAAGGAGACTCTACTAAAGATGGTGCTGATGAGAGTGATGATGATTCACAATATGCTGAAGACCTTGCTAGGCTAAAGAAACAGGAGTATGCAGCTAACCTAGAAGCTGAGAGAAATGCTAAGGAGAGTGCAAGAGAAGACATCAGTGGAAACAATCATTCTGCTAAAAGTAATCCTGTTTCTCCTATCATCTCCAAATCTGCTGAAGGACATGTTGTTTCTACTCCTATTTCTACTAGAGAGTCAACAGACCTTGGAGAACCTTATACACATTTTCCAAGACCTTCTGATCTTGGTCATCATCAACCAAAAGCTGGCATCTTCACCTCACCTTCCTATGATACTGACTTTGAACCCACAGTGACTAATCTTGATTCCTCCATTGATGTCAACACCACTGCTACCAAAAGGATCAACAATGCTCATCCACAGTCCAATATTATTGATGATCCTAATGCACCTGTTAGAACTAGGGGCACTGTGTCAAGTTCTAAATATGGTCAAGTGGCTTTTATCTCTTATGTCTCCAATCAACAAAGAGACAATCATACAGACTATGAACATTGTCTGTTTGCCTGCTTTCTCTCTCAAGTGGAACCAACCAGTGTTACTCAAGCCCTTAAAGATTCCAGTTGGCTTGAAGCAATGCAGGAAGAAATGCAACAATTTCAAAATCAGCTGGTATGGATCTTGGTACCACTACCTGATGGAAAGTATGCAATTGGGACTAAATGGATCTTGAAGAATAAGAGAGATGCAAGAGGTGTTGTGATAAAAAACAAAGCTAGATTAGTTGCTCAGGGTTATAGACAAGAGGAGGGGATTGACTATGATGAGGTGTTTGCACCTGTTGCTAGAGTTGAAGCCATTCGGATATATTTGGCTTATGTATCCTACATGGGCTTTATGGTATATCAAATGGATGTTAAAGGTGCTTTCCTGTATGGAGAAATAGAAGAGGAAGTTTATGTCACTCAACCTAAAGGATTTGAAGACCCAGATCATCCTAATCATGTTTACAAAGTAGTCAAAGCTCTATATGGACTTCATCAGGCACCCAGAGCTTGGTATGCTAGGCTTTCATCATTCCTGCTGAAGCATGGCTGTAGAAGAGGTGCAATTGATAAGACACTTTTCCTTAAGAAGAATTCCACAGACATTACTCTTGTGCAAGTGTATGTGGATGATATTATTTTTGGATCCACAAAAGAAGCTTGGTGCAGAGAGTTTGAGGAGCTTATGAAGGGAGAGTTTCAGATGAGTGCTATGGGGGAGTTGACTTTCTTTTTGGGTCTCCAAGTTCAGCAGAAACCTGATGGTATCTTTATCAGTCAGGACAAATATGTGAGGGACATCTTAAAAAAGTTTGGTATGGAGAGTGTATGGACTGCCACTACACCTTATGAAGCTCCAAAGACAAAGACCAACAATGAAGTAGATCCACCAGTGAATGTTCATTTATACAGATCTATGATTGGCTCTTTGATGTATTTAACAACTTCAAGGCCTGATATTACTTTTGCTGTGAGTGTTTGTTCGAGACATCAAGTTACTCCACTTACTTCCCATCTCAATGTTGTTAAGAAGATCTTTAAGTACTTCAAAGGCCAACCTCATCTAGGCCTTTGGTACCCAAAAGAGTCTCCATTTAAGCTGGAAGCATATAATGATAGTGACTATGCTGGTGCAAATCTGGATAGGAGGTCCACCACTGGAGGTTGCCAATTCCTTGGAAATAGATTGATTTCTTGGCAATGCAAGAAACAAACAATTGTGGCTACCTCATCTACTGAAGCAGAATATGTTGCAGCTGCTAACTGCTGTGGACAGGTTCTTTGGATACAAAATCAATTGTTGGATTATGGGTATAACTTCATGAACACAACAATTTTTATTGATAATCAAAGCACCATATGCATTGTCAAAAATCCAGTTTTTCACAGTCGAACAAAACATATTGAAATCAGGCACCACTTTATAAGGAATGCATATGACAAACATTTGATAAAAGTGTTCACACTGATGATAATGTGGCAGATTCGTTAACAAAGGCTTTTGATGGACCAAGATTTCAACACCTTGTGGTCCATATCGGTATGCTTAACCCTTAACTGCAAAGTTTAAGGGGAGGCATAGGCCTTAGGGGAGGCATATGCCTCAGGGGAGGAATTGTGTACACTTTGCATGTTTTTATGTAATTTTTAGCTTTTTAGATTTTTATGTATACTTTGGGTTTGTTTGCTTTTCACTAACACTAACCACCTAATGTAATCTTAGTTTGTTTTTCTTTGTTGGTTTGTGTGTTTCTCTCTGGTTATTCAAGTTGGAATTTACCATGGTTGTTAATTTGGAATATGGTCAAGAAAGCTCTAAAGTTGGTTTCTACTGAATTCAAAGTGCTGAAGTGAGCTATTTGTTTCCACTGAAGACAATGTACTTAAGTTATAATGTTCATTCAAGAGAAATACTGAAGCAAATTGTTCATTCATTCATAAGAGAAACAGTTTACAGCTTACAGCTTACAGAGTACAATCAACATCAAATGTAACTACATGATCTACTAATCCTAATCTAGTTCATATCATCTATTCCAACATCTAACAGAATGTTGGATATGCATGATCGCTCACATCTTTCACACTAGATGCTGGATATGCGTTTGTGAAGTCTTGCATAACCACCCATTCCTTCTATCTCGATGGTGGGAGGTGCACGACTACTATGACGAGGATGCTAAGGATCAAAATGGAATGGATGGATTGATGAAAATTGTGATGATGACAATGACCACGCATGATGATGGAGAAAAATAATATGTCCTTTGTGGTTCATCTATTGATTTCAACCAAAATGCAATCAATCCACCATCCTTAAGCATTTACTCTATACGATGTGTGTTGATGCACCAAAACCTGGTGCAGAAAGACCAAGAACCACCTCTCTATCCTTAGGGAGTGGCAGATTCCTGGCACGTGGCCTTCATTGAGGCTGAGGTGCTGGAGGTTGGGAGTAAGATGTTCTCTCCTTATAGGAGTCATCAGAATCATCAGCAGATTCACTTGGATTCACTACACTATCATCTTCTGAAGAAGGGAGAAAGGGTGATTTACTTGGTCGTGGATATGGTTGAGGAAAGTAATGAAGCCAAGGGTTTGAATCATCACTTGATGATGATGATGATGATGATAATGAGGATGCTGTTGTGAGATATATGATCTCTGGTTTAGTACTCATGGTTGATTGTGGTTAATTTTGGAGCATTGATGAAATTAGGGTTTGTGATGAAATTTGGGGGTTTTTGATGAAGAGTTATGTGTGCATTGGGATTGTTTTATAGACAGTTTCAAGACTTAATGAGAATTAATGCGTATAGGTGAAACAGTAAAAAGATATTTACTGAAGCTTCTTGAATACGTGATCTATTTCTGCTGATTGGTATTCTTCAGCAGAATGACTAGTGTTTCTACCGAAGTTGAAAGTTAAATTGGGTAAAAGTAGCAGTCCACGTCAGCACTGGTCAACAATTTGACCAAAATTGGGAAACTACTACTTATTCGCTATTCGCATATCTTCGTCTCAAATTAAACGATTCCCTCTTTACTCACATTCAAAACACTTCCACTTGTGTGAATCTTAACCCTAACTTACAATTTTTCTCATGGCGCTTCAATTCAAACATGATCATAATAAAGTCACTTTTCTTGGAATGGCTAAGGGTGATGAGTTGTATAGACCAATGGTAGAATTCTTACAGAGGTCCAAGATTCATTATGCTTTAACACATTCTCCGAATGCTATATATGAATCGTTGGTTACTCAATTTTGGGTGACTGCTACAAAACGGAGTGATACGGAGATTGTCGCAGTGATCGACGGAACATAGCATGTGGTGACAGAGGAGCGGATTAGAAGACAACTTCGTTTGGATGATGAGAATGGGGTTTATCATTCTAATGCTGCTGTGGTACTTGATGGGCTAAGAGCAATTGGATATCAAGGTACAAGGACTGACATGTGGTTAAAGAATCAGCTTTGTCCTATGTGGAGGTTTTTGGTTCATACATTGCTTCAGTGTTTAAGCAATAAATCAGGAGGATGGGATCAATTCTCTACTCATTTGGGATGTGGTATTATATGTCTATCTCAGGGTTTAACTTATAATTTTTCTAAGTTTATTTTCGATAATATGGTTGAGAATATAACTAGGAAAAAGAGCAAGTTTTTGATGTACCCTAGGTTTTTAAAGATGATCTTAGATGTTAATACCCCAACCCAAGCTTTTTATCCCATAGGAGCTTTAACTTCTAAGCTGTTTGCTTCAATGAGAACTAAGTTTAAGGGGACACATTATCCTTTACTGGCAGCTATGTTGCCTCAAAACAATGAAGCTGCTAATGAGAATAATGTTGTTGGTGATCCATCTTCTACCAATGCTACTGATGGTAATCCTTCAGTTGCTATGGATGAGGGTCCTTCTACTGCTGCTGAAGCATCTAATGTTTCTCCTGACCTACCTCCACCTATACCTTCACCTAGACCTAGTCCAAGTCCACCACCTACTTAAGTTTCTCTTGATGAAGTTGATCATGAAACTGATAAACTGCCCACACCTAGTCCTGTTAGGAATCAATTTGATGAAGGATTTCCTAATTTTGAGCATGTTCATATTTCTCCTGAAAGGCCCAATGAAGCTCCCATTACCACTGAGCAATCAGCTGGTGGAGCTGAGGACCCTATTACACTTACATCTATATATGCTCTAGTGAACAGGTATGCAGGTGAGGTGGCTGATCTCAAGAAAGAGCTTGCAGCGACCAAGTCTACTCTTGGTGGTAAGATTGTGGAGTTGCAGAATAAAGTTAAGAACTTGGAGGAACAACTTGGAAAAAGGAGCAAAAGGAGAGTTTTGGTTTCTTCTGATGAGGAGCAAGAAGAGACTCAGCTTGCATCACTAGGAATCTTGGCTGATGCAGCTCTAACAACTGATGTTTCTTCTCCTATTGCTGGCGAATCTTCAAAGAAACAAGAAACAGCTGTGTTTACAAAGAAGAGGAAAAGACAATATCTGAATAAGGAATCCACTGAAGCTTCTGAGGCACCAAGTATTGATGTGGTGTCTACTGATGTTCAAATGGAGGATCTGGCTACTGAACATGGTCAAGCCTCTTTTGTAAAAGAACAACCAAGTTCTCAACCTTCAGCAGATGATACTGAAGTGTTTATTGCTGGACGAAGTTATAATTTGGATTCTACTGCTGAAGTCTTTTCTACACCTGTTGAGGCATTTTCTTAACCTGTTTTGTCTGATGTTAATATGGGTGTTTCTTCTGAAGTTCTTTCTGTGCATATTTCTCCAACTGGTTCTGCTGAGGAACCTTCTGACAAAGGAAAGGAAGCTGTCGTAGATGACATGATTGGTTCAGATCTGGTGTCTGAAGAAGAAAGGCTTGCTCAAGATAGGATGTTTGCTGATTATGAAAATATGCAGAAGAGTCATGTAGTGGCTGAATTTCTTAATGCTCAGTCTGATTCTACTTTGTCTACTGAGAGAAAACGAGAGCTTGATGTATTATTTCCTAAAATCACTGATGCTCAATGGGATGCCTATACTAATCAAGGTGCATCTGATCCTAATCTTGCAAAACGAATTTTAGGTGCAGCCTTTGATAGTAAGAATTTTGTGGCTCAAATGGTGGCTCTTGGAAAACAAAAAAAGCTAGAGGCAGCTGCAAAGAGGAGAGATATTGTTGCTCAAAGAAATAAAGCTAAAAGGGAAAAACCAATGACTGTAGCTCAGAAGAGAGCTCATATGAGGAGGATTGTGAAGAATCAGAGTTCTACTGTATACAACACTGGTATGTCAATGAAGCAAATCTTAGCTTTGTCTGATGATGCTTTGATCAGAAAGTATAATATGATTATGAAGTTTTCTTCATCTTCATATGATTCTACCTCTTCTTCTTCATTGAAAAGGATTACTGATACTTCAAATGTTCCTAAAGCAAAGAGAGCTAAGACAGTTGAGATAGTGGAAAAATTTGATGCTGTTTCACCTCAGGTGATATCT
The DNA here is from genome assembly GCA_019973895.1 of Chrysanthemum seticuspe. Taxonomy (NCBI): domain Eukaryota; kingdom Viridiplantae; phylum Streptophyta; class Magnoliopsida; order Asterales; family Asteraceae; genus Chrysanthemum; species Chrysanthemum seticuspe. The sequence goes on from BPTQ01000005.1 coordinate 320,619,058, forward strand.
CAAGTTGTTACTACTGAAACAACTCCTGAAGCTACTCCTTCCACTGATTAGGTTTCTTCTGCTGAACCTTCTCTTGTTTCTCCTGAAGTATTGCCTAGTGTTGCATCTGTTGATAATTTGGGAGATAAATTGAGTAAGAAAGATGATCTAAAGGTTGCTAAAGCTAAGAAAGCAAGAGAGATGCTTGCCAGAATGAATTTCTTACGTGATGGTGTTCCAATTAAGTCTACTTCTGCTTCTTCTTCTCAAGCTGAAGATGTTCTTGAAAAGTCTGAGGAAGGATCATCTCAGGGGATTTATACACCTGGTAGGAGGAAGAAAAGCATAGCTAAAAAGAAACTTAGTTCTTTAAGGAGCTCTGTGAGACTAGCTAGGAAACATCTTTCCAAAAGTATCTCTTTAGATCTCAAAGTTGTTGAGTCAACTTTTATTAAAGAAGGAACTGTTGATGTTTTTCCTGAAGGAACACATGCTGTATTGATCAATTGGACAGCTAGGAAGCTTAACACTATTGATCGACTGGATAATTCTACTATACAGTTCAACTTCTTGAAGGAAATCTTTCATTTGGTGGATAGACATGATTTGAAGATGCTGTATGAACATGTCACTCAGCATTATACTATTCATTCACCACAGGGTTCTGGTTTATATTTACTGGGTGATCTTCAAGTCTTGTTTGATTCTCATTTTCCAGATGGTAAAGGGTATTCTATTTGGAAGAATTCACATAAGTGGGAGATTGAGAGTTAGAGATTCTATCCTTTGCCATGTGTTCATGTGGTTCAGACACAATGTGGTATGATTTTGTGTATGTTCTCGGATAAGACTTATCCTTTGTCTGTTCCATTAATGGAAAGAATGCTAAGACAGAAGTTGGAAGTACCTCCTAATCCAGTTGGCAATGATGGGCTTCATGCATCACAGTGTGTTGGAGTGATTAAAACTCAGCTTCTGCAACATAAAGGTTCATCTTGAGTGTGGTATTTTGTATCTTTTGTAATATTTGTTTTCTTTATTTTTAAGTTAAAAAAAAATTGTATATGTTTGAGTTTGTCTAACTTTCATTGCAGGTTTGTTGTATGTTATTGTTGGTTATTGACTCACCAGATATACCTTGTGTATGTCAAAGAGTTAGCTAGTCCAAGGGGTACAACTTTGGTAAAGACACATCAAATCTGTTGATAGCTGTAATGGTTTGCTCAAAATCATAGGGACTGCAACCACCCATGCTTCATTGCTGAGGCTTGTATGGTCATCAATTCACCATGGTTTCTTCCTTTTTGGAATCCAAGAATTGACTAGCCCACATGTATATGGCTTGTGGTAAAGGCATTGGAATACCATATTTGGTTATCAATTCACCAATTCTAAGAATTGACTAGTCCTGAGCACACGGCTACAGGTAAAGACATTTCAAATCCGTTTATGGTTACTCGTTTGCCAATAAATCAGATGGTTATCACTGTACCATAGTTTTCGAACTGAAACATTTGGCTACTCCAGTAGTGATGGCTATTGGTAAAGAGACATCAAATCCATTATTTTCAATGATTCACCTCTCACAGGAGTTAACACACCTGGATGTGATGAGAATAGTATGAAACTAATATGTTTTGATGTACATGTTGTCATTTGTTGCTGCAAAGCTATGGAGTTTCAGCGTTTATTCATCAAAGAGATGTTCTTCTTTTGATTCTTTGCTGATGATGTTCGTGTACAATCCTCTGGTGCTGCCTAGTTAACGATCTATCAAGAAACTGGAACTTAACCAAGTCAAATTCCAGTTTAGGGGAGGATTGTTGGGAATTATGTGAAGTATGGATTATGCTGAACTTACTGCCGAAAGGATTCTGCTGAAGTAGTGTGGATTCTACCGAAGACATAATTCTGCTAAAGAATATAGTCGATAGTTTGTTTCAGCGGAAGTTTATATTCCGTGTTTAGTATATTTAGTTTGGATATACATGAGCTTTATTAGGAAGTGATTGTGTATATCTTATTTAGTTTTATGTTTATACGTTTCTTGGGAAACGGTTTAGGGTTTTGTTTAGGGTTCCTTGTCTATAAAAGGAACACAATAGTATGAGTTATGGACCGATTGGAAAAACAAAGTTTTAGTTAATATAAAGATCCATAGAGGATCACAGAGTTCTTAGTTATTTGTGTTGCTTGTGTTTATAATTCCGCTACTAAATACAAGTTGTAGAGATTGTCTTTTACTATGCTTGTGATTACATAGGCATAGCTAACGATCCACGAGCTCAAGATCTATCAAGGTCTGCTAGTTTCTACACTCCTGTAGCAAGGATTTAGGCTATTAGAATATTTCTTGCTTTTGCTTCATATATGGGTTTTCAGGTTTACCAAATGGATGTCAAGAGTGCCTTTCTCTATGGCACTATTACAGAAGAGGTGTATGTTAAACAACCTCCAGGTTTTGAAGATCCTAAGCACCCTAACAAAGTCTACAAGGTGGTTAAGGCTCTTTATGGCCTTCATCAGGCACCTAGAGCTTAGTATGAGAGGCTCTCCACTTTCTTATTAAAACCTGGTTACAAAAGGGGAGCTATTGACAAGACTTTGTTTATCAAGAGAGACACGAAGGATATCATGTTAGTTCATGTGTATGTTGATGATATCATCTTTGGAGCTACCAAACAGTCTATGGTGAAGGAGTTTGAGCAGCTGATGCAGAAAGAATTTCAGATGAGTTCAACGGGTGAGTTAACTTTCTTTTTAGGACTTCAAGTTAAGCAGTCTAAGGAAGGTATTTTTATCAGTCAAGACAAGTATGTATCTGACATACTTAAGAAGTTCAGTTTTGATGCTATGAAGCCAGTAACTACACCTATTAAATCAATTAACTCATTGGGCAAAGATGAAGATGGACAACCTTTTGAAGTCAAGTTATACAGATCAATGATTGGCTGTCTAATGTATTTCACTGTATCAAGGCCTGATATCATGTTTGCAGTGTGTTTATGTGCAAGATATCAAGTCTCACCAAAGGTGTCTCATATGAATGCTGTCAAGAGGATTTTTAGTTATTTGAAACAACAACCCAAGTTGGGGTTGTGGTATCCTAAGGATTCACCCTTTCACTTAGAAGCTTTTTTAGATAGTGATTATGCAGGTGATAACTATGATAAAAGATCAACAACTGGAGGATGCCAATATCTTGGAAGAAGGTTAGTCTCCTGGCAATGCAAGAAGCAGACAATTGCAGCAACATCATCTACTAAAGCTGAATATGTGGCTGCTGCAAGCAGTTGTGGACAAGTTTTGTGGATGCAGAATCAACTCTTGGACTATGGGTTCAATTTTAAGAATACTCCTATCAGTATTGATAATGAGAGTACTATCTGTATTGTGAAGAATCCAGTTTATCATTCAAAGACCAAGCACATTCAGATTAGGCATCACTTCATCAGAGATTGTTATGAGCACAGGCTCATTAATGTTGTTAAGGTTTACACAGATGACAATGTAGCTGGCTTACTCACCAAAGGCTTTGATGTATCAAGATTCAATCACTTGGTGGTGAGCATTGGCATGATTAACTACTGAGCTACATTTGAGGGGAGGACTATAAGGTGTTAGTATAGTCCTATGCATTGTTTGAGGGGAGGATATGTATGTATACTTAGTTTTTACAGAGGAACTTTGGAAAGTACTGCTTGGAAAGTACTGCTTGGGAAAGTACTGCTTATGTGGAAAGTACTGTTTGTCGTATTAAAGTATTGTTCCAACGGTAATATTGAAGGGTAATTGTTAGTAACGGTAACTTTGTTATTATGGGTTGTGATTTTTCAAATCCCACCTATAAATAACTACTTTTCGAGTTTCCCTCTAATATTGCTACATTAGAATCTTTTCCTTCTTTATCTCACCATTCACCATCTCTTTATTACTCGATCATATCTTGTAACTGTGCTCATCTATTCATCAATGGCGAATCGACCTACTGTTTCAAAGCACAATATGGTGGCTAATTTGGACAAGACTAAGGCGAATGTGGCTTTTCACGATATCATTGGTTATCTTACTGGATCACCAATCAGTTATGCTCCTTTAGTGGCGCCGGAAATAATTGCACCTTGGATTTATGAATTTTGGGCTAATGCACGAGATAATATGGAAGAAGATGAATACTATATTAGATCAACAGTTGCTGGAAGAACTATCAAGATTACAGAGGCCTCTATTCGCGAAGATTTATTATTTGGTGATGAAGAAGGGGCTATTCGTTTTGACAAGCAACTGCTTTGGGATACGTTTAGGGATCTTGGTTATGAAGGGTCTTTGACAAAACAAACGTTCAAGAAAGCTTTATTCTGTCCTCAATGGAAGTTTTTAATTCATGTATTGCTCCATTGCATAAGTGCTAAAAGTACTTCTTGGGAGCAGTTTGGGTCAAATATTGCATCTGCCATGGTTGGATTAGCTACAAATCGAGTGTTTAACTTTTCAAGGCTAATTCTGGATGGGATGCTTTCACATATATCATCTGGGTCAAAATGATTAATGTACCCAAGGTTTGCACAGGTTTTCTTAAACAAGCAATTGGCTGATGTACCAAAACCTACTGATTTGTTACCTGTCATTGTGCAATAAGCCAAAATCTTTACATGGCAAGGAGGAGTGCTTTATTTAGAGGAGAAGATACTCCATTAACTGCTTCGATGATGGAGGTTGTTCAGGCTGTTCGTGATTAAGCTGGAGATGATGAAGAGAGTGAAGGTACTGCGTCTGCACAAGGTACTGCTTCACAAAGTGCTGCATCTCAAAGTGCTGCATCTCAGAGTTTTGCATCACAAAGTACTGGAACACAACGTACTACATCACAAGGTACTGCTTCTCAAAGTACTGAATTTCAAGAGCATATTGCAGTTACACCTCCACAATCTACACATGTGTCTCCACAACCATCTCCACACGAAGAATCTTTGACATCTAGAGGAGCTGAACCAGCCATGGAGACTGAAGGTCAAGTTCTCACCAATTATGCTTTGACTAGAGAATTGACAAGATTGAAGAAACTCTTTGAAGAGAAAGCTAAAGAGTTTAGGCATTTAAAACTCAAATATCGAAGGCTGAGGAATTATGTTACGCCTTTTGTTAAACGTTATCGGTTATGGGTTAAGGAAGAAAACAAGCGTCGAAGGCAGTTTACAAAGGCTTCGAAAACCAAGAAGGTTCATAAACCATCTTCTGTCAATTTGGGGAGGAATTTAGATGAAAATTTGAAAGAAGATGTTCTTAAGGAGAAAGAATCTAAAGGTACTGAAGAACAAATTATTATTGAAAGTACTGAAGAAGAAAGGACTGAAAATCAAGGTACTGAACAACAAGGTACTGCTTTTGATCAAGGTACTGAGCAACAAAGTACTGCTCTTCATGGAACCTTCAGACAAGAAGTTATTACTCCAAGAGTATTAGATTTTGAAGAGGAAGTTGGTCCTTCAACAATTGTTATTCATGATGAAGAACAACCTGGTCCTTCAACAACTGCCATACCATAAGTACCTGAAAGAACTGCAAGTGATGATGAACTTGTTGCAACCATACTGCATGATTTATCAAGGCCAAGGGGTGTTACTATTTCTGAAGTTGCAGAGGAACAAACAAGAGCTTCTCAACCTGCTATAGATCCTAAAGACAAAGGAAAGGGTATTCTGGTAGAAACTAAGAAGAAAAAGCTAACTTTGGCAGATATTAGAGCAATTGAAGTTGCTAGGAATGAAGAAGATGCTAAAAAGGTCCAAGAAGAGCTTAATGCTGAAGTAGAGGCTGAAGTGACTAATGAAGAAGCAATGAATGAAGAAGTAGCTAGGAAGTTACAAGAAGAATTGAATGCTGAACCAGATGCTGAACCATTCAGTCACCTACACCTGTGTCTTTTATGCCTAGAATACCAAATCTTGCTAAAGAAAGGAATGCCATGATGGCTTATTTGAAAGCTAGAGGATATAAGGGATTGCAGAAGCTGAATTATATTGATATGAAAAGTCTATATAATGCTGAGAGAGAAGATTATAAGAAGGATGTTGCAAGCATCAAAGATTATAAAGATGAAGCTACTTGGACTGAAGATGAAAGAAAGAAAAGTTTGAAATGAAAAAGGAAAACAGAAGTTGATCAACAGTCTTCAAAGAAAGACAAAGTTGAGCTAAGGACTGAGACTAAGGATGAACTTAGAAACTATCTCAGAGTGGTAGATTTTGATTATTCCAAAGAAGATGCTGATATGAAGAAGAACAGATCTCAGATTACTACATTTGAAGTTGTGGAATCCAAAGATGGAAGATATATGATGTTTCATAGAGATGATGAAAGCTTCAAAGTGTTTAATAGACTATGGGATGTTCTGCATGCAATTAACAGAGTAGATTTATTTCATCTATACCATTTGGTGCGAGACTACTTTGAACATCACCCATTAGGAGGAATTGGATTAGTATTGCTTGGAGATCTCACTACAGCATGGGAAACTGAAGAATAGAGCAATGGTGAAATTTGGAAGAATCAAGAGAGCTGGGAAATTGTCTGTTGGAGATTCTTTGAAGAATCTAGAGTACATGTTCTAGAGCTGGAAAATGGGACAATGATTCACATGTTTGCAGACAGAAGATATCCTCTCACTGTCGATCTTATGAGAAGGATGCTAGAGCATGGATTGGAAGTGGAAGAGGATAATGAAACTGCTCTCATGGTCATCAATTTGTTTATAAACTGGACTACTATTGCTGAGGATGATCAATAACTTGTATGAATTTTATTTGAATAAATACTTTTTGATATATCAGTACTTTTATTCAAAGTACTGCTGATCAGACAGTACTTTCATCAAACTACTGTTTGCAGAAATAAACCAGTTACATGACTTTTAGAAGAAACCTTTTGCTAAGTAATAAATATTTTGAAACAAAGGTTGAATAAATGGTTTTTGAGATGGTAACATCAGTAGGTTATCAATCCACCATGGTTACAAAAGGATTGGCTAATCCATGAGCAAACGGCTCTGGTAAAGATATCTCAAATCCGTTTTTAGTTGACAACTTGCTAATAAGTTGTATGGTAATCAACTCACCATATCAGTTAATGTGAAGAGTTGGCTAGCCCACAAGAAAATGGCTTGTGGTAAAGGCTGTGGAAAAACCATTATTGGTAATTAGTTCACCATTAGATAAAAGAACTAACTAGTCCAGAAGGGTACAGCTTTTGGTAAAGACAAATCAAATATGTTGATAGCTGGTGATTTGCTAAAAATCATATGGTTATCAATGTACCATGGTCTTACACACCAAAACATTTGGCTACTCCAAAGTTAATGGCTTTGTTAAAGAGATTAAAATCCATTAATCTTCAATGATTCACCTCTCACAGGAGTTAACACACCTGGAAGTGATGAGAATAGTATGCAACTTAAACTGAATTAATGTACAAATAGTCATATGTTGCTGTGTTGCTGAAAAGATGGAGCTTGCTGGATGATGCTGTAAAAGATTAAAGATACTTTGATAAAGTGCAGAAACTACAATCCAAAGACAAAGACAATCATACCTTGAAGCTGGAAAAGTGAAAGATTAATTTACAAAGAAACTTGAAGTCAAACAAGTAGAATTCAAGTTAGGGGAGGATTGTTGGGATATGAAAGTGCTGAACAGTTAAAGTACTGAAGATTTACAAAGTACTGCAGAATGGCAAAGAACTAGAGAAAGTCAAAGAGTCAAAGTACTACTAATGATAAAGTCAAAGTACTGCTCATGAAGGTCAAAGTACTGCAAGAATTAAAGAACTGTTATTCATTTATGGAAAGTATTGTAATTCTAGATTAGATTACTTGTCGTACAAGGATACAATTGTAAACCGACTAGGGTTATCCTTGAGCCTATAAAAGGACCCCTAGATTGGCATTAGAGGTACGAATTCACAAGTCTTAGAGTTTACGATTACAAAGTTGTTTAGAGTTTAGAGAGTTCGATATTATTAGAGTTGTTAAAGTATCTGCATAAGAAGCAGATTTAGAGTTATTAATAAAGTTGTTCTTCTTAGATTTATTGAGTAAATTCCGCGTACTTAATAAAGATTACTCAGTGTTTCATTGTTAATAACTTAGGATTTATCCGAGGTTATTAAGCCTTAAACAAGCTAGTTAAGTTAGTTTGGTTAGAGTATATCGATCCAACACACTTCATTTTTATTACGATACCAAGTGTGACAACTCGTACTTTCAGGTCATTTCTCAAATTTACTATTCATATCGTGAATTTACTATTCATTAGTACTATTCATCGTCTTACTATTCATCGTTTTCGGAGTCGAAGTAATATTCTGAGAACGTATTTCAAAATTTTACTATTCACGAAACACTATTCATTCCAGGAGAAAATCACTATTCATGCTTCACTATTCATCGTTTATCGTAAACTAGGTTTACGAATATCAAATTCGCGTAACCTTAATGGTTTAGCTGCGAATTCATGAACAATCACCAAGGACATTTCATATAGACTAAGTTTAGTCTACATATCATTAGCATCATTATCATAATATTAGTTCATGCATGGTTTTGCATTTTACATTAAACGTATAATTTCTTATTAAATAAACGCTATCGCGTAATTAATTATTTTGAACAATTTAACCCGATACTTCTAAAAAATTATCCCAATATATTATTATACTCATATTAAGATTATAAAAATAATATTATTAGTTTACCCGGTGTTTTAAATTTATTTTGTATATAAATTGTTATATTTATATAATTACGACGATTTTCGTAAATACTATACGATAATTATTATTTCACTCAATTTTTGTAAGAAATGTAATTTTATAATTTTTATGACTTCAATATGTTTTATTTTGATCCGTTAAAATTTATATTTAGTTAACGCTACCTTACAAGCTCAAATATATACCTAATTACCAAACTATGCTTATACAAATACACATTTTACACTACATACAAATTCTTAATAAAAAAAAATATACATTAGTTAGTGTAATCACCCTTGTCAACACAAGGGTGACTCACACTCTTTATTTACAAAATATCTTGTCTTATATTGTATAATACTCAAACTTAATACATAACTACACATAGATCATTCATATCTTCAAAGTGTAAAACAAACTATCCTCTCTTCTTCCTCTTGCTAAGAACCGGCCACATAGAAGTTCCAAGAAGAAAATCATAAAAAATTTCAAGTCAAGTTCATATCAATCTAGGCACACTCTTAAGTAAGGTTTTGAAATAAAAACCTATGGTGTTTAGGATTAACCCTTGTTCATTTAACCTCATCAAGTAATTAGTAAGCATTTCATGGTCCTTTTCATCTTTTATATTCATATTATGTTCATTTTATCATGCTTGAGAAAAACATGCAAGTTATATTGATGTCTATACCACTTTTTATTGTTTTTAAGTGTTATAAATATATATTCATCATCCTATAATTACTCCTTGAAACATATCACTTTTGGTGATGTCTAGGAAACCATGACACCCTAAGAAGGTGTATGGTAGGATTAGAATAGTTTTCGCGTTGGTTTGAATTGGTTAGAATAGGTTTTCCGCGAGAAAAACTCATTTCGACAACTTTATTTAAAGGTCTGATCATATTTTTGAATTCTGGAATTTTTGACAGATTGTAAAAATTTTTGGGCTAGATATTTGGAAAATATACTTTAAAACGAAAACGGGGCCGTTTGAATGGTTAAAACGGAGTTATAATGAAGAAGTTATGCTATTTTCAAGTTAGACGACGGAAACTATAAAAATCAGAAATTTCATCATGTTACTTCCACTTTTTACGAGTAAAAAATGAGGCTTAAGCGTTATGAAATGTGTCGACTTATCAAAAATATATTAGTATATTTTAATACGAAGTTAAGGATATAGAATACGTAGAAAACGGACTTGTAACGATTAAATTACATGCGTTAAACAAAGTTGCCGTAACTATATTATATAAGCAAAACTAATATATTTCTATTAGACAAACATTACGGCCACAAATGACCATGTTGAGGGTCATTTTTAACATTGATGTAGTACTTTTTATAACATTGATGTAGTACTTTTTACAACATGATGTCTTCTAGTAAAAGTAAGTTCGCCTAGCATATTTTCCAAAATGTCCAACCGTTCGTCAAGCGGAGTTGTAACAAATAAAATGCGGTCACTTAAACTTTGCCGAAAACCACCCTTAAACAATACAAGTACCATACTTCACCTATATTTTTCTCTATGATCGAGACCTCTATGATGAAAACTTAAGTGCTAAAACTTTGAGATAATGATACAAGCTTCCCAAAACCATTGAGTTTGTTTCCTAACACTCGATGTGCACCATTTTACGACTAGCTTTTCAAGGCCGTTTAGTCACTTTCATGAAATTTTCAAATGACATTATTTTACAACGAAAAGTTATAATTTTCTAATAAACCATAAAATGACTATCGTAGTATATCATTTCAACATAAATACTTGTAAAGTAATTTATAAATTGACAAGACGTTATAAGATTATTTTTCGACGATTAGCGTTATTTTCAAAATTCACAAATGGTATAGATATCATATGAATTGCATGCATAACATTATATCATAACTTATTATGTATCATATAATTCTTAATAGGTCAAGGTTAGAGATTCACGCTACATTTCTGTGTACTCACTTTTGTCTTCGCATCAATTCACCAACTGAGTTTTCATAGCCCCGTTGTAGATGTTTATACTTATTTTCAAACCTACGGGGGAGAATACATTGCACATCATTTTTATTATGATGCCAAGTATATCAAATTCATTTACATTGCTTAAGTTACCTCATGCCATTTGAATGTCCCCATTACATATACATGAACCGTTAATTCTGAAAAAAGCAAGGGTGAGTGAATAGATCTATTGAGGGTGACTCCTCCATCCGTGCTGGTGGTCCCAACTGGTCAACGGATGCATTTCATTTAATATCATTATTGAGTTGTTTGGCATCAGAGCTATAGTTATAGAGAACTAGGTTGCATCATTGACCCTATACTATGACTACATCATCATAGCATCTCATCATTTCATCATAAGTGCATATTCACTTTACATGCGGATTCATATACATTTTATTCGAGTTATTTACTTTTATTTTACATCGGTCGCCACAGAGATGTCTTCAGATTCCGACACTATCACTATATCATCTGACACGAACATGGAGGATGTCTCATCTGATACCAACATGAACGATGCCTTATCACACACCACTGTAGTTTTATCTTCGATTGGCTCTACTTCAGACATACCACTTATAGTGCCTGACACCGAGACTAAACCCTTTGAGGAGGGCGAAGTCGCACCCACCCTACCAGTTAGCCCTACACACGGCCCGATTCACCCACCATCACAACTATTATCATCATCATCTTCATCATAATATCTTAGGGACCCTATGCCTACATCGGACTTGCCGCTCAAGAAGCGTGCACGTTTTGACATCCCTGCATCACCCTCTACTGAGCCTGAACAACCTGCTAGGTTCTAGATAGGTGAGAGCTCAAAGGTTGCTGCTGCTAGACAGCCTTCCACAGACACATTAGGGGCACGAGTAGATAGCCAAGAGGTACAGATTGATAGGATATTAGGACAGTTAGAGGAACTGTCATTGGATCGAGTGGAGGCCATTGAGGAGGAGATTGAGGGTCTCGTGATAGGTAGGGTTTCGATCGATGTCTCGTACCAGGGTTTAGAATCTAGGCAGTTAGAGAACCGGGAGCATATTGTTGAGTTGAGGCAGGAGATGCCTGAGTTATATGATAGAGCTGAGATGGCACAGGACGAGTTACAGCGACAGGCTCAGGAGTTGGCATTAGCTCGTGAGAGTATTGTTACTGCACAGGGTCAGATTAGAGAGTTGAGGGGTATGGTTGCTAGTTTGACTATACAGGTTCGAGATCTACAGGATCGATCAGGCGGAGCACCAGGAGGTGCCTAGTGTAGACTTTTATCATGTATAGTTTTTACTACTATTATCCTAGTCACGAGGTGTGTGACATAGTTTAAAGAACTTGTTGTCTTTTGGTTGTTGTACAAACAAATATATCAAATGTTGACTCTACTATGTGGGAATGGTTTTACTATCTATGATATCGGTCCACGTAGGCCGAAATTTTCATGTATATTATCCACGTGTGTTGTGATTATATTTGTGATATTTCTTGATTGTTCCGTTGTGATTTCATTTATATTATGCATGTTGTGGTTGTGGATATATATGTGTAATGTTTGTTTCTACTCACGAGTTCTCATAATTGTTTCATCTTATGGTTTTGAAGAGTAATGGTGCCAAAGAAAGCCACACCTGAATTGACACAAGCGGCTATGCAAAAGTTTGTGAGGGATAGTATAGCCAATGCATTAAGGACTGAAAGAGCAACAGTGGCGGTTGCTGTTGAGGCTGCAGCTACTGCCGAAGCCGCTAGACTTGCCAATGCTGCTGAGGCTGCAGCCACTGCCGAAGCTGCTAGACTTGCCACTGTTGCTGAGGCTGTAACTAATGTTGAAGCTGCCAGGCTTGCTAATGCCGCCGCGGCTGCGGCAACTGCTGAAGCTACTAGAATTGCGGCGGAAGCTGAAGCTGCTAGACTTGCTGCGACTGCAGGAATTGCAGGAGGGTCTGGGGTTCGAAGTTGTTCATATAAGGATTTTAAAAGCGGAGACCCCACAAAGTTCAAGGGCACTGAAGGGGCCACTGCTTTGGTTCGATGGTTCAAGAAAATGGAGTCTGTATTTCTGTTATGCAATTGCCCTGAGGATAGCAAAGGTTAAGTTTGCTACGAGTACACTACTGGATGGGGCAATGTCTTGGTGGAACTCGTATGCCCAGCCTATGGGAATGGAAAATGCTTTCAAGCTCACCTGGGAGCAATTCAAAGGTTTGTTAACAAAGAAGTATTGTCCGCGTACGGAGGTGAAAAAGTTGGAGACCGAATTTTATGAACTAGTAACTGTTGGGTATGACATTGATACTTACATTCGAAGGTTTCAATAATTGGTCGCGTTATCTCCGTCTATGGTTTCGGATAACGAGAAGCTACTGGAGGCTTTCATTGGGGGACTTCCCCAGATTATTCAAGGAGATGTGATTTCTTTTGATCCGCAAACGATTGAAGAATCTATTTGAGTGTCTCAAAAGCTCATGGCACAAGTAGTAAAGAGAGGCAACATCACCAACACCAACCAAAACAACAACAATGCCAACAACCGCTCCAATTACAACAATAACCAAAACAATTACACCAATTACAACAATAACAACAATAACAACAACAAACGAAAGTGGGACAACAACAGAGGTGGAAATGTTACTCAGCAACCACCCAAGAGACAAGATGTTGCAAAGGCCTATGTTGCAGTCCCAAAGGAAAGAAAAGGGTACACGGGGATTTTGCCTGAGTGTGATAGGTGTTTGAGTCATCACAAGCCCGGTCGTTTCCCTGATCCATGCGGGAATTGTAAGAAAGTAGGTCATCAAACCAGGGAATGCAAGCTGCCAGCTATGGGGGAAAATCAAAAACCACAAGTGACATGTTTTGGTTGTGGAGAAAGGGGACTCTACAAGACTGACTGTCCAAAGGGAAGGAACCAAGAAAACAGGAATCAAGGTGGAATGGCACAAGGAAGAGCCTATGTTATGGGAGGTGGAGAAGCCAAGGAGGACCGAAATGTTGTCATGGGTACGTTCCTTATCAATAATCGTTATGCATCAGTTTTATTTGATTCGGGAGCCGATAAGAGCTTTGTGTCCACTATATTTGCACCTTTACTCAATATCAAACCAAACACATTAGACACATCATAAAACATTGAATTAGCTAACGGTAACTTAATTAGCACCGACACCATTGTCCGTGGTTGTACACTCAATTTTCTAAATCATCCCTTCAATATAGACCTTATGCCCGTAGAACTTGGTAGTTTCGACGTCATCATCGGCATGGATTGGTTATCCAAACATCGTGCAAGAATCATTTGTGATGAAAAAGTTGTTCATCTTCCTTACAACGGCGAAACTTTGATCATTCGTGGGGAAAGAAGTGGAACTAGACTCAGTATTATATCATGCATCAAAACGGAGAAGTACAGAAAGAAAGGTTGTTTTGCTTTCTTAGCACATATAACCGAAAAGAAGTCGGAAGAGAAGCGACTTGAGGATGTACCGATTGTTCAAGAATTTCCTGAAGTCTTTCCCGAAGACTTACCAGGACTTCCATCGGCACGTCAAGTAGAATTTCATATTGACTTAGTACCGGGAGCTGCACCAGTTGCGCGAGCACCTTACCGTCTAGCACCATCAGAAATGCATGAGTTGTCTAATCAGTTGCAAGAACTTTTAGACAAAGGATTCATTAGACCAAGTTCCTCGCCTTGGGGAGCACCGGTCTTGTTTGTGAAGAAGAAGGATGGATCCTTCAGAATGTGTACAGATTATAGAGAGCTGAACAAGTTAACGGTGAAGAACCGTTACTCACTTCCCAGAATCGATGACTTGTTAGATCAGTTGCAAGGCTCTAGTATCTACTCAAAGATTGACCTCAGGTCAAGTTACCATCAACTTAGAGTTCGGGAGGAGGATATCCCGAAAACAGCATTATGAGTTTCAACTTAAAGATTGACCTCATTATGAGTTTCAAGTAATGCCGTTCGGATTAACTAATGCACTTGCAGTATTCATGGATCTCATGAATAGGGTATGTAAACCGTATTTGGACAAGTTTGTGATAGTATTTATCGACGACATATTGATTTACTCAAAGAGCAAAGAAGAGCATGAAGGGCATTTAAGAACGATTTTAGGACTACTTAAGAATGAGAAGTTGTATGCCAAATTTTTGAAGTGTGATTTTTGGAACCACAAAGTACAATTTCTTGGTCATGTCATCGATAGTCAAGGATTACAAGTTGATCCTGCAAAGATTGAAGCCGTAAAAGATTAGGCTACTCCAACAAATCCTACAGAAATCCGACAATTTCTAGGACTTGCCGGGTATTACCGAAGATTCATCGAAGGTTTTTCAAAGATAGCTAAAGCTTTGACCAAGTTGACATAGAAAAACAAGAAGTACGAATGGGGAAAGAAACAAGAAGCTGCTTTTCAGTTGTTGAAGCAAAAGCTTTGCAGTGCGCCAATTTTGGCACTACCCGAAGGAATTGAGAACTTCGTTGTATATTGCGATGCTTCACATAAAGGGCTTGGAGCTGTGTTAATGCAAAATGAAAAGGTGATAGCTTATGCTTCTCGAAAACTTAAGGTTCATGAGAAGAATTACACCACTCATGATCTTGAGTTGGGGGTCGTAGTTTTTGCACTCAAGATTTGGAGACACTACCTCTACGGTACAAAGTGCACAGTGTTTACGGACCACAAGAGTTTACAATATGTTATTGATCAGAAGGAACTTAACATGAGACAACGTCGTTGGTTGGAATTACTTAGCGATTACGATTGTGAAATCAAGTATCACCCGGGAAAAGCCAATGTTGTGGCTGATGCTCTTAGCCGGAAAGAAAGACCCAAACCTTTAAGAGTCCGATCATTAGGAATGACGATCAATTCACCTTTATCATCAAAAATACTCGAGGAATAGATCGAGGCACTCAAGGAGGAAAATCGACCAAGTGAAAAGCTTTATGGTATGCCCGAAAATGCAAATGGCTTTGTAAAGAGAGCAGATGGAGTATTATGCTTCAAGGATAGAATGTGGGTACCATTTTATGGCGGGATACGAGAATTGATTATGCATGAGTCGCATAAGTCAAAGTATTCTATTCACCCAGGATCTGATAAGATGTATCAGGATCTCAAGAAACTTTATTGGTAGCCGAGCATGAAAGCGGAAATTGCCACGTACGTTAGCAAATGCCTTACTTGCTCTAAGGTAAAAGTTGAATATCAGAAACCTTCAGGATTACTCCAACAACCAACAATTCCCCAATGGAAATGGGAACGCATAATGATGGACTTCATCACGAAACTTCCTAAGACATCGGGAGGTTACCACGCTATATGGGTAATCGTTGACCGTCTTACCAAGTCAGCCCATTTCATACCAATTAGAGAGACTTATTCCATGGAACAACTTACTAGACTTGATGTCAAGGAAATAGTCTCGAGGCACGGTGCTCCAATTTCCATCATTTCCGACAGAGATAGTCGATTCACTTCAAAATTCTGGAAATCATTACAAGATTCATTTCTATCCTATAGCACCTATTTCTATCCGTTGTGATAGTGCAGCTTTATTTACAAAATATACAAGGGTGACTCACACTCTTTATTTACAAAATATCCTGTCTTATATTGTATAATACTCAAACTTAATACATAACTACACATAGATCATTCATATCTTCAAAGTGTAAAACAAACTATCCTCTCTTCTTCCTCTTGCTAAAAACCGGCCACATAGAAGTTCCAAGAAGAAAATCATAAAATTTTTCAAGTCAAGTTCATATCAATCTAGGCACACTCTTAAGTAAGCTTTTGAAATAAAAACCTAGGGTGTTTAGGATTAACCCTTGTTCATTTCACCTCATCAAGTGACTAGTAAGCATTTCATGGTCCTTTTCATCTTTCATATTCATATTATGTTCATTTTATCATGCTTGAGAAAAACATGCAAGTTATATTGATGTCTATACCACTTTTTATTGTTTTTAAGTGTTATAAATATATATTCATCATCCTATAATTACTCCTTGAAACATATCACTTTTGGTGATGTCTAGGAAACCATGACATCCTAAGAAGGTTTATGGTAGGATTAGAATTGCTTCGGCGTTGGTTTGAATTGGTTAGAATAGGTTTTGCGTGAGAAAAACTCATTTCGACAACTTTATTTAAAGGTCTGATCATATTTTTGAATTCTGGAATTTTTGACAGATTGTAAAATTTTTTGGTCTAGATATTTGGAAAATATACTTTAAAACGAAAACATGGCCGTTTGAATGGGTTAAAACGGAGTTATAACGAAGAAGTTATGCTATTTTCAAGTTAGACGACGAAAACTATAAAAATCAGAAATTTCAGCATGTTACTTCCACTTTTTACGAGTCAAAAATGAGGCTTAAGCGTTATGAAATGTGTCGACTTATCAAAAATATATTAGTATACTTTAATACGAAGTTAAGGATATAGAATACGTAGAAAACGGACTTGTAACGATTAAATTACACGCGTTAAACAAAGTTGCCGTAACTATATTATATAAGCAAAACTAATATATTTCTATTAGACAAACATTACGGCCACAAATGACCATGTTGAGGGTCGTTTTTAACATTGATGTAGTACTTTTTATAACATGATGTCTTCTAGTAAAAGTAAGTTCGCCTAGCATATTTTCCAAAATGTCCAACCGTTCGTCAAGCGGAGTTGTAACGAATAAAATACGGTCACTTAAACTTTGCCGAAAACCACCCTTAAACAATACAAGTACCATATTTCACCTATATTTTTCTCTATGATCGAGACCTCTATGATGAAAACTTAAATGCTAAAACTTTGAGATAATGATACAAGCTTCCCAAAACCGTTGAGTTTGTTTCCTAACACTCGATGTGCACCATTTTACGACTAGCTTTTCAAGGCCGTTTAGTCACTTTCATGAAATTTTCAAATGACATTATTTTACAACGAAAAGTTATAATTTTCTAATAAACCATAAAATTTCAAAACATCGTTTGGCATGTAATGAACATATTTCCGCAAACTTTATTAACTTTTGGGACATATCTTGTAACTCTGAAAGTTTTAAATAAATATCAAACGATGTGTTTTTAAACGACACTTTAGGTCGTTCAATATAACTGTGATTGTGATGCTATGACAGTCAACCCCCAGGAATTCCATTCCGCTGCAAAACAGGTAATTTGGGGGTGTGACACCAAGTATATCAAATTCATTACATTGCTTAAGTTACTTCATTGCCAATTTAATGTCCCCATTTCATAAAATCATGAACCGTTAATTTCGGAAAAAGCGAGGGTGAGTGGATAGATCTATTGAGGGTGACTCCTCCATCCGTGTTGGTAGTCCCAACTGGTCAACGGATGCATTTCATTTCTTTATCATTATTGAGTTGTTTGGCAAAACACTCTGTTGGGGCGAACATCATGAATAGTCAGCTTCGGTGTCATGTGATTATAGCAATTGTAACATCTTTATGTGACATATTTGTCATACATGGCCTATACTTGTGGTAGTCGTATAAAACGTTTTACATGAACTCTATGAACTCACTCAACCTTTGTGTTGACACTTTTAGCAATGTATTTTCAGGTAACTAAGGCATTCACTTCATGGCATGCATGAGGATTTATCATAGAGTCGCGGTGACGACGCGTCACACATGGATTTATACATTTTTTAAACATCGTTTGACTTGTACCAAACTTATTTTCCGCACATGTTGATTTTCATTTGTGACCTATACTTTGTAAACTCTGATTATTTTACTAAATCAAATGATGTATTATCCAAACGACACTTTAGGTCGTTCAATATATCTGTAACTGTGATGCTATGACAGTCAATCCCCAGGAATTCCATTCCGCTGCAAAACAGGTAATTTGGGGGTGTGACAGATTGGCATCAGAGCTTCGGTTATAGAGAACTAGGTTGCATCATTGACCATATACTATAACTACATCATCATAGCATCTCATCATTTCATCATAAGTACATAGTCACTATACATGCGGTTTCATACGCACATTTTGCGAGTTATTTACTTTCATTTCAAATCGATTGTCACATTAATGCCTTCAGATACCCATCCCATCATACTCACATCAGACTCCAACATGGAGAATGCCCTGTCATTCCCTATCATAATTTTTACATCAGTTGACTCAACACCGATAACATCAGATGATGAGACTGAACCTTTTAGGAGGACGAAATTGCACCTACACCATCACGATCACCATTGATTCACTATAGGATCAGGACAATTTTTATTATTCTGTTGGGACAGATCATACCAGTTGGTAGGACTTACAGGCTTAGTCCTAATGGACCTATTAGTCATACATTTGATTTGCCGCTTGGGAAGCGTGCATAATTTGACACATCATTACCATCTATAACTAAGACTATAGACACTACACCATCTTATAGGTTTGAGGACTGTGAGAATTTTAAAGCTGTTGCTGCTAGACAGCCTATTGCTCCTACACTTGAGACATGATTAGACCGTCAATAGGAACAGATGATAAGTACCTTTTTATTTAATGTAATCTTTAACCTTTATTATCTCCACGATAATCACAACCTTTGTTTATTTCATTCCCTATTCCAATTGCCCAATTTCCAATCATTTCGCGACAATACATCACTATCTTACTAGGGGTTAGGCCAACTTTATTCTTGACCAATTAGGAGACTATTACCACACTATGAGGTTCTCCCATGTATCCTACAAACCATTAAACAAATTATATTTCAAGTTAATTTGCTACTACTTCATAACATTATTTCACTTAATTTTATTTCAAGCTATTCTACACCATCTTAGAAACATTGTTTCATAAAGTTTTAAAACAATTTGTTCCGTTACCACCCTATCAATTGGCTTTCGGTCATTTTTTCAACTATTTAATACCATCATGCGAAACAATTTTCATGTTACTCTGAGAAATTATTGAGCCATTATCTTACAAAACAAAACGTTGAATACCATCTAAAACTTTGGAGGAACATAATACCATTTCAACAAAACCAAGCATCACATCATTTGTCCTCGATTATACATAGCCTGATCACTTATGTATAATTCAGGATGGATTATGTCATGAAAGAAACAAGCATCATTGGGACAAATATAAGTGAAGAAATATTGGACAACAGGTATGAGCTGATATCTATTTTCTTGCTAGCATGATAACAATATAAGTGATGAAATATTTTAGAAGCACTCAATATTGGGACAAATCTTGAAGATCAACCACCACACCACATCACTTAAATACTTAAGGTTTTGTGACTTTACAACATAGAGCATGGAAACACTTCACTAATCAAACAATAAACATTTTAGCCATGTAGATTAAGCACCTTAGGCAAGTAAGACTCAAGTAATGACATTCGCTAGAACTAGGAACGTGAGGAATCACAGCTGTTACCCATAATCTATTCTTTTCAATAAGGTCCTTTTCGACAGACTTAACATTTTGAAATTTGGCACGAGAGACGTGGTATCAATTTCAGTTGTACCTATTATAAAGTTATTCGATTCACCTTAGACTTCTAACAATTATTTCAAGAATTCCATGGAACCTACTAGGATACGAGTACCGCCTGTTATCCTCAGCTCATTGGTTAGAGCGAGAGAACAATTCAAACATTAAAAGATATACTCAAGGCATGTGTAATTTTCTAGAAATGATTAGGCAAATCATTCTTCATCAAACAAGTTCCCTTACAACAAGAATTAGCACATGAACATACTGACTGCACCATTTGAGGCACTCTATGGTTGAGGTGTCAATCACTTATTCACGGGCCAAAATCAGGAAAGTCCAACTCACTAGTCCATAACTCATTCATGAAACAACAAAGAAATTGTACAAATTAAGAATCAGTTACAAGCAACAACAAATGGCTAGATAAGCTACGTCGATATACGACGCAAAATATTGGAAGTATGTTCCATAAGTCGCAAACCATTATAATTTCAAGTTGGCAACAGATTTATGTTCAAAGTCCCATCTTGGAAAGGTGTGGTACGATCCATAAAAACATGGGACGACCCGATGCGACTCAAATACCCTCATCTTTTCACAAGTAACACCGTAGAACCTAACATGGACTGAATTCAAGGACTGAATTCCTTTTTGGATGGGCGAATGTGACAACTCGTACTTTCAGGTCAATTTTCAAATTTACTATTCATCGCGGGGAATTTACTATTCATCGGTTACTATTCATCATTTTTCGGAGTCGATTTGATATTCTGAGAAGGTATTTCAAAATTTTACTATTCATGAAACACTATTCATTCTGGAGAAAATCACTATTCATGAGTCACTATTCATCATTTTTCGTAAACCAGGTTTACGAGTATCAAATTCGTGTAACCTTAATGGTTTAGCTGCGAATTCATGAACATATCATCAAGAACATTTCATATAGACTAGATTTAGTCTACATATCATTAGTAACATCATCAACATATTAGTTCATGCATGGTTTTGCATATTTCATTAAACGTTTATTTTCCTATTAAATAAACGCTACCGCGTAATCATTTATTTTGAAAATTTGATCCGACACTTACAAAAATAATCCTAATATATTTTTATACTAATTTTAAGATTATAAGAAAATTATATTATTATTTTGCCTGATGTTTTTAATTTATTTTGTATATAAATTGTTATGTATAAATATTTACGACGGTTTTGTAAGTTCAACTCGATAAATATTTATTCACTCAATACTTGTGAGAAATGTATTTTTATAATTTCTATGACTTTAATTCATTTTACTTTGTCTCGTTAAAATTTATTTTTAGTTAACGCTACAAGTAATATCTATTTCTACTTAAAAATTACACATTATACATTACAAATAATAAATTTATTAACCAAAACTACACCTAAACCCCCCCTACCCATGGCCGGTCACACCCCCTTTGTTCTCAAGTTATCAAATTGATTTTCTCTTCTTTTATTTACACCTATACACTAAGTAGATATTGTATAAGATACTTGCATATATTTTATTTACACATACATATCACACAATAAAAGGTGTAAAACCACAAAATCCTCTCCAAGTTCTTCTCCATGGCCGGCCATATCATGAAACAAAGAGAAACCATTAATTTTTGAAGTTCAAGTGATTATCAAGTTCATGTAGTGATCTATGTTAAGGTTCTGAAATAAAAACCTATAGATTAATAAGGTTTTCATCATTTTCTTTCACATAATCATTCAAGTAAGCATTTCATGATCTTCATAACTTTTTCATATTCATATTTATGTTATTTCATCATTTTAGCAAGAAAACATGCAAGTTACATGTGAATCTATACCACTTTTAATGTTTTTATTACTTACAATTAATATTTATCATCCTATAATTATCCCTTGAAAACATATCCTTTTTGATGATGTCTGGGAACCCATGACATCCTAAGAAGGTGTATGGTAGGTTTATAATAGCTTTGGCGTTGGTTTGAAGTGGTTAGAATAAGTATTACGCGAGAGAAATCATTTTCGACAACTATAATTAAGGGTCTGATCATATTTGTTAATTCTGGAAATTTCGACAGATTGTAAAAATTTTTGGGCTAGATATTCAGAAAATATACTTTAAAACGGAAACGTGGCCGCTTGAATGGGTTAAAACGGAGTTATAACGAAGAAGTTATGCTATTTTCAAGTTTAACGACGGAAACTATAATTTTCAGAAAATTCAGCATGTTGTCTCAACTTTTTACGATTCAAAAATGAGTCTTAAGCGTTATTAAATATGTCGATTAATCAAAAATGTATTAGTGTACTTTATTACGAAGCTAAGGACATATAAAACGTAGAAAACGGACTGGTAACGATTAAATTACACGCGTTTAAACAAAGTTGTCGTAACTATTTTATATAAGTATAACTAATATATTTTCTAATAGACAAACATTACGGCCGCGAATGACCATGTTGAGGGTCGTTTTTAACATTGATGTAGTACTTTTTATAAAATGATGTCTTCTATTAAAAGTAAGTTCGCCTAGCCTATTTTCCAAAATGTTCAACCGTTCTTCAAACGGAGTTGTAACGAGTAAAATACGGTCACTCAAACTTTGCCGAAAACCACCCTTAAACAATATTTTGGATACAAGTACCCTACTTTACCTATGTTTTTCTCCATGATAGAGACCTCTATGATAAAAACTTAAAAGCTAAAACTTTTAGATAATGATACAAGCTTTCCAAAACCGTTGAGTGTGTTTTCTAACACTCGATATATACTATTTTACGACTAGCTTTTCGAGGCTATTTAGTCACTTTCACAAATTATCAAAGTATGTTATTTTGCGACGAAATGCTATAAATTATTGATAAATCACTAAACGACTATCATAGGAGGTTGTTTCAACGTAAATACTTGTTAAGTATTTTATAATATGACGAGATGTCATAAACATATATTTCGACGATAAACATTATTTTCATTACATTGCTTAAGTTACTTCATTGCCAATTTAATGTCCCCATTTCATAAAATCATGAACCGTTAATTTCGGAAGAAGCAAGGGTGAGTGGATAGATCTATTGAGGGTGACTCCTCCATCCGTGTTGGTAGTCCCAACTGGTCAACGGATGCATTTCATTTCTTTATCATTATTGAGTTGTTTGGCAAAACACTCTGTTGGGGCGAACATCATGAATAGTCAGCTTCGGTGTCATGTGCTTATAGCAATTGTAACATCTTTATGTGACATATTTGTCATACATGGCCTATACTTGTGGTAGTCGTATAAAACGTTTTACATGAACTCTATGAACTCACTCAACCTTTGTGTTGACACTTTTAGCAATGTATTTTCAGGTAACTAAGGCATTCACTTCATGGCATGCATGCGAATTTATCATAGAGTCGCGGTGACGACGCGTCACACATGGATTTATACATTTTTTAAACATTGTTTGACTTGTACCAAACTTATTTTCCGCACATGTTGATTTTCATTTGTGACCTATACTTTGAAAACTCTGATTATTTTACTAAATCAAATGATGTATTTTCCAAACGACACTTTAGGTCGTTCAATATATCTGTAACTGTGATGCTATGACAGTCAATCCCCAGGAATTCCATTCCGTTGCAAAACATGTAATTTGGGAGTGTGACAAGTTGCTATGACAGTCAATCCCCAGGAATTCCATTTACGTTTAGTATTATAAATAGATGTTTCTATTTTCTTGAAAACGACCTTCATCAATCCAAGTTCCTTATGAAAGTCCCGTTCCCAAGAAAATGCACAATTTTTCAAATTTTTAACATTTGGTAAAAGATTTTTCTGAAAAATATCTCTTTGTTCTCGCGCCAGAGGCAATTGAAAATGTTGAACTTTGATTTCAGAATGAAATTCTATCTCATGTTGTAAAAGTTTGAGGTCAGCCATGAAAAGGTCAAAATATCTAAGAATTTTGCGATTTTCAGGTTTTGAATTTACTTCACTGATGGAAGGTAAAGGACCATAAATTTGTGCATAATCTGGTTGGGGATTAACATTAGAAGACTCAAACGTTTTTATGATAATCCTTGGTGTGTTAGAAGAATCCGTTGGTGTGACGAAAGTGACCGCTTTTGAATATTTGTAAACAACAGTGTCTAATTTTGATCGACTCTCGTCTTCTGCATCTAATTCCTCTTGACGATGATATTCAACAACACTCATAACAGAATCATCAATTTTATATTCTGCACTGGAAACTTAAGGATTTGGTTTGAATCCTTTGATAGAAAGCTTAGGTTTGTAATCAGCACGATTCGGTCCATATACATTTGGATTGGGTTTTAATGTAAACTTTTCAATAGCTGTGACCGACTCACCATGTTTTTAAACAATAGTTTTAAACTCTTTAAGTTTGTTTTGCAAACCGACAATTTCTTCCAGTTGGTCATCTATTCGTTTCGTTATATGCTTTTTGTATGCAGAGAACTGTTTTTGACAAGTTAACAACTCAGCCTTAGCTTTTGGATTTTCCAAAGTGAGAGCGTTAATTTGCTTTTTCTGTTCATGTTTCATTTGTTCTATTTCAGACAACAAAGCATTCTTCGAAGCGGCTAGATCACACATCTGTCGCTCTAAATATTTTTTGTTTTGATGAGATTTAGCAAAAGTGGCTTTAAACCCTTTTTCACGTTTTTCTTGAGTTTTGAAAAAGTTGAGTTGCATTTTTAAACATTCAAAATCCTTGGTTAACAGTGCATTTTTACTTTTTAAGTCCTGATTTACTGTACGACATTCTTCTACTATGGATTTGAAGTAACAGATCAACATCTGAACGAGGCAAAAATTCGATGTGTTCAACGTGAGTCACAACATGATCATTATTTAGATCCTCAAGTATAACCACGGAGTCAATTTGATTATCAAAGGAAACCATAGGGTCATCTTGATCGTCAAATGTAACTACGGGGTCTAATTGAAAATCGTCGGAATAAGATGTGGACGAGTCATTTTGAACATTCTGAGCCTTGCCGGATTCAGATGTTGGCGGAGATATTAGATCAGAGATAAATATGGTTTGTTCGGGTGCCTGAGACAAGCCATCAGTGTCATACACTGGGCCTGTTTCACTCATGTGTAGCTCATGCATATTGGCCATAAACATAACTGTTTAGTTGGTCTGCAAGTCCTCCATATCATCATCTGAGTCTGCATCTGCCATAAAGTTCTGTTCTTTGTCTGTGATAGTTCCACTAGCTTCATCCTTTAGATCCAAAAGAAGAGCTTCTTTGTGAAAAGAACTGCCCCTAGTCCTCGGCTTTGGGCATGCATTAGCCAGGTGTCCCTTCTCATTGCAGTTGTAGCATCGAAGACCATTCAACCCAGTCTGAGCATTTCCCTGTTCCACCACTTGAGCTCTGTTGTTATTCCTACCCACAACATTAAACCCTTGACCACCGCCCATCTGACGACCATATCCACGATTCTGAACTTCAACTCGTCCATTATTCACAACAGCTTGATTCCTTGTGTTAGATGAGGAACGAATACGATTGTTGGATTTGTTGGTATAACGGCCAAAAGCATTAGCAATCATAACAAATCCTTGTTCCAATGCTTCGAACGGATCAGATTCCTCATTAACTTCACTGACATGTGCTTGATCATTGTTGTTGTTTTATGGAACCAATTGAGTTTGTTGAGATGGTTGCTGTGATGGTATGTTATTGGCAGTTGGTTGAGTTGCTTGTTGAGGAGGATAACCATTTTGAGCATACAAAGCAGGTTGTTAATTTTTCGGATGTGAAGGTGAAGCAGTTTGTGCACGGAGAATCCTTTCCTTATCAACTTCCTTTTCATGAGGCTTCAAGTAATCCTACAACAATCCGTATGTAGAATGATGCATGTTCTTCGCTGGACTGAGAAAAATGACATACTTCTCCAATTCAGGACCAAGACTACTCAGGAACTTAGTATTAACTACAATTCTTGGCATGATGATGTTGTGTTTATCCAAATCATTTATGATGTCTGAGAATCGATGATGATAAGACTCTGGTGTCTCTCCAGGTTCAATCATGAAGTGTTCATAAGCCAAGTAAATCTTGGATTCCATATCCTCCTTATTGAGTGCAGATCCTTCGATAAGAAGATGAATATGTTCCCACATAGCCTTTGCAGTCTTTTGAGCATCAACACTTCGAAGAATTGGGTTTGGTAATCCTAAAAGTATATATTGCATTGCAAGCTCACCAGCTTCATAGTGTAGAAGTTCTTCTGCATTTAGGTCTGCAACAATAGCAATGTTTGATTATTCATCTCTTGGTGGATTAGCATTTGGATCTCCGGGTACAACGACAGTAGGCATCTGAAATGGACCTTCCAAGATAACCTTCTTTAAGAACTTTCCATGTGGCTTCTTCAGATCACCCATTGATCGTAGTTTCCTGGAGTGAGCATTGGAGGTCTATCAAGTGATCCAGCCTCATGAATGGATTGTTGGCTACTTAAAGCTTCACACATCTTGCCAAACCATGACGGTTCCTTCATAGTGTTCCTGGATGGATGTTGATTGTAGAAGTTTGTGTAGGGTTGCACTTGAAGACTTGTTGGTGGTTGAACCATTTGAGGTTGTGGAATTGCTGCAAGTTGTGGAGTATGTTGTTGATTAAATTGTTGTTGATAAATTGCTTGTTGTTGATTCCATTGTTGATGTTGTGGAGTTAATTGTTGTTGTTGTTGTTGATTATAAGTATAAGGGAAATAGTTAGAGTATGGTGGTTGTGACATGTTGAAAAACTTGTGTTATAAAATGGATCTTTGTAGTCGAATGAACCTTTGTTGATGAAGTATCCTTAGGCGTAGAAATCACAAGAAAGCCAAGTAGAACTTATGCGTAAAAACACCAAAGTTACGCGTAACAGCAATAGTTACGCATAGGTTTAGCTTACGCGTAAGCAGGGAAAAAAATACTAAAGGTATGCGTAAACACTAAGTTAGGCATAGAAAACTCAGGCGTAGGATTATCTTATGCGTAAGACTAGGCTTAGGCGTAAGATGAATCTTATGCGTAGGATTTTCTACGCGTAAGCTTAAGCTTATGCGTAAGTTTAGGGTTTTTAGCCCAAGTGATCTCTTACACTATCACAGTGCATAAGATATCCCAAGTCGACGTATTTTCAGGCTTATCCAAGCAAGAAAACACGGAGTAAACCAGATCAAACCAAGGAATAAGTTAAGCGTAAGTTTAGGGTTTTGATACACGTAGACTTACTTGTAAAAATGACTTTTGCCCAAAGATGTTTCTAAACCAGATTTTTGCGATGAAATATCTTCAATATCGCCAAAATAACACAAAAGTGTGAAACTTGATGATCCAAAGCGTCTAAAATGGTTACGCGTAGAACGATGATCCACGCATAAAGTTTGAAACTTTTTGCCAAAAATAGTTATTTTAACACCTTAAACAGTTATTTTAATGATTCACCCAACTATTTGGCGATTGATACCACTGATAGGTCACTAAGTTTACAACACAAGCATCAATACAAGAAATAGAGAGGAGAAGAGATCGGTTGAACAACTACACACACACACACACGTATAATAAAGAAGGGTTAGGCGTAGAGTGTGAATGAAAGAGTAAATTGAACAACCAACCCTCAAGTGAGGGTTATTACAAGGTATTTATAGGAAGGAGAGTTAGGGCAACACTCCTACTCCCTTCCTTTCCTTAATGGACATGGGCCTAAGCTCATGGGCCTTCTACATAAGCTTAAGGCTAATAACAAACATAAAGGCCATAATTAAGCTAACTATTACATATGAATCACTAACACTTGATTAAGGTTTAGTAGTGATTCCAACAAAAACGCAAGCTTTTTGCATAAAGTTTTGATTTTTATGTGGTTTTAAGCTTAAATTTGTAGTTTTTCTTGTTATTTAAGTGTTTTGGAAGAAGTTTGTGCAAAAGAAATATTTGGAAACGTGTTTTTGGGTGAAAAAATCATGTTTTTTGCATCAAACAGGGTTGTCTACGCGTAAGAATTGCAAGTACAGAAAGTCAAAACCCTATTTTTATGCATAAGGAAAAGTCAAAACCCTAATCCTATGCGTAAGAAGAGTTTTTTCTACGCTTAAGCTTTTGGTGATGGATCTTCGTGCTACAACAGTTACTCAGTGCTTCCCTCACTTGGATAAGTTTGTAGAACACTTCGACTTTGGATATCTTTTACACTCATATAAGTGTAAAGGATTTGTGGTTTTAAACCTAAGTTTACGCATAAGCATAAAAGCTTGCGAGTAAGACTCTACGCCTAAGCTAACACTTACGCGTAAGGTCTCTTACTTCTAAGCATTTAAGTTTACACATAAGCTTACGCTTAAGCCTCAAGGTTACGCGTAAGATAGTGCTTACGCATAAGGAATCCTACGCATAAGTTGTCTACGCATAAGCATCCTACGCCTAAGGAATCCTACGTCTAAGGAATTCTACGCCTAAGCAAATCCTACGCATAAGCACGAATTCCTACGCCTAAGAACAAGTTTACGAGTAAGATCTTCAGCAAACTTCAAACGGCCATAACTTTTGAACCGTAACTACGTTTTCAGCGTTCTACCCATTAAAATAACCGTGAGAACGAGGAGAATGACACGCCGGATGAACTAAAGTTGATTCGGGTCAACCTTCAAGTCCTAAAAATGCTCCGAACAGAAGTTATTGAGGTTTTTACGTTTTTAAACCAAATTTTCACTACAACAACCGAGCTTAATCTTCATCAAAACACAACTCCTTTATCGTTGAATCGATCCTACATCAACTTTATCATCATATACCTTCATCAATGGCTACTCAACAAGACATTCATGCAGGTGCCGAAAATCGTCCTCCTATGCTGGAAAAAGGTGGATATCTTCAATGGACAATTCGTATGCTCCGCTACATCAAGACCAAACCTAATGGAAAACTCATGATTCAATCCATTACGAATGGACCCTTCCAGCCTCGACCAGTCCAAAACCCTAGAAATCCTGATGCAACACCTCCCGTCCCACCATCTTTTCGTGTTCAGTATGAATCATAATACACTGAAGAGGATAAGATGCAGGTCGAAGCAGATGACATGGCAATTCACATCGTCGAACTGGGATAGCCAAGAGACATCTTTGCTGTTGTAGATAGTTGTGAAACTGCTTTTGATATGTGGGAATGTGTTAGAAGGCTATGTTATGGAACAGAAATTGGTAAACAAGACAGGGGAGACAAGCTGCTAACTGAATGGGAGAAGTTTACATCCACTCCAGGAGAATCCATTGAATCCTACTATGGATGGTTTTGCACTTTGATGAATGAGCTTATCAGAAACAAGTTGGCACCCAGAACTATCGTGAGTAATATCAAATTCCTAAACAATCTTCCAGAAGAATGGGGACGATATGTCACTATTGTCAACCAAACAAAGGACTTACATCAAGTGAACTTTGATCAACTCTACGATTTTCTGAAACAAAACCAAACTGAGGTCAATGAAATTAGGAAAGAAATATTGGCAAAGAATCATGATCCATAGACACTAATTGCAAAGACTCAAACTCCAGTGAATACATAACAACAAGCTTCATCATCTTCCACTAACAACAACTTGCAGCAATACATTCCTCAACCACAAGTTGTTATCCCTCAACAACAATTCTATCCACCAGAACAACAAGTCATTCAACATCAATAGTATCCACAATACCAGGAACAAGGAATCACTGATCTTGAAACTGAACAAGAAGAGGCTTTGTCACATGCATTTGCTTTTTTGACTAAAGGATTCAGAGGACGCTATTCCACACCAACTAACAACAACCAGAGGATTTCATCAAACACTCTCAACAGGTAAATTGCACAGCCGGGTTTAAACATGGGTCATCAAGGACAAATGGTTGGATTTATTGGGAACCAACAGGGATATGCTACTGGATTTCACATGGGTAATCAGGCGGTTCTGTATCAGGGTAATCAGTTGGGTCAGAATATTGGAAATCAGATGGGACAGAATGTTGGGAATAGAGCAATGGCTAATATGAATGGGAATGTTGCAGCTCCATTCGTTGGGAATTATGGAAATGTGAATCAGGGTAATCGGGTCACGTGTTACAACTATCAAGGAGTGGGTCACATGGCACGGAATTGTCCTACTAAGCCGAAAAGGAAGGATGTTGCGTATCTTCAAAAAGCTATGCTGTTAGCACAGAAGTCAGAAGCAGGGATGCAGCTAAGTGCTGAGGAAAATGATTTTTTTGCTCTTATTGATGAATTG
The DNA here is from genome assembly GCA_019973895.1 of Chrysanthemum seticuspe. Taxonomy (NCBI): domain Eukaryota; kingdom Viridiplantae; phylum Streptophyta; class Magnoliopsida; order Asterales; family Asteraceae; genus Chrysanthemum; species Chrysanthemum seticuspe. Next base: position 320,649,610 of record BPTQ01000005.1, read on the forward strand.
GAAGACCTAGAGGACATCAATGCAAACAGCATCTTCCTGGAAAATCTTTAGGAAGCTAAGTATGACACTGATTCTGACGCACCTCCTGTTTATGACGCCAATGCAGTATCTAAGGTACCAATCATTGATCTATGCTATAACAATGTCATATTTGATGTGTTTACTCATGACGAACAGCATTCTGTAACACCAACACCTACTTATGATACATACCTGGACAATCCGAGTTGTAGGAATACTAACTCTAAAACTCCATATGTGGATCCTAATGGAGGCTGTGTGGCATAGAATACTGAGACAGATGAGGAAACACGTACCTTATTTGAAACATTAATCAATAATTATTGCATTGAAATTGAGAAACTTAAAAAGGTCAATCGCGATGTTAAGGCCACACATGATAAATTGACTGCTGAGCTTGAGAGGTACAAGGAGAATGCAAAAGCTTTTGAATTTCACAAAAACAAAGAGTCAGAATTAGAAATTGGTTATCGAAATTCCGTTTTAGAAGAACAACAATTGCAAATCAAATATAACACACTTGATGTTAATTTGAACTTAAAAATAAAATCTTTAAACGAGGAAATTTCTGATCTTAAAAACCAACTTTCTAAACAAAAAGCAACTTATTCTGATATGGAAAAAGAGAAGCAACAGTTGATTGCTGATTTTTCAAAATGAGAAGATTCTCTTCTTGATGAAATTCTTGATAAAAATGAGAAAATCAAATCATTTGAAAATTTGCTTGTTACAACGGGTCATTCAGCCAAATCAACCAATATGCTAATTAATCAAACAAATCTGTATTTTCATACCACTCAAAATATGGCTCTAGGTAACACACCTCCTTGTTTCCTCAAGAAAGCTCAGAACGAACGGAATGTTTTGAACTATGGAAAAGCTTTGCATGAACCCATAATTGTTCGTGATTCTCTTGAAACGTTAGAACTATCTGATGAGAGTAGATCAAAAATGCAACAAAAGAACCCAGATCTAAAACCAATTGATTATAACAAATGGAACAAAATTTCTGGCATTTATTTTGTTCCTCAAAAAGAAAAATCAAAGTTTTCCATAACGCACAGTGTTTCAAACAGTGTGTCAACACCAGTTTCAAAATTCAAACAATCCTTTTAACACAAGTGATGCTAGAAGCATTTTAGATGACGTTAAAACTAGAATTGGGGAACTTCAAGAGACTGTTAAATCTAAAACCAATATTACAACTAATATATGGTTTTCTAGTTTTGATGATGAAATGAAAAAGTTTTTTGAAACTCAAATTGCCCCTCAGCTGAATAACATCAGTGCAAGGGTAATTTGTTTTGAACAAGCCTTTTTGAAAGAAATAGTTGACTTTGTCAAGGACCATAAATCCGTGGTAAAGAAAGCTAATGAAAGTGTTGAACACATCAAAGTTTTGGAAAATCTAAATTATTCTCTCTTCGAAGATGTTATAACTACCGATATCATGTCCATTGTTTTACAAACATATTATGTTGAAGATCATGAAAGAATCCAGTCTGAGACCTCCAAAATTGTTTCAAAATATGAAAATGCTCTTGCAAAACTTGAAAAAGAAAATGTCTCATATTTCAAACAACTTGATCAAAAAACTGAGGAATGCAAGTATGACAAACTGTCGTATGAGCGTGCCTACAAGAACATGCAAGAACAAAATGATCTTTTGAGGGCTCAGCTGGAATGTCAAAAGGGAAAGGCTGTGGATACTAATATTTCAAAACCATTGACTGAGGAGAAGGAAAATGCTCCTAAACAGGTTTTCAAACCAAAAATGTCTATTTCTATGCCTCCTCGAAAAGTCAATGAGAAAAAAGATTTGTCAAAACCAGTCACTTCACCAGCCTTGCCTAAGCAAAAAGAAATAATTGTTGGAAATGGAAAAGCGGTTATCAAGAATCAAAAAGTTTTAGCACCTTGCCTTTTTAGGAAGAGTACCACTAATGCATCTGCCTCAACATCGAAAACATATGGAACAAACGACATAAGTTTAAAAAAAACTCTAAAGAGACTAGGATAGCCGAAACCACTTCTCTTGATAAAAATGTGAATCCTAATGCGTGTGCCTTACCTTCTACAGGACTAGAAAGCACCTCTAGGATCAGCAAACTAAAGCCTAAGAGCAATACAAGGAACAACAGAGTCTCGCCTACCTCTAAGAGTACTCGCTTGAATAAAGAGAAGAAAGTAGAAGAACACCCTAGGAATTTACCGCTTCATAATAAGAAAGACATTTCATCAGAATTTAATGAACCTATGAGACTTGCTAAGTCTAATGAATGTGTTGAATCTCTTTGTTTAACTTGCAAGAAATCTTTAATTAATGTTCTAGATGATTGTGTTTCTAAGAATGTAAATGATAAGCTTGTTAAGAAGAACGTTCCAAAAAGAACTTATGCTAAAAGAATAGGAAGACTAGTTGCAAGATTTAGGTCTTACACTACTGATAAGAAGCATACTGTTTACTTTAGGGATGATATTTGGAAACCAACGGGTAGAATTTTCACACTCCAGAATGGTAGAATGAGTGACACACCAGTATACCCAGTAGAAAACTTCTATGAGTGTGATCTGGATTTTACCTCTAACCTAACGGAACCAAAATCAAAACGGTTTCCAAACAAATGTTCTTCTGTATTTGGCAGTTATCGAAATATGTCTTTGGATCATCGACTCGGGTTGCTCCAAGTACATGACTGGGTATCTGAAGCTGCTGATCAATTTCGTTTGGAAATTCATGGGAACTGTACGTTTTGGAAATGATCATGTAGCAGCCATCATGGGTTATGGAGATCTACATTTTGGAAATTATTTGATCACTCGGGTTTATTATGTCGAAGGGTTGGGACACAATTTGTTTTCAGTCGAGCAGTTCTGTGATGCAGATTTAGAGGTTGCTTTTAGGAATCATGATACAAACTTGTATGCTATCGACATCAACCAAATGGCCTCTTCATCACCAATATGTCTTATGACACGAGCATCTGGAACAAAGTCCTGGTTGTGGCATAGAAGGTTATCCCATCTCAATTTCGACACTATCAACAAACTTGCCAAAGACAACATCGTCAACGAACTTCCAAAGTTCAAATGCACCAAGGATCACCTATGTCCATCATGCGAACAAGGAAAAAGCAAAAGAGCATCATAAAAACCCAAATCCGTACCTAGTTCGGAAGCAAAGTTACATATGTTGCACATGGACTTATATGGCCCAATGAGAGTTTAAAGCATAAATGGGAAAAAGTATATTCTTGTTATCGTCGATGATTATTCGAGATATACATGGGTTAAGTTTCTAAGATCAAAAGACAAAGCACCAGGCATCATCATCACCTTTCTGAAGCTTATTCAAGTACTTCTTCAAACTCCAGTAAGGGTTGTAAGAACAGACAACGGCACAGAATTCGCTAATCAGGAGTTAAGAACTTATTTTCAAGATGTTGGAATCACACATCAGACATCAATTGTTAGAACTCCATAGCAGAATGGGGTAGTTGAAAGAAGAAATCGTACTCTTATGGAAGCTGCTCGCACAATACTAATTTATTCTAGTGCACCGTTATTTCTATGGGCTGATGTTGTTGCCATTGTTTGTTTCACTCAGAACCGATTCCTAATCCATCCAAGATTCAGTAAAACCCCATATGAGCTAGTGAACAACCGCAAACCTGATCTCTCTTACTTTCACGTGTTTGGCGCTTTGTGCTATCCAACGAATGATAGAGAAGATCTAGGAAAACTGAAAGCTAAAGGTGATATTGGAATCTTCATTGGATACTCAGAAAACTCGAGGGCATTCAGGGTGTATAATAGAAGAACTAGGAAGATAATGGAGACGATGAATGTGAATTTTGACGAACTTTCACAGATGGCTTCTGAGAGACTCGCTCTAGAACCCGCGCTTAATCCGATGACTTCTAATCAAAACAGATTAGGACCCGCACCAAACCAGCAGACTTCTGGATACATCAGTTCAGGACTCGTATATCAAAGAGCTCAATCAACTTCGTTTGAAAAACCTAAAGAACAAGAATGGGAGAACTTCTTCGAGTTAATGTTTGATGAACACTATGGTGAAACTTCGAAAAATGCATCAAACCATCATTCCGTTGCACCCGCTCAAAATCATCTACCACCACAAACAGAAGATGCATCTGCCATGATCGAAAACAATGCTCCAACACGATCAACATGATTTACATCTACTCCAGTTCTTGCACCCGTTCTACCAACAATTGATGAGCAAAACCAAAACATATAATTTCAAGGAGAACCTTCACAAAATGCAATGTTAGATGAAGACTTATTTGAAAACCCGTTTGCTACGGAATTAGCTGAATCATCTTCAAGCTTACGAGAACCATCTAACTCGCATACGTTTAACCAACGGTGTCCTTCTACTCTGAAGTGGACAAAAGACCATCCAATTGAACAAGTTATTGGTGAACCTTCACGACCCACTCAGACGAGACACCAACTTGCCACCAATTGCGACTTATGCATTTACCTTTGCTCAATTAGAAATATAGAGCCAAAGAAAATTCGTGAGGCAATGGCAGAACCCGCATGGATAGAAGCAATGCAGGAGGAACTTCTCTAATACCGTCTACATGACTCTTGGGATATGGTTCCAATACCAATTGACATTCACGTCATTGATCTCAAATGGTTATGGAAGAACAAAAGGGATGAAGAAATGACTGTAATTCGCAACAAAGCTCGTCTTATGGCCAAAGGATACAGACAGGCAGAAGGGATAGACTTTGAAGAGTCATTTGCGCCAGTAGCTAGACTTGAAGTAGTCAGGATATTCTTAGCCTATGCAGCTCACAAAAACATCACGGTTTATCAGATGGACATTAAGACCGCGTTCTTGAATGGAACTCTGAAAGAAAAAGTGTACGTGAGTTAGCCAGAAGGCTTCATAGACATGGAACATCCAGACTACGTCTACAAACTCAAAAACGAAATCTATGGTTTGAAACAAGCTCCGAGAGCGTGGTATGACGAACTGTCCTCTTTCCTGATTCTAAACAATTTCACCAAAGGAACTGTTGATCCTACCTTGTTTACGCAAAAATGCAAAAATGACATTTTGATTGTTCATATTTACATGGATGACATCATCTTTGGGTCCACTAATCCGAAACTTTCAAAACTTTTTGAAAATCTCATGAAAAGCAAATTTTAAATGTCCATGATGGGGGAACTAAAGTTTTTTCTTGGTTTACAAATACATCAATCCCCTCATGGAACTTTTATTAATCAAGCTAAATATACAACTGAGATTTTGAAAAATCTTTAGGTGATGATGAATATAAGAAACATAAAGTAAACATATAAACGCAGCGGAATCATCACCAACAACGGATCCATATAGCCATATGATCAATCAAATAAAACAAACATAAGGTTTATACCTTTGTAGCATGATTCCGGTTGCAAGACACCAATCACCTCCACGAATTGAATCAAGAAACCAAAAAACCAATGATGTTGGCCTTTCCCAATGTATGAAACACACTACACGTCTAACGATCACCCTTTGATGCTAGTCTAACCTTTTCACCAATTCTTGCACAAGACTACACCTAGAATTATGAAGGAAGCCAAACAAAACCAAAACCCTTGTTTTGATGTATGTGTGTCGTACACCTTGAGCGGAGCGGAGGGGATATTGAAGACTAATTTGTAACCTCCCAATCATGATCAATTATCATCAATAAGCATTAATGATAATTGATGTCAATCTATAAGTTACACATTAGGTCCTTCAAAGTCCAAATACTCCTCTTAACACCCTTATGTGACAAAGGTTATTAATAATGTAAATATGATAAATACATTATAATAATGGTGTCTAAGTGTATATGTGTGTGACCCCATAGGCTCACATGAGTCTAGCCATATAATTATTTATTATGACATGAGCATACTCCAACAGCTCCCACTTGCGATGTCATAATAGTCAAGTAATTATACAAGCAAAGGTTAGCGTCTAGCAACACGCCAATGCCCCTAGAGCAATGTGAGGACAGTTTCTCAAACGTTTCATCAAATGGTTTATATGTCATGTATCCCTTTGTTTCAGATACCATGTTGAACTTTAGACATGGATTAAAAGTCATTCTAATGGTTCAATTATTATGTTCTCGATCTTGATATTGAACAAGATTACCAAGTAAATTAAGATTCATCTTAATCTCATTTAGGTACGGCCATACAAACATCTGTTCAAACTATCGAGGGGCCCAGTAGTATCTAACTCCAAACCATGTGGAGGAACAAATCCTATTTTGATTGCACGTGTCATTCATGTGCTTCAATTCATTCCTGATAGTGGCCTTTATAACTACCTTGTTCAGGACAGCGTTTAACCATATCAAGGAATGAAACTCCACACATGCAAGACCTGCTTGCAACTCAAGTCTAAGGATAATAGACATAACCATTTTCGAGATTCACTATTTGACGCCGATCCATGCAGTAAATACTCGTAGGTTGGGTCAGTCCAATGTTCATCACAATGAACAACATGTGAGTTTGGCAAATAGTCACCAACACGCTCACAATTGCCTTAATTCGATGATACACCCGTATCATCAACCGGCAATGGACAATTTTAGAATAAATAAATTATTCATGGATTAAACATGCAAATATAGAACATAGTAGTACGAATGAAGACGATCATACAAGGTATTTCAATTCATTATATAATACGACTGCTTTATGTTCCATTATCCAAATACTATAAACAGATATGCATAAGACTACACATAGATTAGAAACCGGTGTTCCTACCATGATCAAATTATGTTGTTCAAGACAACAAGTAGTCATCTGAGTAAACCTTGAGAATACTTGTTTCAAAATCCATGAAAGGTATGATGATTGTGCTTTTTTATGTTTGCATTCAAGTACAATACAAGTATTGCAACAATGCATTCCATAGGGTGTTTGAAGCTAGCAAAACACCTACTTTAGACATTCATCTAAATAGTTTCTCAAACTGTAAAGTATTCTTATTCTTTTAATGTATAATGCATTAATGTTCTCAGTCGAGCACATCTAGTCAACAATGTCATCATTTATGATGATATGCTACCATGACTAGGTTTGAGCATCATTTCAGTTAAATAAGCATCAATGTATGCAAACAGAAAAGAGATCCTCAAATATCCGTAAATGTTGAACATATATTTAGTCCTTTGTAGGTCCATTAGAATGTTCGTTTAACAATTATCTAATGACATTCACTTAGATATTTGTTGTTATCAACTCATCTTGCATTCATGCGAATGATATAATTAGTCCAATGCACAATATGATATACATAATGAATCCTTTAGTTAAACTTGAGGTTTCTATTCATGCTTTCAATCTCATCAGGTAAGATTGATTATTGAGACTCCCCTCAATAATGTTTTATATTGTGTCAGGCTTAATAACTGCTTATGTTTATTCAAACAAACATATGTAACAAGGTTGCATGTTTTATTTTCTAAAACTCTCAAGAGAAACTTCATTCCAAACTAAGGAATAAATTCTAGCTTAGATGGAATAATGTTTCTAATACGTTATCAACATATGAGATTTAAGAAAATAAATACAGTGATCCCACTTGCTCTTAGTGTACTTCGTACTGATATTATTTTAATCAAAATCAAATTAATGATTTTATGGTAAACTAAAGATCTTAGTTCGGAGATGCATGATCTAATCCACACTTGGATTCTTGTATCTTGTAGACATAATAAAGATTATATATATTCACAAACCCTTTTGAATACACATCGTCCTCGCAAATGTATTCAATAAGAAAAGAGTTTTGAAATCCTATTGTCACATTTCATTTACATGAAGATAAGTATGACAATTTATCATCTTTATACATTTAATATTTGCAGGTAGGAAGATTTAATCATAGTCAATTTCTTGAGTATGAGTAACTCATTTCACTACTCGTGAATTAAATGTGTGTACAAGTTTGTACTTTTGATTCTTCTCATTGAGAAACTCATTTTTAACCTCACAGTCTAACTGATTGGTAAGAGATCAATCAAGCTTCATGAGTGATTGTCTTCCACGGACTACATCTTATCATTCATAGTTTTCAGCCATTCATCAGGTTCAAAATCTGATAATGTAGCTGTTAGTTAGTATGTTCACAATGACCCTCTAACTTATATCCATTAGCATTGATATAAGACTATATCATTTAGGTGCAAGAAGTTTCCTTCCGGATCTATGAATGAGAGATATCATACTATGGTTTAACATATGCATGTTCAACCTTAGTGTGACATCAGCAAGTGTACCTAGAAGGTTGTGTATATTAGTTCTTGAACAACTTCAATGTCTGAAGGTGCTCCCACTTGCTTTGTACATAGAGACTAATCTCTAGATACACAGCATCTTGAGAAACAATAAATTGTTTTCAATTGGGACATCCAAAATAAATTAGTAGTTCTTGACTCCGGTTTGTTAATTACTTACTCTAAGGTATTTAACAAATTAAGAACTTCAATCAAGACTTGGAATTCATCCCATCCCATAACACAATGGCGTCTTAAATACCTTCCAGATTGGAGCCATATTGAGTGTACCCATGGCACATTCAATTTTCTAACCTTAATAGCTTTGGAGGTAAGAGAGTTTAAGTCATCAAAGATCAACCAATATCAATAGAGTTTGATTTTCCATGATGGACATACCATAATGATGTGGTATTCCATGAGGATTGATGTTGTGAGACTATCCCACAACTCATTAGATGAACTTATACTCTTTGGCTTCCGTATCTGCCAACCAAGTCCAACCAGATGGCATCAACAGTGTTTTCAGCCCATTGCATACTTAATTTACAAGTCGTTCACCAAGTCAATAACTTCATGTGCATGTTTTGACTAGAAAACATAAACATTTAATATTTTACTATACGTCATACATCATTTACAATTTAATGACTTCATGTACATGTATTTAACAAGAATACATAACAAGTTAACGTCTTACTTTACGTTATAAGTCTTTCAACAATTAACAGACTTGATGTTTAAGTCTTTACAAGAGACCTATTCAAGTAAAGCAATTTAGAGTGCCGACTTTCGGCCTCAATAGTAATTTCAATTTAATTTCATACTTCAAGATTATGACTTTACAATAATACATACTCATATTTACTAAACAATTCGGTGAATATGTTGAAGTATCTTTTCATATTATCTTGACATTTGTTCTAATTAGGGCAAATTACATTTTATGTGTAGAAGTCCTAGTAGAATATTAGTTTTCTTACCATGCAGTCAAGAAACAATATTAGTCATATTGTTCTATGTTGTATCTTGCACACAATGAAGATTTCTCCCACTTGTGCACGGCACAACATCATGCGTAATATGACAGTGTCACAGATATGATTTTATACAAAATCAAAATATAGATATGTAGAACTTTATTGTTTTAATAATTAATCATGCATAACAATTTATTGATAACATTTCAGGAAGCAACATCAGGAACGCGACAAGTTATCTAATAAAATTCATGCAATGGTTCTTATATAAACTATGATGCTTCACGTGTGGAAAGTAATGTATTATTTCAAGACAATCAAGAAATAATATGGGCAACCTGCAAGGTAATAAAGATTACGGCTCCCAGTATTAAAGTCACATAGCTCCCATTGGATTATACAACATTAGAAATGTTATGCCACCAGTGGAGACTGATTGTCGATTGGATACTTTCCTTCTTTCTTTGAATATCTACACATTATTGCTAATGTGAGTCACTTGGACTAGTAAACATGTACTTAGATATTCAATGAAGTGCATCAAGTTCTAACATATAGATGACAGGCTAGCCATCATTGATATTTTAACTTGAAAATAGGCATGCAATTCCTCCATAAGGTCTATTTTACCTCAAGGGTGTGTAGTACCTTATTAGGTTTATTGGGTTAAGATAATTGCTAGGTAATCATGATAGTAATTGTCTTTACCATTTTGCGGTTTATTGATATTTCCATCTTCTAATTAAAACTCATATTATTTTGGTAGCTATAGAAAATGTGTTCTCTAGTTATCCAAATATCTTGTCTTACTTCAATGTTTCAGAACCGGAACTAGGGTTATAAAACAAACTTGAAAGAATAAGATGTGCAACCATACTTAACCGTTTTGACTTTTGCAAGACATCACGATTTCTAGAGTAGGTGTTCTTTGAGTTTGATTAGATTTAGGACAATTCAAATATTCCTATTATGGCATTTCCTCATAAAGAAAACAGATAGGAACAAGTCTCTTTCTTGCAAGAAAGAAGTACTTAGTTTATCTTTTTAACAAGAAAAGAACAAACTTTTGTTTATGGATGTGATGAATTATATCATTAATATGAATTTACAAAGTTCAATTTTTAGTATTTTCAATAATTATCCTTTTACAAATTAATTACCCCATGTTTAAAACAATTAATTTAGGAAAAAAGGCTAAGATCCACATTGTGCTTCTACTATCACATCAGTTGATCTGCTAGCAATAGTAGATTCAATTGGTAGGTGACGATCACCAATTGCATTACATGTGAAACTCTTAGATCCTTATGGGACTCATGGCACTAGTGAACAAGCATCTAGTGTCAAGTAGGCATGTTTAATCCCATCCTTGCCTCGGGTCAAGGTCTCACCGCTTAACTCGATTAAGTCATCCAATTTGACAATGTGTGAAAATATATCTAGGTCCCACACATAGACAATAATCACCTTGGGTTACTATTCAACCTAGGTCCCACGCATAGGCAAAAAGTAATTGCAAGTGTTCTAAAGCGATTGGACGGCATGACTCAAATTTGTGACAGATAAAATATTTTGATGTGAATCAAAAAAGGTGTACGAAAAAGCATGCATTCATTCTTCGTAGCACAAGTTAAAAACTCTTCTTAACTTAAGTCTAATCATTGTTTTAATTTATGTGTGTCAAGTTGTCCTTTTTCAAGTCTAATATAGAACCTATGTAGATTATAATAGAGATAGGACAATACATAAATCGAATAACATACGTAACAAGTTAAGTGTTATTTTTAAAACAATGATTTTAAGTTAAATCCATATTTAAAATTAGTTTAAAAATGGTTTGTGTTGCGTTTTAAGTTTTAGAAAACGTTTTGCAAGTTATATACATTCACAACATACGTAATAAGCAAACAACCAACACACAACCACAATATGCAAAGCCTCAGCCGATGAAAGAACCTATGCTTGGTCTCGTGAGCCATCACGAGAACCAAGAGTCATCTAGGGACATAAACCACAACCACACGGAGGACTCCCACTTGCACCAAGACCAAGCTAGGAAAAGTAGAAGCCCATTATGCACATGAAAAGTGAATCTGCCAGCACAGAATTTCTGCATTCGGAGGCCCAATAGGCCAAGAAGGAGTCCTCCCCAAGCTTAGCATAAAACTACAAAGTTGTGGGCCCATGAGTTTTCTACCTGCAGCAAATAATTGGTTAAAAAATACCCTACCAATCACCAGAAAACTCCGTTTTACTGCAGCTTGTCCGAGCAGCCATTATGCGTCTTTATGTCTTTTAAGCTTTGCCATTCCATTCCAAGCATCGGTTACAATATATAGAATGTAAAATACAACTAATCTACTATCTATCTATTATAAAATGCCCAAACAATGGCAAAAAACAAATTAAAATACATACATAAAGGCCGAAACAATGGCAAACCCCAAATAACAAGAAATAAACGACAATGACAATCATTCATGGCACAAGTGGTCTAGGTTTTCATCGGCTTTGGATATACAGATAATAATACCATAAAATAATGAACATAACAAGGTGTTGGCTAATCCCATGAGCAAACATGCATGTATTTGCCATGGAAACAATTTTAATGACATGAAATAAAAGAATTAGCCAACGAATCGAAGAAATAATCAACAAGAATTAAAACCCCGATTGGTACGCGTGTAAAATGGATTTAGGTTCTCAAACCTACTGATATTAGACCTTCTAAAAATCATTTTACCACAGAAAATTTAGCCTTTGGGGTTGTTTTCAAATCGTTTCAAGAATCGATTAAAACAACGCGATTAAAGCCATTTTTAGCGTACCGAACACATTGTTTAATTAACGTATGCGAAACCAATGGCCATAGGACCAAAAATCACAGATATTTATATTACTAATAACATTCTTAATACATGAAAAATGGAGCCCTCGGGGCTGTTTTGAAAGTCGTTACAAAATACACTTAAAACACGCGTTTTGACCATTTTTTCGCATACCCGATAATCAAATGGCACATATGATGGCTCGTGATACCACTATAGGTGATGATGAATATAAGAAACATAAATTAAACATATAAACGCAGCGGAATCATCACCAACAACGGATCTATATAGCCATATGATCAATCAAATAAAACAAACATAAGGTTTATACCTTTGTAGCGTGATTCCGGTTGCAAGACACCAATCACCTCCACGAATTGAATCAAGAAACCAAAAGACCAATGATGTTGGCCTTTCCCAATGTATGAAACACACTACACATCTAACGATCACCCTTTAATGCTAGTCTAACCTTTTCACCAATCCTTGCACAAGACTACACCTAGAATTATGAAGGAAGCCAAACAAAACCAAAACCCTTGCTTTGATGTATGTGTGTCGTACACCTTGAGCGGAGGGGAGGGGATATTGAAGACTAATTTGTAACCTCCCAATCATGATAAATTATCATCAATAAGCATTAATGATAATTGATGGCAATCCATAAGTTACACATTAGGTCCTTCAAAGTCCAAATACTCCTCTTAACACCCTTATGTGACAAAGGTTATTAATAATGTAAATACGATAAATATATTATAATAATGGTGTCTAAGTGTATATGTGTGTGACCCCATAGGCTCATATGAGTCTAGCCATATAATTAATTATTATGACACGAGCATACTCCAACAAAATCATGGTATGGATAATTGTGACTCGGTCGGTACACCAATGGTAACTCCACCAAAAAATGGAGCCGATTTGTTTGGGAAACCTAATGATCCAAAGAAATATCAGAGCATGATTGGTTCTCTCATGTATCTCACTGCTAGTCGACCCGATATTCATTTTGCAGTTTGCTTATTAGCACGGTTTCAGGCACCTCAAAGAGGTTAAAAGGATCTTTCGGTACTTGAAGACATCCATTCACATGGGAGTTTGGTATCCGAAGGAATCCGTATTTGATCTAATAGGCTTTTTGGATGCGGACCACGCAGGTGATCAAGTTACAGCAAAAAGTACATCCGGAGGAGCACAATTTTTAGGTGAAAGGTTAGTAAGCTAGTCTTTAAAGAAACAAGATTGCACTGCACTTTCAACCGCTGAAGCTTAGTATGTGTCTCTATTTGCGTGTTGTGCTCAAGTTCTATGGATGAGAACATAACTCACAGATTATGGCTTTACTTTCGATAAAATACCTGTGTATTATGACTCGAAAAGTGCCATAGCCATATCATGCAATCCTGTTCATCACTCAAAGACTAAGCACATTCGTGTCTGCTATCACTTCATAAAAGAACACGTAGAATAAGGTACTGTTGAATTATTCTTCGTGAAGACAGATTGTTAGGAATTTTGTAAACAGTTGGTTTCCTCTGATAGGGTTCCTGCTGATAGTTATTTTATTTCTGCTGATAGAATGGTTTCTGCTGATAGTGTGCAGTTTCCTATGATAGTTATTTTGTTTCTGCGGATATGTAGTTTCCGTTTTCCTAGTATATTAGTTGTGATATGCTTGAGTTAAAATAGGAATAGATAGATCATATCTTTTGAGTGTTTAGCAAGTTGCATTAGGGTTTCTTGTGCTATAAAAGAAACATGTGGCTAGGGTTTTATGTACGTCTTTAACAACAATTAATAGTGAATTAATTTAGATCCATAGAGGATCAAGTTATTGTGTTTATCGTCTTCTTTAGTTTTTTATTTATTTACCGCATAAGTACAATTCTTACAAAGGTTCTCTTTAGTTGTTTTGTGATTACACATGACAGCTATAATCTTTCTAGGTTCATAAGATCTATCTGGGATTGTGCCCCAACAAGTGGTATCAGAGCCTTGTGAGAATCTTTCTAAGAAGACAGTCTTTTTCTTCTCAAAAACCATAACATGTCTTCACCAAAGAATTCTGATGCTGAGAGTGATGATCAGTCTGAATCATCGAACGTCCAGTCTAACACCCAGTCATCCATTCAGCAAGTGGTCACTATGTCCAACTCTAATGCTAAATTTCCATATCTTAATAAGGATGAATATGAGATATGGGCTATGAAAATGGAAAACTATATCTCCAATATGGATGTCAATCTCTGGCAAATCATTCTTAAAGGAAATAGTAAGAAGGCTACTGGAAGAGACTCTGAAGGTAATGTTATCATTCTTCCACCCACAACAGCTGCTGAACAGATCGCTGTACAAAGGGAAACGAAGGCAAAGACTACTCTGCTACAAGCTCTTCCAGATGAGCACATGAGTGATTTCTATCATCTGGATGATGCAAAACAGATTTGGAGAGGGATTAAAGCAAGGTTTGGTGGAAACGATGAATCCAAGAAAATGAGAAAGTCTATGCTCAAACAAAGCTTTCAGGAGTTCTCTATCTCTGAAGAAGAGGGTGTTCATAAAGGCTATGATAGATTTCAAAAGATCCTCAGTCAGCTTAATCAGCTAAAATCTAAGCCTGATAATGAGGAATGTAATATTAAATTCCTTCGTGCTCTACCTTCTTCTTGGAATCAGGTGTCCCTTACTCTCAAGGCAAAAGGGGGACTTGACTACAGCTTTGATGATCTATACAATAAGCTGAAGTCTCTTGAGTTTGACACCAAGGGTCACTCTACCTTTTCTTATGCTCCATCACACTCTGCCTTTGTTGGTGCTACCAGTGGAAACACAATGGTAACATATGCTAATATTTCCACTTCTTCATCAGCAGCATCCAGAACACACAAATCTTCTACAAGAAAATCAAAGACTAATTTTGTGATAGAAGATGTGCTCCACTCCTTTGTTGCTGAAGCTGAAGATCAACAGTTGACCTATGAAGAGTTTGAACATGTGGATAAATGGGATATGGAGGAGATGGTTCTTAAGTGGCAGATGGCCATGCTTGCTGTGAAGGTCAAGAGGTTTGAAGAGGGCTCTGGTAGGAAGTTTGGTTACAAAGGAAGAGAATCTGCTAGGTTTGATAAGAAGAAGATCAGATGCTTTGAATGCAACCAACTTGGTCACTTTTCCAGAGAATGTCCTAACAGGAAGGGAGGTGACAGGAGGAAATATAATGCTTACAAGATCAAGGAAGCTTAGGAGGTGAAGCCTGCAGCCTTGTTGTCACTGGAGAACAGAGTTGACTGGGATGATCATGTGAATGATGGTGAGGATGAAGAGCCTCAAATTGGACTAGAAGCTGATACTGCTGGAGAAATTGCAATGATGGGCATCACTTCTCAGTTACACAATTTCATATTTGGTTGCAGTACTCAATATGATGCTCTTAAGTGTGAATTTGATGATGTTAATGATAAATATAAAGAGCTTTTTATACAAGTTCAGGCCTATAAGAAAACTGTAAAAGCTTTAGAAAAACAAAAGGTCTGGTATGATCAAAACCAACTGGCTCTTGAGGAGAAAATAAATGTTTTGCAAAGAGATTTAGATAACAACACAAATAAGTTAAAATTTAATATGAAAAAATATGTAAAGGTTGTTGCTGAAAAAGAGGATCTTAAAGCTAGTTTAGATTCAGAGGTGGCTAGACATAATCAGTGGCATGAACAAGCTAAAAACTTAGATAAACTGTAGAATAGCTCTATGTCTGTTAAAAAAAAAATGGGTTTAGGATTCAAAGACTATATCAATCCAGATGCAGTATACAACCCAAATGAATATAGTGTGTTTAATCCTGTCACTGATGAAGAAGAAGAAAAATATAGAAAACCTATTATGTTTTTAAAACAAGGTAAAATGCATAATGTTCCTTCTTCTATAAATGGTCTTGTTAAGCCACCCAATCCAGACTCTGACTCAGATGAATCACATATGTCTTATGGTCCAAAGTCTAATGACTTATCAGACACTGGCAGTGAGTCTAACACATTTGTCTCTTATTCTTCCAGGACTTCAGAGACTCAATCTAAAGAATATGCCAGTTGTGATTCAAATGAAGAGTCCTTAAAGTCTGCCTCTCCTAAGCCTTTAGAAGTTCCTCAAGCCCCAAGAGTTGTTGTTCAATAATCTTTTACAAAGACAGCTTTTTCTAGAAACATTTCTTGTTCTGTTGATTGTGTTAAAAACAATTCTAATTTTGGTTGTGGTTTGAATAATTTTGTTTGTGATAAGACTGTTCCTGTTTTGAACAAGCAATTTAAAAAGAAATCATGTTTTGCTTATGGGAGTGTTTTTCATCTTATTAAAGATTGTGATTATTATAAGAAAAAGATGAATATGTGCACTAATCAGCAGAGATATAAAAATGTATGGACTGATGTAGCCAACATACCTCCATTTTTTCCCAATGGAACATATAGGAGGACCAGCAGAATCAATTCTGATGATAACCCAGTTGATGCTGGTAACCCAGTTGCTGCTGACAGGCCATCGTCTTTTCATTGGAGAAGAAATGTTAATATACCATTGCACAGACCTACAAGCTCTTATTTTCAAAATGATTATAGGCCTGTGAACAATTCCTTTTCACATCAAAGGGGGGCATGGAGGGACACTGTTGTTAAGACCTCAGTAGGTTGTTCTTGGAGATCCATAAGACCATCTAATATACAAAGGTCCAAGAACTATAGTGGATCTCATCAATCTACAGGTTTATCATATAAGATCCACAAGGCAGGCCCAAGTCAGTGATGACTTGGGTCTCCATGATATCTAATGTTGTTGTATATTCTCTTTGTGCAGGATGATCCTCTTTCCAATAAAGATTTAGGTATTGTTGATAGTGGTTGTTCTAGGAGTATGAAAGGGAACAGAGACAGGCTTCATGATTTTATTGGTATTCAAGGAGGAACTGTTACTTTTGGTGGAGGAGATGGAAAAATCATAGGGAAGGGTACTATTAGAACTGCTCAACTAGACTTTGAGAATGTGTACTATGTGGAGGCACTGAGGAATTTCAATCTATTCTCTGTATCACAAATTTGTGACAAGAAAAACTTTGTGCTCTTCACTGATACTGAACATTTGGTTCTTTCTAAAGATTTCCAAATACCTGATGACAGTCAAGTTGTTTTGAAGGTACCAAGGAAACACAATCTTTACACATTCAATCTCAATGATGTCCAGCCTGCTGGCGAGTTAGCTTGCTTAGCGGCCAAAGCATCCTTGGATGTCTACTAAATGGCATAGAAGGATGGCACATGTGAATTTCAAAACAATCAACAAGCTAGCTAAACTTGGATTAGAATGGTTTGCCTTCCAAAGTCTTTACCAATGAGCATAACTGTGTGGCCTACAACAAGGGCAAGCAACACAAGACTTCCTTTAAGGCCATTACTGCTGTCCGAACTATTTCTGAGCCTTTTCAGCTTCTACACATGGATCTGTTTGGTCCTACATCTATCAGAAGCATTGATCACAAATACTACTGTTTGGTGGTGACTGATGATTACAGTCGATATAGCTGGGTTTTCTTCTTGGTGACTAAAGATGAAACATACCAGCTTCTTCAAGACTTTATTGCCCTAGTGGAGAATCAGTTGAACAAGAAGGTTAAATCAATTAGGTGTGATAATGGGACAGAGTTTAAGAATGCTAAATTGATAGAACTCTGTGCTAAAAAGGGGATTAAAATGGACTATACCATTGCCAGGACTCTGCAACAAAATGGAGTTGCTGAGAGGAAAAACAAGACCCTTATTGAAGCACCAAGATCCATGCTTGCTGATTCAAAGTTGCCTACCATGTTTTGGACTGAAGCAGTTAGCACTGCATGTTATGTCTTGTACAGGGTCTCAATCACAAATCCTCACAAAAGGACAACTTATGAACTATTTTCTGTCAAGATTCCTACCATTAGTCATCTTAGGCCTTTTGGTTGTCATGTCACCATTCTAAATAATAGTGATCAGTTGGGCAAGTTTGATGGAAAAGCTGATGAAGGATATGTAGTTGGTTATTCAGCTCATAGTAGAGCATATAGAGTCTATAATCTCTCCACAAAGAGGGTTGAAGAGACTCTGAATCTCAACTTTATGGAGAACAAGCTCAATGTTCAAGGTGAAGGTCAAGAATGGTACTTTGACTTGGATTATCGAACTGACCATTTGGGTTATACTCGTTATAAATCTAACAGTTTTGTAGAACTCCCAGAGGTTAACATTGACATTGCAGGTTCTTCAGATGATGAGTCAGATTCAGAGATTGATGAACAAGTTATACTTGTTCCTTCTTTTCCCGCTAACCACTTTTCAGGTACCAAGGACTCAGCTGCTCATGATGTGTCTTCTAGTGATATGGGGTATGCAGAGGAACTTGTGAAGCTCCAACGTCAAGAACATGCAGCTACTGAAGATGCTGAAAAGTTTGGTTATGAATTCTCCAAGGAAACAGAGGAGCTTTTAAAACAAGCCACTGATGAGGCCCGCAGGAACTTGGATGCCGTTGGCAATGGATCTGTTTCCCCTGGTAATGCATCTGCTACCGCTGATAATGGACTGGGTGCTGCTGATGTAGTTCCCACTGAGACTCCCACCAGATTTGCCACTCCATCTGATTTAGAAAATTCACAGCACTCTACTTCTGAACTGGATGGCATTTATCATCAGTCAAGAACAGGCATTTTTGACTCATCTTCTTATGATGATGACTATGGAGCAACACTTAATAATCTGACCACAACTGTGGATGTTAGTCCTAATGTCACAAAAAGGATTAACACAGTTCATCCACAATCTCTTATTATTGGTGATCCTAATTCCACTGTTCAAACTAGAAGCAGGGCCAAGAAGACATCATTTGGTGAATCAGCTTTTCTCAGCTATATAAGGTTTCAACATAGGAACAATCATATAGACTATCACCACTCTCTATTTGCTTGTTTCTTATCTCAAGTTGAACCTACCAGTATTTCACAGGCACTAGGTGATGAGGATTGGGTAGCTGCTATGCAGGAGGAAATGCAACAATTTTTGAATCAAAATGTATGGGAGCTGGTTGATTTACCTCCTGGTAAATATGCTATTGGTACTAAATGGATTCTCAAATGTAAAAGGGATGCAAGAGGAATTGTGGTTAGGAACAAAGCTAGGTTGGTTGCTCAGGGTCACAGACAGGAGGAAGGTATTGATTATGATGAGGTTTTTGCTCCTGTTGCTAGAGTAGAAGCCATAAGACTTTTCTTGGTGTTTGCCTCCTACATGGGCTTTATGTTCTATTAGATGGATGTGAAGAGTGCATTCTTGTATGGTGAGATTGAAGATGAAGTTTATGTCACTCAGCCTAAAGAATTTGTGGACCCTCATCATCCAGATATGGTCTACAAGGTGGTCAAGGCACTATATGGGTTACATCAGGCACCTAGGGCTTGGTATGCTAGGATTTCTTCCTTCCTACTGAAACATAGTTATAGATGAGGTGTTATTGATAAGACTCTCTTTATCAAGAAGAGCACCAAGGATATCATTCTTGTGTAAGTGTATGTGGATGATATTATCTTTGGCTCTACCAAAGAAGCCTGGTGCAGGGAATTTGAAGATCTGATGAAAAGTGAGTTTGAGATGAGTGTCATGGGTGAACTTACTTTCTTTTTAGGCTTACAAGTGCAGCAGAAATCAGATGGCATTTCCATTCATCAAGAGAAGTATGTGCATGATATCCTCAAGAAGTTTGATATGGAACTTGTTAGGACTGCTACTACACCATATGAGCCTCCTAAGGCTAAGTCAAACAATGACCCAGGTCCTGCTGTTAATGTGCATCTCTACAGATCAATGATTGGGTCTCTGATGTATTTGACTACCTCTAGGCCTGACATCATGTTTGCAGTCAGTGCTTGTTCTAGGCATCAGGTCACACCTTTAACTTCCCATTTGACTATTGTCAAGAAGATTTTCAAGTATCTAAAAGGCCAACCCAAATTGGGTCTTTGGTATCCTAGAGAATCTCCATTTGAGTTGGAAGCTTATAGGGACAGTGACTATGCTCGTGCTAATTTTGATCGCAAGTCTACTACTGGGGGTTGTTAGTTCTTAGGAAGGAGATTGATTTCTTGGCAATGTAAGAAGCAAACCATAGTGGCTACATCTACTACTGAAGCTGAATATGTTGTTGCTGCTAGTTGTTGTGGTCAGGTACTTTGGATTCAAAACCAATTATTGGATTATGGGTTCAATTTTATGAACACTAAAATCTTTATAGATAACTAAAGTACCATCTGTATTGTCAAAAATCCTGTTTTTCATCTAAGAACTAAGCACATTGAAATTCGACACCACTTTATCAGAGATGCTAATGAAAAACACCTTATTGAAGTGGTTAAAATACATACTGATGAAAATGTTGCTGATTTATTAACAAAAGCTTTTGAAGGACCCAGATTTCAATATTTGATTGTCAATATAGGCATGATCAACCCCTGATTGTTGTGTTTGAGGGGAGGATTGTGGCCTAAGGGCAGGATTGTGGTTTATGGGGAGGTCTCTTTGATGTATAGTTTTGGTATATTTCTGTATATTATGTTTGTATTGATGTACATATTTTTGATTTTATGTATATATCTGTATATATTGTTTTGCATACTTTGTGTTCTACTAACCATCATGCAGATCAAAGTTCGAACACACAATCAAAGTTCAAACACACAATCATGGGAATCAGATGTCTAAGTCAGAAGGAACAAGCTTTTATTCATTTAAAAAAACTGCATTCACAGATGCAGGGACATCATTACATACACTGAACATAACAAACAAGACCTAGATACTACATTCCTTCATCCCTTGAACTCCAGATCAAATCTTCTCTCATCAAGGCCTCCTCTCTGGCCTTATGTTTCCACACTGTGGCATCCTGTGATGCTCTCTTCCCCTCCTATCCATCCATTCCCATATTGGGCGTGCAGCAAGACCCATCACAGTGGTTCTTCTGGTGGGATTGGATGTGGAGGGTTGGGGGTCTGGAATTGGTGCACTTGGTGGTAGCACAGCAAGAGGAGCAACTGTTGTGGATCTGGTGTTGCGAGGCCTGTAAGTCGGATCATTCACTTCATTGTCAGAGTCTTCTTGCATATCCCTAAGCTCAGCACTTGACACCTCAACCTCATTCTGCGGAGATTTGGGAACTTCTTCCTCTGAAGAAGGATAGTAGAAGGGGGATTGATAAGGAGATGGTCTTGAGATATAGGTGATGCTGTTGGAAACACCAGGAGGGAAATAGTTTAACCAATGGGGTTCACTAGGTTCACTATCTGATGATGAGAGTTCAACTGGGAGATTGGGTGAATTGCTCATGGTTATTTGTATTCGTTTTTGTGCTTAGGGTTAAGAAGGTTGTGTGTGTATGGTTCTGCTGTATGAGGTTGGTTTTCATAGAAGTTTTTGGAATCTTTGGTCAGTAAAAGATATGGTAAATATTGATGGTTGGAATTTGGATCGCTAAAAGTTCTGTGTGGAGACAGTTTCGGCACTGTTATGGGTCAAAGATTTGATTTGATTCTCTTTTTGTTGCCGCTGATATTGTACTGAATTCCTCTGATGAGCTATGGTTTCTGCTGAAAGCGTTGATTTGTTACTACGGACAAAAGTTAATTGGTTTCCTCCGATTGACTGCTTGGTTTCTGCCGTTTGACTTTTCATTACTGCTGACTTTTGCAAAAATTTGGGGATTTTAATTTCAGAGTTATTTTTGACCAAAATTGGTAAAAGATTGTGTTTCAATTTAAACGCCTATTTTTGGAAACACATTTAATAGTCAATCAGAAGAAACCCTCACTCCAATTGCCTCTTAATTTGAAACTCGCTCATTCAGAAGAAATTCTCCCGATCATTCTCTATGGCATCGCTCGAATAGAAAGTGGATCATAACAAGACTGCATTTCTGGAACATACCAAAGGAAGCACACTTTATTATGAGATGATTGATTTTTTCTTGCGCTCCAAGATCAGGTATGCTCTTACTCACTCTCCATCAATTGTTTATTACTCTCTTGTCAAACAATTTTGGGCCACAGCTAAGGAGCGATCTCTTCCTGGCTCTGCCAAGGAGATTGTGGCCACCATTGATAGAAGAGAGTATATGGTAAATGAGTCTCTCATTCGAACTCAGTTGCAATTTGATGATGCAGATGGTCTCTTTAAGAATAATAGAGATGAAATTATCTCTGGTCTAACCAGCTTAGGGTATCCTTTTGATGGGAAAATAGTTTGGTTTAAAAATAAGTTTTGCCCTAAGTGGAGGTTTTTGGTTCACACCCTGCTTCAGTGTTTCAGTCCCAAATCTGGTGGGTGGGATCAGTTCTCTAGTTCTGTTGCAAATGCCATTATTTGTTTGGCTCATGGGAGACAATATAAGTTTTCAAAATATATTTTTGAGGAAATGCTTAAAAATGTAAAGGATACCAAACATAAATTTTTAATGTATCCTAGGTTTTTACAAATGATACTGAGCATTGAAACCTCTGATAAAACTCCCACGGTTATTACTAAGCTAACAGCCAAGTTATTTGCAACAATGAAAACTGGTTTTAATGGAGAACATAGACCTTTAGTACCTTCAATGTTGGCTGGTGTTAATGTTGATGCTGATGTCTCTGCATCAGTTGCTTCTGACGACCCACAACACCCACCTTTACCTAGACCTGTTGCCCTTGCGAAGCCAGTGGTTGCTTCTACCTCACAGGAGCAAACTTCTGTTGAGACTGAGGTTAATACTACTCCTCTTAGGGATCAATCATATAGTACACCTAGACAATTTGTTGAGGATGACAATACTTTTGGAGATGATTTAACTGTGTCTCCTCCTAGGTCCAATGAAGCTCATCAAACCACAGGTACTCCTGCTGGTGGAGCTGAGGATCCTAATATGCTTATGAATATGTCTAGTTTGCTTCACAGGTATGCTAAAAAGGTTGATGATTTGGAGCTCCATCTTAAGGAAACTCAGGAAGAGCTGAAGGAGATTAAAACTACTTTGAAAGGTGAACTTGTGAAGGTATTAGAGAAAGTAAGAGATTTGGAAGTAAGGTTAAACAAGAGAAGGACTCAAATTGTGATGACTGATGAAGAGGAGGAACAAGGACATACAAAGGTTACTATTGATTTGGATAAGCTTCATGTTCTAGCATCCGTGTCTCTTGCAGAGAGTTCACCTCCAATTGCTCGACAAATAAAAGTATTCAATAGGAAACAAAGGAAAAGGAGGAGCTATCTTAGTAAGATGACTCTCCAGCCTAGGTTAATGGATGCTGGTGAATCATCTTGTGCTGCTGATATGGATATCCTTGTTCTTGATGATGATACTACTAAAAAACAGGTGGAGGAAAAGGAGTCTTCAGATGTCAATGTTGCAGATACGTTTATTCCTTCTGATTCCATAGCTGTCAATGCTGCAGATGAGTTTTTGGGTGTTTCTTCTGATGATAAAGAAAAA
Organism: Chrysanthemum seticuspe; assembly: GCA_019973895.1. NCBI lineage: Eukaryota > Viridiplantae > Streptophyta > Magnoliopsida > Asterales > Asteraceae > Chrysanthemum > Chrysanthemum seticuspe. Next base: position 320,673,298 of record BPTQ01000005.1, read on the forward strand.
GGTTCATTGATTGAGGAAGAAGGGTTGAATCTTGGTGTTGATGTAGCTGAACAGAAAAGATTAATTCAACTTCATGAGATTTCAATGAGTGATCAAAAGGTTGCAGAACAAACTCAGGCTGCCTTTAATGCAGAATTCTTAGCTGAGTCAGCTCCTACAATCACCCATGAGAGAATGGTGGAATTAAATACTTTGGATCTAGGATTCTCAGATGAGACTTGGGATCAGCTTGGTACTGATGTCTCCAGCAATCCAAGTCATGCTCAATCCATTTTAGGAGGTGCATTTACTTCTGATAACTATGTCAATGATATAAGGACATTGGTGAATTTAAAGAAAAAGGTAGAGGCTGAAAGAAAGGCTCAAGAAAGAAAGGAAAAGCCTTTATCTGAAGCTCAACAAAGGAGACATATGAGAGAATTTGTAAAGCATATGAGCTCTGCTGTCTATCAAACATGTTGGAGTATGGCTAAGGTGAAAGCTTTCTCTGATGATCGGTTAGTCAGAGAATATAACACCATTTACTCACAATTGGAAAAGGATGGGCTCAATCCTTATACTCAGGTGAAGCATTCTCCATGTCTTTTGGAAGGTCCTAATCCTAAGAGATTGAAGATTACTGATAACTTTGCTGCTAGAGTCATTTCCTTTGAGCATATGTCAGATGCTATGCCTTCAACCATTTTAGTTCCTCTTACATCTCATGAAAAGGAGGTTCCTTCTGTTGATAGCTCCAAGGATGTACCTGCACCTAGGGCTATATATGTTGATCTTCATGCTCCTGAAAGTTATTTTCTAAAGGACTTTGCGGAAAATGATTCTGATGAGGAGTTGGTTGAATGGTCTCCATTGGTGACTTGGACACTCACTCCTACAGATCCTGGTGGTTTGAGAGATTGTAATTCTTTTTATCGCAAGGATGAGACTGTTAGGCATTTTACTTTTCTCTCCTTTGTAAACAGTTGGTTTCCTCTGATAGGGTTCCTACTGACAGTTATTTTATTTCCGCTGATAGAATGGTTTCTGCTGATAGTGTGCAGTTTCCTATGATAGTTATTTTGTTTATGCGGATATGTAGTTTCCGTTTTCATAATATATTAGTTGTGATATGCTTGAGTTAAAATAGGAATAGATAGAGCATATCTTTTGAGTGTTTAGCAAGCTGCATTAGGGTTTCTTGTGCTATAAAAGAAACATGTGGCTAGGGTTTTATGTACGTCTTTAACAACAATTAATAGTGAATTAATTTAGATCCATAGAGGATCAAGTTATTGTGTTTATCTTCTTCTTTAGTTTTGTATTTATTTTCCGCATAAGTACAATTCTTGCAAAGGTTTCCCTTAGTTGTTTTGTGATTACACAGGACAGCTATAATCTTTCTAGGCTCATAAGATCTATCTAGGACTGTGCCCCAACACAGATTACCAATTCACCGATCTATTTAGTAAAGCCCTTCCAAAAGAAAGGTTTAATGATTTAGTTCGACGAATTAGAATGTGAAGCCTAACCCCTAGGGAGTTGGAACGTTTTCTCGAATCTTCTTGAAAATGATTTTCCAAAAAGCTTCGCTGTAAATATTTTTGAAAAACAAAATTCAAAATTTGAAAAACCTATAAAAGCAAAATATAAAAATATAAAACTTTCAAAAAATACAAAAACAATATAAAAGAAAAAATCCAAAAATATTATTCTCACAACATGTCTCTCGTATAATCGATATTCGGTACGTTTCTAGAAATGTCATTCAACAATGATACGGACATGTATAGATGCTTGAGCGAGAGTTATTTAAATGTTTTCAAAGACATGTCGTTCCTCAAAATTTCTTGAAAAAATGGCTTTCGTATAATTCAGTACGAAACCCGGACAAAAATGATGACTTTTAATTATCTCAAATCAAAACTCGTGTTTTTAAAGAAAAATCTAGTGTACGCTTCAGTGCACTACATGTAAAACTGGTGAGAAATCATCATCATCTTGAGCACCTTTTTCAAGATTGTTCAAAAAGATTTTCAAAATCTTTCAAAATATTTTATGCTCAAGATAACTCCCTCTAAAACCCTTTAATTAATTATGCTTTATTAAAGGGGGAGTATAAAACAAAAATGTTCCAAATTCATGCTTAAATCAAATCCGTTTGTCTCCCCAAAAGATTCTAAAAATGTTGTTTAATCCGTTGATATCAAAAATATCACGAATATGCTATTTTTGAGGGGGAGAAGACGTGATTAAAATGTGATCAAAAATGTTTAATGGTCATTGTTTGAATCTAAAAGAGCTCGACTCAGTTGAAACCATTGAATTGACGAGGAATCAAAGTCAGTAAATGTACCATTTCGAGAAACTCGTGATAGACATGCACTTTCATGGGTCTAACCTTCTTTTCAAGAAGAGTTTACAACTTCAAGGTAGTTATTAGAGCTAGTTGTCACCTAAAAACTGACAATGGAACTATTTAACTAAGCTACGTAACCGTGTCTCGTGGGGAATTATTTATCATGAGCCGATCAATTCAAAAAGTGCGAACTCTACCCTCTCTGTGCAAATTTAAGTTAAAACAATATAAGCACATGTGAAGGGGGAGTGTTTCTGAAAATATAAAACTCTCGGAGTGTTTCTATCATGTTTTCAATCATAAACACTCTAAGAGATTTTCAAGAAAAATGGTTTTATGGCAACATGGGACAGTCATGGAGTTATAAGGTGACTAAGGATAGGAATATTCTTTCTATGATCCGCCAGAGCCAGAGGGATCTACCCAAGGACAATACCCATAGTTAGTATTAGAAGTCCTTAGTTATGATTGAAAAAATGAGTAATGTGAGAAAGGAGAAAGAAAGGGTTGAAGAATTAAAAAGAAATGTAATGAAAAAGGGTGAAAAGAAATAGCCCTCCATATTCAACCTTAGGGCAGAAACCGGGTTCAATTCATCTGCTACTGGTTGTCACTAAGATGACACTGGTATTGAAGACAAAGACGTCATGGACCCAGTGACGCACTGCACTAAACCTTCTAGCTACTCAATTCCTATTAAAAGGATTTGTTTCATTCTCACTGGGAACCCTACATAATCTATCGACTTTCTCTTAGAGATCGTTGGTATTGAAGAAGGAGACCCTCTCCCTAGTCTCCACTCAGGAAAACCAAAATGCACTAATTGAGTCTAGAGCCACGAGATTCATCAAAAGATCTCATAGGAACACTCAACATTTCATCGCTTTTTGTTCATCAATAAGGACACAAGTGATACATTTTAGAGTCCTACGTAGATCTTAGCAATCTGCCAGAACATTTATGAGAGGTTTCATAATTGTGATCCTCAGTGATTGAATGGAAACTCCTGCCAGGGTCAACATCAAGCAGCCCTGACAGCAGGTCACTTCGGTAATTCTTTATGGGTTACGCTTAGTGTGTCTCAAACGGTCAACAGTCATGAAGTGATGCTTCGATGTACTTCAGTGACTCACCTGAACTATAGATGTACTTCGGTATGTCGTGTTAGCCTTCTTGAGGGCCTCCAGTTCAGGAACAGCCTTTCTAAGAATTAAAGATGTGTTTTCACACTATGCTGTTAACACCCTCGACATTTGAACCTGTAAGTGCTGGAAATCTTGCTAAGGAGATTCCTTTCACGAATCGAATCCAGAAAATGAGGGTCGTTACTTGAATTTATTCAATGTGATGCCAACTGTCCCTTATGGGATTAGGACGGCTGATGCGCCCGACCAATGTGAATGGAATCAAGACATTCATCAGTATAACAATCGTAGTGGTCAATTCTTTAAGAAAAGTCCACAATGATCGATTGGTATTTTTCAACTAACATATTCATGCAGGTACTGATGATTGTTCTTGGAGGAGAGACCACACCATCTTCCCATGCTCATACCAACATCACAACTCATGAAAGTTCTCATCAAAATCAAAGAATCTACAAAGTTTAAAGACTAGAGAACTTCATTACATTGGATCCTCAAAGTCAAAAAGAAGTGTGAGCATGGTGGAGAAAGACGTGGAGACACCTAACCAAAGAAGTTGACAAACGGCAGACAAAACCATTAACTGATCACAAAGCATGAAGGAACAAAGAATTAAGACTATTCTATATCAACTCACAAAGTTCAAGCTCAAAGAAAGTAAAGACCTAATCAAGTGGAGCATCATTTGAAAGACCACCCCTTAGGGGGAGATTATTAGCCTTATTAGTTATTAATAGAAGTGATGGTCATTCACGTTTAAGAACTTTCTAATGTGTGTTAGATATCGTACTAGAATAGTCAACGGGCTCGTGGATTGGGCTAAGCTAAATGGTTAGACGTTTAGTTAAGCTAGCCTTGTATAAGCACATGTAACCCAATCCAATCCAACCCATATCCACGGCCCATGGAAAGCCCATTAGGGCATGTAGTATGGAAGTATAAATACCCCTCAAATGGTCATTTGAGGGGTGTGCTTGAGTGTGTATGTGCGTGTTTTCTCTTTGATATAAAAGTTCTTCTTTTCATCTTTTCTCTCTACACATATACGCATAACCTAACATCATCAAGTCACCATCTTTCCATCTTTGTTTCTTTATTTATACGCATAAGCTTAGTGTTTGTGTTTTACATGTATGCTTATGTGGTAAGCTTGGTATAACGTAATAAGGTTGATAAAAACAAGGTCCTACAGCTCGTATGATGATTAAAAATGTATTTACTTAGGCTTTATTACTCCCTAGTTATCTCCTATTGATGGTTGAATTGTCACGTCCTTTTTCTTAATCGCGTTGTGTCTCTAAGGTTGTAGGGTATGCGTTTATCCCTAATTCTTTGAAGCTACCAAAGCTTAATGACTAAAAAATCTCTAGGATTCATAAACTTAACACTAACATATTCTTTGGATGTTTAGCCTAAAATTACTCTAGGTGATAATAAACTAAGGTTCAACAAAGATTAATCAAGCATTAACAACACAACGAATGACCTATCGCAATACTAGGTCAATCACAATTAAGATAAGAGACAACCAATCAATATTCAATAACTAAGTTTCATATTACCTAAGCAAACACACAAGTAAATTAGTCGGACATGGAGAACATGCAAGCATACACACAATCAATTGAAGACATAATTAAATTAATGAAGTAAAACACTTATCTTGATGTAAAATAGGGTATGGAACCCTAAAATATTGTACAAGATAGCCTTGGTTCGGTTTAGGTTCTTACTTCACACAACTACCTCCCTAAAAACTGAAAAATTCAGATTCTATATATAATGTTACAAGTGCGACGGCGTCACTCTTTAATTGTGACGCCATCGGTCGCCGTCATTAAGGTTTCATCTTGGCTACGTTATTATTGTGACGGCGTCACCTTATGCCTGTGACGCCGTCGCCTTGAGTCTCTGACGCCGTCTGGATCAAATCTAGGTCGTCTGAGCTGCGACGCCCTACTCTTTTAAAACCTGATGCCGTTACTTGAAAATAAGCAATTTGGCTACTGAGTCGTTACAACATGTGTCGCGACGGCGTCACAATTAGAACCTGACGCCGTCCCCTTTAGTTTCAGGAGCTTGAGTGTCTCGATTCTTGACTTTGACCATTTTCTTCGTATATTCGTGCCTTTTCGTCCGAATAAGTGTCATTCCAGCAATTTGCCTTCAAGAGACCTAAAAAGTGAAAAGGAACGAAATTAAGTAATAACGGATACAAAAGTGATCAATTAAGGGCTTAAATGACCCCTCAAAAAGGTACATTTTAAATCCTTATCAAATATCCCTACACTTGGTATTTGCTTGTCCTCAAGCAAATTTGCTTTTAGCCAATTGATTTATAAGTTAGGGGTCATGAAGCATTAGTTTAGAACGATTGACAACACATATAAGCCCCGCAAAGGTCATAACAAGAACGGAAATTACATACTAGCACCTCACATGGGGTGTTTGGATAATCACATCTCTCGGGTGTATATGAAATATAACAAGTTGGAAATGGAAGATAAACACTCATTAACCGGTCCTAGTACATAGATTACCATAGGCTTGAAACTAGATCAAACCTCCATCGCTTTGGCGTAAGCACCTAGGAAAGACTATCCAAGAGGTCTTTTAAAGGGTTGTAATTTTAGGCTTACGGTAGGGAAACAAAGGGTTTTGTGGGATAGGCGATTTATTGGTGGCAAGTCAAAAATCTTTATGTTACAAGCATGCGAAAAATGGCGTTGCTAAGATAGATGTAGGATGGTAGCCCGTATGTTTTTTTTTTTTGAACACTCTATTTTTTTTCTTTTTCTCCATTTTTTTCAATATATATATATATATATATATATATATATATATATATATATATATATATATATATATATATATATATATATATATATATATATATATATATATATATATATATATATATATATATATATATATATATATATAAACTAGTGGCAAAACCTGTCCGATGGGCGGGTATGACTTGTGGTTTTTTTTTAGGATTTAGTAGAAAAAATATATTAAAAAAAAGTAATTAAAAGTTAATTAAACGGTTAAGATCTATAATTGATCTTACCATAATTCATAAAACGGCTAAAAGCAGATAAGCATTTTGATTTTTGGTTTTTATTTTTAGAATTTAGTAGAACAATTATATATTAAAAAGTAATTAAAAGTTAAATGAAACGCTTAAGATCTATAATTGATGTTACCATAATCCATAAAACGACTAAAAGCAGGTAAGTACTTTGACTTGTGATTTTTATTTTTAGGTTTTAGTAGAACAATATATATAAAAAGTACTTTGTTTGGCACATTAAAAAGTTGCATTGCAGCAAAATAAAAATGAATATGGGTATCAATGTTTTGTTTTCTTTGAATTTGTCAAGAAGCACACCTCAAAAATAAAGTTCACTTTTTATATAAAGTTTGCAGAAACACATGCTCAGCCTACCAGCATTTACCGCTTTTAGGGAAATTTAAGAGAATTTCACGATTGACCCATATTCTTTATAGCCAATATTCTACAAATTTTCCATTAGACATTTTATTAATAAAATAAAACCTTAATTGAGCCCTTTTTAATATGATACAACTTCAGTTGACCCGTTCACATGAATGGGTCAAAATGTGTACCTTTAGCTATGATGCTCTCCTATTATGAACCCCGTATACTCTAAGGCTTTACACAATACATCAGACAATGCAACCATGCCTTAAATTCATCAAGTCTTAGATGCCCTCTTGTTTTGTACTGTAATTCTGCTCATTGATACATCTTACATTAGCCATTCGGGTGTCGTATATCATATATTATGGTAGCAGAACTCTATAAACTTTAAACAAAACTCTTATAGCAGCAAAGTCAGAAGTTCAACAACAAAATTTCTTGTGTCTGCATGTTGGAAAAGAACTTTGTTCTTTTGGTACTAATATTGTGTCTTACAAAAGCGAGTAACGGTTGGTCTCTCGTTCTTGTTAGCAATGTGTTATGCTATGGCAGATGTCTTACATAAGAATGTATAAAGCATTACTTAAAAAGTAGCAATCAATCATCATAAGCATAACAAAGAACCGAGTACTCCATGACTGCATCATGATAAATAACACAACACATTTCACACCAATAAAATGTCATTCATTTTCAATACCTCTTGAAGCTCTCGCTTGACATTCTCAAGGCCTCCAATATCGTCCCAGCTACAGTTGGGAACTTCAACAATCCTGCTTGTCTTTGAGATACCAAAATGCTTTGAATCGGTACCCTGATAAAAAAATGATTTAATTACAAAGATCCTAAAATTGAACATATAGCTTGTGAGTTGTGACAAAGCATGTTTCAGATATATAAGATGGTCCTATTAAATAGCTAATTTCAGTTAGTACTCCCATGTGCATATTTGAGACTACGTGCTCCGTATCACTTTATGTTTTAAACAACAGATTAAAGAAGTATAATTATAGTACCTTGCACCAAGACTTGATAACACATGTGAACACAATATGTGATCTTGGAACTTTTGGAATTAATGCTTGTAGCCCCAACCTTTCTATTGGAAAGTCCCTGCATTAACCAGCAACATAAATGACTTAGCTATTTCCTTATAGGAGCAACGATAAACATAAATCTACCAAGGGGTGATCATATTCGATGGGGCAAGAATGACATATTATTGCTTACCTTGATCAGAATTTGAGTAGCATCCTCATAACCCGTCACAAACTCCTCACTTAGATTCTCAACATAAAATCCATGTTTAGCATCATCCGTTGTCTGAAAATTTTAACTTGCCGTGTTACAACCACAAATTAAGGAGTATGGGAATAAATAAATTGGCAAACATTGACTATGAACCATAAACAAGATAGTAATATTTACCTCTAGGTTTCTGTGGGTTGGATCAAGCAAATCTCCTATTTGTTTGTTGTATATCTGTACACAATAATGAATATCAACAAATTCATCATCTATATTTGATGTCAAGCAACATAAAGGATGAAAGCAGCCATAAAGAACCCACCTCTAGGAAAGAACAACGACACTGATAATTTATCTGTTTACCTTCTGCTTGGTCTTGTTCTTGAAATGAGGTTCAAAATTTCAATCATAGATTCATGATTTCATGTAATTAAGATCCCATGCCACTTTTTTGCACTAATAGAAAATGAAGATATGATTGCTTACTCGTTTAATTTCATCAAACAACATCTGGAAGATGCGTTGAACAATTCCTTGATTACCACTGGCTTACTGATCTTCAACCATTGTGCTTGGTGGACCCCACAATGTATAAGTTTTTCCGCTACCAGTCTGCACAACATTAGCAACCCATTAAAATTCTTGCCACCAAATAGTTTCCAACTTTCCATATAAAAAATTGTTACTACTCTGTAAACCGGAAAACAGTACCTGTCCATAAGCCAATATAGATGTGTTGTAATCGCAAAACCAAAAGTGACGATTAATTAAATTGTGGTAGTAAACTGTAAATAAGAGCGGTGTATATCAACATACCGTATCACGAAGAGCAGATGAATTGCTTGTTCCAAGAGCAGTCGAGAAACGTTCATCTGAGACTGATATGGAATTCAGAATCTCAGCATCAATGGTTTCATCTTCCAAATTAATAACATCAATTTTTTCTCTAATGCACTAAAGTGTAGCTTCAGTTAAAGAGGAGCAAGGTCAGCACCAACATAGCCATGTGCCATTTTAGATATTTTTTTTCCAAATTGACCTGCAAATATTATTATCTAATGTTAGTGATCAACCAAATGTTTTGTGGCTTGAAGATGTGTATTTCTACAAAGTATACTTACATCCTCATAAAGCTTCATGTTCTTTGTGATCATGAGCCAACATGTTTGGCTTCATACATCCACTCCCTAAAGCCACTAAGTAGAGGGCTACAAAGAATATTAAAGCCTCCACTCCCTTGGCCTCTATTCATCTGTCACTATCGGTTAGTATGTTGCACTCTGGTGGTTTTAGATGAGGAAGGTTTCCAAAGGAGGACATATGTGCACACATGTTGTTGTCAACATTTTCTGAATTTAGCAAAGACCTGATACAAAGAAAATTATAAAAAAATAGCGATATTAATCTTTGTTAGAACAGAATGACAAAGAAAAAAAAATTCCACAACAACGCACAGTCATAGAAGAAATGAAATCATGTTATGAACATCAGAAACATATAGTCACACAAAAAACATACTATATGCATACTTATCAGTAACCACAAAACCATAATCAATCAAACCCCAATCAAACAAATGAATCAATTTATTTTCTATAAAATAACACATCTTTCACCATTCAAAAACATCTCATTCCACAATAACGACCTTAAACAAGAATCATTCACCTTCTGTACTTGATCAAAGCTTTCTTATGGCAACCTCTACCTTCACTTGTTATTCAACGAACCCAAGATAGATAATGTTCTGTCACCCGGAGATGAGCTAGATCAGCTTTCTTGTGCCCATTCTTGGTCCACTAACCTATTCTGTAGCTATGGAATTGCCAAGGTGAAACATGATTAGCTTTAAAAAGATTACTTTATGGTCAAACAGAACGATTTTGACACAATCAACAACAGTTCTCTTCTGGTAACTACAATAAATTTATAACGTAAATTGTACCTGTAATCTAGGAGGAATACATTTTTTTGAAACTTCAAACTTGACTAAAGGTCTCTTAACTTAATTTTGCACTTCATTGGCTACCCTTTCAGGAGGATTTGTAATCTTACTATTCAAATCAGTAGCTTGTCTATTTTCCTTACCTAGAAGACTATCATATCCATTAGAAGCATCAGATTTCAATACATTAGGTGGTTTCGTGTCAACCACCTGGACAAAAAGGGAAAAATAAAATACAAAAATTACCATACCAAATTAATAGGAATATTAAATGTCCATGGAAAGTTGGCAGCTGTTGTAAACAATTTCTCTGCAATCTTTCCGCTAGGCACTTCTACAACAGTTTCCACATCACGTACAAATAGCCCAAATATTAAATTATAAATATCCCCAAGATTAAAATTTTAGCATACAAAGTTAATAGAAACCATCTTTTTTTAATGTTTTATCTTTTTTGAAATATGAAGAAAAAGTATATATACGATCAAATGAATACCAAGTACCGAACGCGGTTTTCAGTTAGCAACTTAGTCAACATAAACCTGTTCCTATGCATTTCTTGTTCAGAAGTCTTACATTTTACATATTGGATACTTCAGAAAACGGAATTTAATTACCATATCAGGTTTCAAAAAACTAAACGAATGCAGCAAAAATATAAAGTGGCATGGATTAATACCGAGTACTCACTTGTATGACTATTCACTCAGGTTTCATTAGCCATATATGTACATTTGTGACCTGAAAAAAAAAACCAAATTTATAGAACTTTGGAACAACCCATCTTCCATCAAACTGAAAATTTGGTCACCCTACATTCAGAAAAGCCAATGTTATCCTGACGATTAATAAGAAAAATTTGAAATACATTCCTCTTCTACACTCGTTTCTGTATTGCGCAATAAAAAATAAATAAATAATCAAAAACTACTTAGTTTTACATTTCGCTAAATAAAAACGTATCTACACATCCAAACAGCCCTCAAAAGGATGGTGTTAGTGTCATAAGGATGGGAGAAATTGCATTTGTGATTAAAAATTCAAAGTGCGTACCTGGACCCAAAAATGTACACCTGTTTCTGAGCAGCCTATTTAGCGGACCACATGATATTTATGTGAACTCCATCTGCAAGGCCCAAGTGGTACGTGTATAGCAGCAAGGGCTAAGGTTCAGACGAAGCAGACAACAACGTATCCAGCGGCCAAAATGCCAGCTTGTTTAGAAAGCACCCGAACATATTCACTATACTCAGAAGCTTCATCATCAACGTTCTCATTTGCAGAACTAAAAAAATAGAAAATACGCAACGTATTCAATTCATAACATATTATTTTCCAGTGGTAGACTCTTAATATATAGTTAACAGTTGCGAAATTAACGTAAAAGATTGATGACTTGATGAGAAATTGAGGTAAAGAATTCTATGAGTCAGAAAAACCGAAAAAATCATCTACACCCACTAAAAAAACACAGACTTTAAGATGTTCGATGAGGCCGCACACTCTAAAAGTGGTCCCACGCAATCCGTTATAATATGATGCTCTTTGATAAGCTGCTCAAAGATGAGTTTGAGCCTCTTCTCGTGTTTCATGAAGAAAACTATGTAAATGAGCGCAATTCAAGATGGAAGAAATAATTACCAAACTATCACGCGTTTAAATTTTACATAAGGAAAGACTAATATAACTACTAATAACTAAAGACTGTAGACGTACATGTATCATCTAGTTAGTAAAACATCCTTGTGTCTACCCCATTCGGCCCCGTCTCATCACCCAAACCCACCCATTTCAGCCCCCCAAGCGCACCCACTTCATGGCCTATTTCAGCACTCAAGCGTACCTATTTTAGCCCTGAATTCAACCCCCAATCCCACACCCCTTTCAGCCTTCAAACCGACCCATTTCAGCCCCAAACCGACCCATTTCAGCCCCTATATTATCACCCCAATCCACCCATTTCATAAAGTTGCATCGGCCACGCAATAGCTTCCGTTTCCTATTACATCAAATCCAAACAAATTCTTGTTATGAATTTGTACTTTTAGATGTTTCTTGCAGTTGCAAATCTTCTTCTTTCTAGTTATTATCAGATGTAGAACCATCAATCAAATTCACATCAGCAAACATGTTTTTAAACTCGTTTTCAACCACTTTCTTAATCAGAGAGCTACATTTGTTAGTTTATGGTTTCTTGTTATCTTGCAAGCATAAGTTACTGTAAGTAAAAGGAAAGTGGATCAATGTCAAAGATATTGATGGCACGGTTTTAAGCCCATAAGTTTGAACGGATAACATGGGATAATGAAACACCAACAGAATTCACATAAGCTCATAAGTCCAAAAATAAGCCTAAAAGCATGAGTTCTACAAATGGAGCTTTCTCAAAAACTATAATCTCAACCAAATAGTAAAATATCATTTAACAAAATATTTTCCATGGAATCCTATTTTCAAGATCTAATATTATTATTATTAGTTATTATTAGAATTATTAATCTTTCTTTTGGGCTTTCAAATTTATCAGATACATATTTAGAGTTTGAGTACAAAATAATCACTTGAATTGGAAGGAAGGAAAAAGCCAATTACTTTTAGAAATATGAAACAACACTTGGTATTCCAATGCCTTTCTAAGTTGTATTACCACTTTACTTGCATTTAGCCTCTCATATGTATCATCATCCAATCATTGAAGGGCTCGTGCTTTGTCAATAATTAAGAGAACATTGTCAATTGAATTCATGATTCTGCATAAATGAGCATTGGGTTTTTCATTACTCTAATTTAAGTAGTTGAGCTTTATCCAAAGACTACAAAATGCTTACTTGTTAAAAACAATAATAGATAAGGAATTGGATACCAAATCTCACCATCGTAGTTATCTTAAATTGATTATAGTAACCCAAACCCGCAATAATAAGTTCCAAACACAACAAAAGACGAAGCGAATTAGTACCCAACAATAACTTCAATATGATATTGGATAGATGCATTCGGAGGAAACTTGGATTTGTATACAGAATAGTCAAAGCTACACAAAGATGATGAGAAGCCAATAGTTTAAAAGGCCTCGTTGTTGAGTTGGTGAAGCCACTCAAACAATAGTGGCAGAATACATGTAACCACTCAAACAGATAGTGGCACACTTAACACATAGTGGCAGATAAAGAAGCCACTTACTGGATAGTGCCAGTAGTGGAAGATCACTAATTCATTAGTGGTAGATAGTGGTTTGTCAGTTACCAACTTTATCATCTCTATATAAAGATGATCACTCTGTATTTGTAAAACACACCTCTTGATTACACAACAAGATGTAATAAACACTCCTAGTTACCCATGCTGGACGTAGGTCAGATTAGACCGAACCACCTTATATCCTTGTGTTCTAAATTGTAGTAGTGTGTGTGGCAGTTAATTGTGTTTGTATGTGTCATCCGATCCTAACACTCGTGAGTACTATTTTCCCGATCAACCGGGCCTCAACATATTTTCTTCAGTCCTCTTGTGATCAAATTCAAGATTCTTTCTATTTTAGCTTTCTATCAAAATAATCGTATACCCATAAGATATTTATAAACATTAATCCGTAAAGCTAAAGAAACATCACAAATTGCAAAATTTAAGACAAATAGGACTGCCATTTGATAAACACTTTGGCCAATGATGTTCCTCTACATGGACTTTGTGATTAAACTTTCGGTTGGTTTAACAGGTGGTCTGTTCATCAGTCCCTCTTTGGTGGTTTTGTGTCCAGTGCTAACGTACCCAAAGTGCCTATAATCAGCTTGACCCATAGCAATTACACAGCAGTAAGAGGTGCAGATCCAAAATTGAAGAAATAGCAGAGATATTTATCAGTCTAATGTCTCTTTTTAATGCTTAATTGCACATCTCCTAAACCGTTTTATATAATTACTAATATTGATCCAATTATTACAGTTACAGAATTAGCACGTCATAAAATACATATGATCAGTGACACATGAAGTATTATAGGGGCCTTCTAGTATGAGATTATTCTTAGGAGCCTTTATAAGTTTATACAATTGGCCGTTTGCTGTAAACACTATTTTTTTAAAGCATGAGCCTTGCTTCACGCAATTGTTTTGCTATCCTGATCATGGTAATCGCCTAATAGAACTCTTTTGAATTTTAACCATAAATAATTCTGTAACTTAGAATTTAGAAACGGAATAATTTTAAAATTTTATATTTAGGAAACAAATTACGAAATCTACCTTTATCTTTCTAGCCGTGTATTCCTTGCTTAAGTAGCATGTGCGAAGCTCTGACAGATTATGCTACGATTGCAACCATGAAATTATTCTGCTACTTAGGAACCCCATTACTGATGACATTCCTTGTGCACTATTGGTTGATAATACAGGCCTACCACTTGTATTTTGCACACACCTTAATGCATCCACAGAATCCTCCCTTAACTGAATAATTGCTAGCCCTTTCTTTACCTAATGCTTCCCAGAACACATGGTAAAAGTGTTGGAAAATTTAGTGCACTTGTGGGATTGGTTCACACCTTGTAATGGGTTAGGAGGTACGGAGTGTACACCCATAAGGTCCATGAACACCCTGAACTCTTGTAGTGGTTTGGATTGATAGTGCTTGGTGAAAGTACTGTTGTGGTTAACACTGAGTATCAGTGTTTCCACTGAAGCAGTACTTACCCTGAGTCAGTGTTTCCACTGAAGTGGTGTTTCCACTGAAGTGGTGTCTCACTGATGTTGTGTTTACACTGAAGCAGTGGCGTTTCCACTGAAGCAGTGTAACCACTGAAGGCGCTATGAAAGTACTGATGATAGTACTGCTTGTAACGGCTTTGACCTATTCAAGTGGCAGTTAAATCTGCATTATGACCACGTTTAATTGGTCATGTAACCACTAACGGCTATTATGGGGATAATTATGAGGCTATTAATGGGCCGATTAATACTCATAATTCCATTGACTAGCCAAGAGTATTTCCTATAAATAGGAGATCTGTTTTCAGATGAAAGACACAGAGAAAATACGCTTGAATACAAACAAAGAACATAAACACTTATTAGCGAAAGGGTTAAAGAATTGTGCCTAATTCTCTAACTACATTTGGTCTTATCCCAAGTAGATATGCGTGATACCCAGGCATTAGGGTCGAATAGTTTACTTTGGAAAGTGATCACACGATTCCAAGTGATATCCGGTAACCACCAAGTGGTATCTGTTACTGCTGACGTTTTATTTGTTTCTGCTGAACAGTTGAGCATTTCTGCTGAAGTTGATTATCTACACCCTGATTTGGGATGAATAACCGCCAAAAATCAAAGTAAACTATTTAGTGATAATCAATGGCAACTGCTGCAATGAAACACATGGCTTCAAACTTTGCCAAACTTGATAAGTTTGAAGGGGTGGACTTTAGGAGGTGGCAGAAGAAGATGCACTTCTTGCTGTCAAGCATGAGTGTGGTGTATGTGCTTACCACACCAATTCCTGATGATGGTGATGATGCTACTGTGGAGCAGATCAGGAGGAGGAGCAAATGGGAGAATGACGACTACATATGCAGAGATCTTATTCTCAATGGTATGTCTGATGCTCTCTTTGATATTTATCAGAACATTGAATCTTCCAAAGAACTGTGGGACTCCTTGGATGCCAAATATATGGCTGAGGATGCATCAAGTAAGAAGTTTCTTGTTAGTAATTTCACAAATTACAAAATGACTGATTCAAGACCAGTCATGGAACAATACAATGAACTTCTTGGAATACTTGGAAGGTTTACACAACATAATATGCACATGGATGAGTCTATTTCAGTCTCTTGTGTAATTGACAAACTCCCTCTTCTTGGAAAGATTTCAAGCATACCTTGAAACATAAGAAAGAGGAGTTAACTCTGGTTGAGTTGGGCAGTCATCTGCGCATTGAGGAATCTCTCAAGGTGCAGGATAATGACAAGCCAAAGAGTAGCAATGCTACTGGTGCATCTGTTGTCAATATGGTGGAGCATAACAACTCCACCAGGTACAATGACAACAAAGGCAAGCGCAAATATCATGATAACACAAGGGCAGATCCAAACAAGAAGGCAACACCTACTTGTTGGAAATGTGGCAAGACTGGTCACATTAAAAGGGACTGCAAGGGTGTTAAGTTTGGTGGTAAAGCCAATGGATCAGGCACTAATAGTTCAGGGAGTGGTGGTTCAGCCAACTCACTGAAAGGTCAGAATATGTTTAATAAGTCTTTTCAGATTTATTATGTTACATATGTATCTGAATCTAATTATGTGCAGGATGATGATATTGCGTGGTGGGTTGACTCTGGAGCAACAGTTCATGTGTGCAAAGATAGAAGCTGGTTCAAGACTTATGAGTCACTGAATGATGGTTCTATTCTTCACATGGGAAATGAGTCAACAGCCTTGGTGCATGGTCATGGTTGTGTAGATCTTAGGTTTAGTTCTGGAAAGATTGTAACTTTGTTTAATGTTATTCATGTTCCTGATATAAGGAAGAACTTGGTTTCAAGTAGTGTTTTGAATAATCATGGATATAAACAAGTTATTGAATCTGATAAATTTGTTCTTTCTAAGAATGGTGTTTTTATTGGTTTTGGTTATTTATGTAATCAAATGTTCAGGCTTAATGTTTCCACTGATAATGTATCTGTAACCACTGACCGTGTTATTTCAGCTTTTGTGTCTACTTTTGATCAGACTAACTCTATCCTTTGGCATGCAAGACTTGGTCATGTACATTATAAAAGGATGCAAGATATGTCTAAGGATGGGTTAATCCCAGCTTTTGACATGGACACTGAAAAGTGTAAAACTTGCATGTTGACCAAGATAACCAACAAACCTTTTCAAGGTGTTAGTCGTGAGACTAAGCTCTTAGAGCTGATACACAGTGACCTGTGTGATTTGCATGCTACTCCTTCTTTGGGGAATAAGAAGTACTTTGTGACGTTTATTGATGATGCTTCTAGATTTTGTTATGTTTATTTGTTACATACAAAAGATGAAGCATTAGATAAATTCAAAGTGTTTAAAACTGAAGTTGAATTACAACTTGGGTCTTTGATCAAAAGATTAAGTACTGATAGGGGAGGTGTGTAATACCTGAAATTCTAAAATTCACAAAAAGACCAAAATACCCCTATAATCAAAAAGTATGAATAATTAATTTAAAGAGTACCAAATAAGCTATGTAAATTCAGAAAATTATTAAGAAATATCACACATGATCCAAATAAATATTAAACACTTTGTAAAAGGTAATTTTTATAGTTTATAATCTTATAAATTTTGTTTTGTATTTTAATAATTAGCCGAATATATTTAATTAGTTTTATAAAAGAATTTTATTAATAAAAGCCCAATATAAATTTATAAAATTAAGAGTCCATTTATTTTAAGTCCAATACAGTATAAAGCCCACAAGAAAAATTATAAATCCTATATAAACACATTATACGGTTCATATTTTAACCCTAACTAGCGATTAAACACAAACCGACCTAAAAACCCTAAATAATTCGACATCTGATTTCCAGGGCTTAAAGCCATTTTTCTTGGACGAGTTTGAAGGTAAAGAAGGTGATAAAAATCTGGTTCGAGGCTCTAAGGTGCTGTCTCGATCGTGATTAGTTTTTGGGTCAATTAGGGTTTCGGCGATAGGAGCTTTTTGGTTTCTTTTGTTCTAACGTCCAAAGCTCATCAAGGGTATGTTCCTAATATTATTTTCAGTCCTACAAGTCATATAGAACACGTAAAAATTAGCCATGCATGTTAAATAAGTCGTATGGAATTATTTGGAATTAAAACCCTAAAAGCGTATAAAATAACGAATGAGCGTATAACAATTTTTGGGACCATGATATTAATTTTCTAAGGACTCTTATATGATATACGACCTGAATAAAATACATGTCCATGAATTCGAAGCTTGTGTGATTTGTTTGGGGTTTTATTGTTCGATCGCATATAAATAAGGAAAGAAAATAAAAAGGGACAATTAGGGTTTATAAAACTAGGGTTTGCTTATTATAACTAAGGGTAATAAATGCAGTAGTAATGATGAATTAATGATTGGTGTAACCTAGGTTTAGGGCTTGTACTTGAATTATGCATTATTCGGTTTTACATAAAAGTTTTGGGTTGGTTTTGTAAATTATGAAACTTAAAGGTTATTTTTGTAAATAGTAAAATAAAGGTACTAAATGTATAAAAATAAGTATGGGGGTTAAACGTGTAATTTTGGATATTTAGAGGGCTATTCGAATTGTATTTAACTAAAAGGGTATGTTTTGTAAATTCTAAAACCTTTGGGCTAAAAGTGTAAAATCTGATAATAGAAGGTTAGATCGTATAATTAAAGATGTTAAAGGTGCAACATGTAATTTTGGGTAATTATGGGTCAACATGTATTGTACAATGAGGAAAATTACTAAGGGTGAAACTGGATCTTGCATACTTTTGAGTTTGCCTTTAATTGAATTGAGTACGTACAGGAATGCATTAAGTAAATGTGTACAACTGGGTATTAATGGGTTTTAATGTACAACGTGGAAATTGTAGAAATTAATATGCTAGATTGGAAGATAATAGTCTAAAATGTGAAAATCGGGTTTCCAAAATCTTAAATGTTTTGTATGGGAAAATCAATTTATGTTAAGCTTATCGGGAGATTTATAGGTTTTAATGTGCAAATTGGGGGTATGAATAAAAATATGTAAATCATGGAAATAAAATGATAAATGTTTTTATTGGAAATTCAAAGTATTAAATGTTTTGGTTGGGTTTTGAAAATACATTTTGGCTTATTACGTATTAAGTTCATGTTCGGGATTTGGATCCAATGTGGTTAGTAATTAAGTAGTAATGATGACGTAAATAATGGGAATCAATATTATTCGTTTGGGATCAAAATATTTGGGATTAACAGGGAAAAATAAAAGAAAGGAATAAATATACGCTAGCTTGT
>BPTQ01000005.1:320692824-320728311 GCA_019973895.1 Chrysanthemum seticuspe
TAAGAGACAGGAACTTATGTTAGGAAGACTTTGATATATACAATTGTTGAACCCTGCTATATTGGATTATGAACCTATGATTATGAACCTCTGATTTATGAACTTCTGCTTATGAACATATGATATGCCACTATGATATGAACTTATGATTTCTGACTATCTGAATATGAACCTTATGATATGAACTATCTGATATGTTATCTGTGACCTTGTGTTGACTATGATCTGTGCTATATCTGAAAATCTGTTTGACTAAGGTCAGTTGTTAACTGAACCAAATATTTAACTAGTCATGGGGGTTCCATGTCCGTATCAGTGATGCACCTCTGATATGACTCTAGGGCAGTAGAGTGATGTTCTGCCACGTCTCTGGATGGTGAAGCATATTTTTGAATATGTAGGAAGGGGCGTATGGATGCATCCTAGATCTGATCTGTTATCTGATATGTTATCTGGTGAATGATGTCGTGTGCAATACGCGTCTTCACAAAATTCTGGGAGCTAGCTACTCCAAATTATTTCTGTGGTTACCTTTGAAGAAGAAAGATATGTCTGATATGATAGGTTAGTGAATGTGCTTATGACGTATTTGTTCAAGTGATTATTAGTTGCCATGCTAGGATAGGATTAATACGTTAAAACCTGATTCGTATATTTGATATTATGATTTGTTATTATTACGTAAATGCGTTGATCTGTGAGATGAATGTGCTAGTGTACAATTGAGTGTTTTGGAGGTTAATTATCTGTTTGCATATGTGACCTGCCATGTTAAAACTCTGCTAAGGTTAGGATTTGATATGAGAACTGGTTTAGCTATTATGTCTGCCATGACCTGTCTGCTATTTCCGCTGCTATATTATTGAATTAAGTGCTATAGATGTTGATTACTTGATTTGTATGAATGCCATGTTTATTTTCTAGGACCGTTTCCGTTAGCTTTTAGACTTTCCGTTTGGCTTATACGTAATCTGTTATTCGATATGTTGTGCGTTTGGTTGTTCTGATGTGTTTGTTTTTGTATCTTTAATGTGTTATGTGATGTCTAAACTGTTATGTGGTTGTTTGGATTTTTGTATATTTGTGCTTCCGCAGAATCCTAAAAGATCCTTCGTCATTATTTCATTTTATTTTCGTTACTCGTATATTTGTTTTGTTTAGCTTTTGTTTCGTTATATCTGTTCACTGGGCTTTGTAAGCTCAGCCGCACTTTTCTTTTCCTGCGGCAGGTATTTAGCATTCAAGATGAGCTTATGAGATAGCTGATCTGGGTTGAGAGTAGAGCTGAGAGCAAGACTTGACCATAGAGATCTTAGATTTATTTTGAATTTTAAGTCATTTATATTATCTTTTGTAAGTTTTTGTAAAAGCTTCCGCTTTTGTATAGTATTTCAAGTTCTGATATGAAACCGTATTGTGATATCTTTACCCTTGTCGGGTCGGGGTGTTACAATTTATGGTATCAGAGCTCTAGGTTTTAGGACCCTTAGAGCTTAGTCTATGACTTGTGAGAAGTGGGTAGATTTAGGATTTTCCTTTCTGCGTACTTCTTTGCGTACCCTATCGTATTTAAGTTTTGCTGATAGTTGGTGTTTCTTTTAGATGGTTATCCCTCGCCGCCCTAATTCATCTGATAGGAGTAATCGAGGACCGGCTAGGCAACATAAGGAGAAGATGAAGTGGGCCGTTGTCATTACTAAGGGCTGCAAGAGGTATGGTAAAGTAAAGCGGGCTTATAGGAGGATAAGAGTTCCGGCCTATATGTGGCCATGCAGCATCGAGGAGAAGCTGACCTTGAAGACCATTGACGGAGAGGTGGTAGAGAAGTATGAAACTAAGGTTGTTGACAACCAAGGTTTCACTACTAGATATCCTGATAGGTGTCCCAAGTTCGTTGAGGATGGAGGAGTAAGACGAGCTGAGAGTCGCGATCTGTATGCTTTTGTGGATCGTGTGCCGGAGGAGGAAGAGAGGAAGCGGAAAAGTGACTTTGCTAGTCGCTTACTACCACAGCGTGAAGGAAACAGGAACGGATGGATAAGCGAGGAGGAAGAGGGACCCGAGTAAGAAGAGGAAGAAGAGGAACCCGAGGAAGAATACGGGGTGGATTCGGATTTGGAGTCTACGGCTACTAGTAGGTTCAATCCGACACAAGAATAGGAATTTCGTTTCTGATTAGTTACCCTCTTTATGAGAATTTTCTGACATTTGATTTTGAGTTAGGTTCTTTTGTTTTCATTTAGACGATTGAGTCTTGGATCATTAAGTTTTGTTTTGGAATTTCATCTTAAGACGATTCTGCAAAATTTGTTTGGATAATGGAAATAAAACAAAATTTTGGAAGTATAGTTCTTGTCAGTTGTTTCTTTCTGATAGATTCGCTAAGTTTCCGTTAGTCCTCATAAGTTTTGTCCGCTATTTATTTTCTCCATGATGTTATTACCGCTTGAATGAAGTATGACCATCATGATGGTATACTCATGTGTATCTGGTTTGTTATAGTATGTTACTTGCTATTTGAGTGTTATCTGTATGTGATATGTTTTGTTATGATATTAGTTATGTGTTTTGTCATGACCCGAGACCGAATATAATGACAATAAGAACTTGTTATGTGATGCAAGTATTATGACGCCTGATCAACGTAATAATACCGATATCATATGATCTGAACTTATTGAAGGTATACGACGTCTGGGAAATGCCTGTGATTGATGTGTGTATAGACTTTGACTTGTATCTGTTATTTGGTGCTTCTCATGTTCGTTTGAAATTCCGTACCTAATTGTGAGATTTTCGTCGATATCTGTTACGTATAAGTTATGTACGCTTGAAATCCGAAGTTTTATGATCTGTACGAACCTATAGATTGCTATGTCTGCCTTAAGCTTATACGTCTCCACATATTTCTACGACTATTGAGGCCCATAGGATTTATTCCGTCTATGCATATGATGTCCTCATCATTAGATATCTGAATAAGTTAGAATTTGTCGTTTGATTCCCTGCGTCTCATCTGTTCTCCGCCATTATTCTGATACGTATATAATTATCTATTATAAGTATTTGACTATTTATTTGATTTCTGAATAAGTATGAGTTCAAATAATCTGATAAGAAATTCATTTGTTTCGAGATAAGATTAACGTTCGTTATCTTCCTAGAAGTTCTGAAATCCGATTCGTTTTCTGTTCTGTTCCGTCTTGTTCAATTTCGAGGAGGAAATTTTCTTTAGAGGGGAAGAATTGTAATACCTGAAATTCTAAAATTCACAAAAAGACCAAAATACCCCTATAATCAAAAAGTATGAATAATTAATTTAAAGAGTACCAAATAAGCTATGTAAATTCAGAAAATTATTAAGAAATATCACACATGATCCAAATAAATATTAAACACTTTGTAAAAGGTAATTTTTATAGTTTATAATCTTATAAAATTCGTTTTGTATTTTTATAATTAGCCGAATATATTTAATTAGTTTTATAAAAGAATTTAATTAATAAAAGCCCAATATAAATTTATAAAATTAAGAGTCCATTTATTTTAAGTCCAATACAGTATAAATCCCACAAGAAAAATTATAAATCCTATATAAACACATTATACGGTTCATATTTTAACCCTAACTAGCGATTAAACACAAACCAACCTAAAAACCCTAAATAATTCGACATCTGATTTCCAGGGATTAAAGCCATTTTTCTTGGACGAGTTTGAAGGTAAAGAAGGTGATAAAAATCTGGTTCGAGGCTCTAAGGTGATGTCTCGATCGTGATTAGTTTTTGGGTCAATTAGGGTTTCGGCGATAGGAGCTTTTTGGTTTCTTTTGTTCTAACAACCAAAGCTCATCAAGGGTATGGTCCTAATATTATTTTCAGTCCTACAAGTCATATATAACATGTAAAAATTAGCCATGCATGTTAAATAAGTCGTATGGAATTATTTGGAATTAAAACCCTAAAAGCGTATAAAATAACGAATGAGCGTATAACAATTTTTGGGACCATGATATTAATTTTCTAAGGACTCTTATATGATATACAACCTGAATAAAATACATGTCCATGAATTCGAAGCTTGTGTGATTTGTTTGGGGTTTTATTGTTCGATCGCATATAAATAAGGAAAGAAAATAAAAAGGGACAATTAGGGTTTATAAAACTAGGGTTTGCTTATTATAACTAAGGGTAATAAATGCAGTAGTAATGATGAATTAATGATTGGTTTAACCTAGGTTTAGGGCTTGTACTTGAATTATGCATTATTCGGTTTTACATAAAAGTTTTGGGTTGGTTTTGTAAATTATGAAACTTAAAGGTTATTTTTGTAAACAGTAAAATAAAGGTACTAAACGTATAAAAATAAGTATGGGGGTTAAACGTGTAATTTTGGATATTTAGAGGGCTATTCGAATTGTATTTAACTAAAAGGGTATGTTTTGTAAATTCTAAAACCTTTGGGCTAAAAGTGTAAAATCTGATAATAGAAGGTTAGATCGTATAATTAAAGATGTTAAAGGTGCAACATGTAATTTTGGGTAATTATGGGTCAACATGTGTAAATGAATTACGTAAGGACATGCATGAGTTAAGTTAATTTCCGTTTGAGTTTTCATACGTTCTAGGTCAAAGTGGGAATAATTAAAAGGAGTAACATGTTAATTGAATGCGTAGTAAATGATATTAAAAGTATGGAAACCCTAGAACATAAATAGGAAGTTGATTAGGGTTAAAAGCTAAGTGTGTAAATTCGTTATTTCATGTGAGAATGGTAAGTCTTGGAATCATGTATAACCATTGATTAGGAGTAAATGAGCTAGTACTAAGTGTGTCGTGAACATGCGTGAGTTATAATGAATTAAATTAAAATATGCATGGTCTCATTAAGGTTTACATTCGAACAATGTTACGTGTGAGTTTTGGTTAATCATGTACGTTATAAAAGATTATGTAAACTATTTTGAAAGAGAGTCCTAAAATCCGTTTTTGACATTTGTAAACCCTATACCTTGAAAGATGATTACATAAGTCCTCAAATAAGATAATTATCATATTAAACCCTTAAGTTACCGTTTGTCATTTGCAACCCATAAGTTTGGCTAATTAATGACTAATACTCTAAGATGTTGGGATTCCGTCCGTCATTAAAAATGAGAATAATCTGACAACTCTAAAAGTATTAATGAGATTAATCCATTATACTAATAAGTATTAAATAAATCATAATCCGTGTAGATTCGTTGGAGGAGACGCGATGTTACATCTTCGTATTCCTACATTCGTTTGCTTTTCTCTCATTTGCTTTAAGGTACGGATATTCTGTCTTACTTTAAGACACTTGTGTTATCGTACAGATATTCTGACCTTTTCAGTAAAGGTTCCTTATGATGTTCTTTTCGTTCGCTTTCCTATTATGCTCATTAGGATTCCCAATGCCATTGCTATGAACCCTTTTCTGAATGTTTGATATGTTGTTTATATGAATTTATGTTCTAGTGAACTATGCAATATCTGATGTGAACTTATGTTAGGAAGACTTTGATATATACAATTGTTGAACCCTGCTATATTGGATTATGAACCTATGATTATGAACTTCTGATTTATGAACTTCTGCTTATGAACATATGATATGCCACTATGATATGAACTTATGATTTCTGACTATCTGAATATGAACCTTATGATATGAACTATCTGATATGTTATCTGTGACCTTGTGTTGACTATGATCTGTGCTATATCTGAAAATCTGTTTGACTAAGGTCAGTTGTTAACTGAACCAAATATTTAACTAGTCATGGGGGTTCCATGTCCGTATCAGTGATGCACCTCTGATATGACTCTAGGGCAGTAGAGTGATGTTCTGCCACGTCTCTGGATGGTGAAGCATATTTTTGAATATGTAGGAAGGGGCGTATGGATGCATCCTAGATCTGATCTGTTATCTGATATGTTATCTGGTGAATGATGTCGTGTGCAATACGCGTCTTCACAAAATTCTGGGAGCTAGCTACTCCAAATTATTTCTATGGTTACCTTTGAAGAAGAAAGATATGTCTGATATGATAGGTTAGTGAATGTGCTTATGACGTATTTGTTCAAGTGATTATTAGTTGCCATGCTAGGATAGGATTAATACGTTAAAACCTGATTCGTATATGTGATATTATGATTTGTTATTATTACGTAAATGCGTTGATCTGTGAGATGAATGTGCTAGTGTACAATTGAGTGTTTTGGAGGTTAATTATCTGTTTGCATATGTGACCTGCCATGTTAAAACTCTGCTAAGGTTAGGATTTGATATGAGAACTGGTTTAGCTATTATGTCTGCCATGACCTGTCTGATATTTCCGCAGCTATATTATTGAATTAAGTGCTATAGATGTTGATTACTTGATTTGTATGAATGCCATGTTTATTTTCTAGGACCGTTTCCGTTAGCTTTTAGACTTTCCGTTTGGCTTATACGTAATCTGTTATTCGATATGTTGTGCGTTTGGTTGTTCTGATGTGTTTGTTTTTGTATCTTTAATGTGTTATGTGATGTCTAAACTGTTATGTGGTTGTTTGGATTTTTGTATATTTGTGCTTCCGCAGAATCCTAAAAGATCCTTCGTCATTATTTCATTTTATTTTCGTTACTCGTATATTTGTTTTGTTTAGCTTTTGTTTCGTTATATCTGTTCACTGGGCTTTGTAAGCTCAGCCGCACTTTTCTTTTCCTGCGGCAGGTATTTAGCATTCAAGATGAGCTTATGAGATAGCTGATCTGGGTTGAGAGTAGAGCTGAGAGCAAGACTTGACCATAGAGATCTTAGATTTATTTTGAATTTTAAGTCATTTATATTATCTTTTGTAAGTTTTTGTAAAGGCTTCCGCTTTTGTATAATATTTCAAGTTCTGATATGAAACCGTATTGTGATATCTTTACCCTTTTCGGGTCGGGGTGTTACAAGGTGAGTACATGGATACTCAGTACTTTCAGTCTGTTGGTATAATCCATGAAACGACTGCCCCTTATACTCCTCAGCAAAATGGTATTTCTGAAAGGAAAAACAGGGTGCTGAAGGAGATGGTTAATTCCATGTTGTCCTATTCAGGACTAAGTCAAGGGTTCTGGGGTGAAGCTATGTTGACAGCTTGCTATTTATTAAATAGGGTTCCCAACAAAAGGAACAAGGTTACCCCTTATGAACTCTGGACTAAAAGGAAACCCAACTTGAACTATCTCAAGGTTTGGGGTTGTAGGGCTGCTGTAAGACTCCCTGATCCAAAGTTGAAAACTATGGGTGAAAGAGGCATTGATTGCATCTTTGTTGGATATGCTGAGCATTCCAAGGCTTTTAGGTTCTATGTCATTGAACCTAATGAATATGTTTCAGTTAACTCAATAATTGAATCAAGGGATGCAAACTTTGATGAGAATAGATTCTCATCAGTCCCTAGACCAAGTATGAGGATTCCTAATGGAACTCATAACACTGGTGTATCAGAGGTCCCTGATGATTAACCATCAGTGGTCCCTGATGAGGTTGTGGTTCAACAACCTGAACCTATGCTCAGGAAGAGCAAAAGGGTTAGGACTCCAAAGTCATTTGGGCCTGAGTTTCAGCTATATTTAGTTGAAGGAACAAGGGATGAGGTCTCAGACCAATACTCCTATTGCTTCATTGTTGAGGATGATCCCAAGACATTTGAAGAAGCAATGAAGTCCCAGGATATTTCTTTCTGGAAAGAAGCAATTAATGATGAGATGGATTCCATCATGGGGAACAACACTTGGGTGTTGGTTGATCTACCACCTGGTTGCAAACCTTTAGGTTGCAAATGGATTTTCAAAAGGAAAATGAAGGTAGATGGAACTATTGAAAAGTTCAAGGCAAGATTAGTCATTCAGGGCTTTAAACAAAAGTCAGGGATAGACTATTTTGATACTTATGCCCCTGTGGCTCGTATCAGTACCATAAGACTGTTGATTGCTTTGGCATCTATTCACAATCTGGTTATTCATCAGATGGATGTGAAGACAGCTTTCTTGAATGGTGAATTAGAAGAGGAGGTTTACATGAACCAACCTCAGGGCTTCATCATACCTGGCAATGAAAACAAGGTGTGTAAACTGATTAAGTCTCTTTATGGACTTAAGCAGGCACCTAAGCAATGGCATCAAAAGTTTGATGAAGTGGTTTTGTCTAGTGGTTATGTTCTTAACCAAGCTGACAAATGTGTATATAGCAAATTTGATGAATCTGGTAAAGGAGTCATCATTTGTCTATATGTTGATGACATGTTGATCTTTGGCACTGACCAAAATCAGGTTGACCTGACAAAGGAATTTTTGTCATCAAGGTTCTCCATGAAAGACATGGGGGAGGCTGATGTTATCCTTGGTATAAGGATTAAACATGAAAGTAAAAGAATTTCTATCTCTCAGTCTCATTATATTGAGAAGGTGCCGAGGAAATTCAATTACTTTGATTGTACTCCTGTGAGTACACCTATGGATACTTGTGAGAAGCTGATGCCTAATAATGGCAAAGCTGTATCTCAACTTGAGTATTCTAGGGTAATTGGCTGCCTGATGTATGCCATGACTTGTACAAGACCTGATATTGGTTTTGCAGTGGGAAAATTGAGCAGGTATACTAGTAACCCTAGTGCTCATCACTGGAAAGCAGTTCAAAGGGTACTGAAGTATTTGAAGAGAACTATGGATTATAGTCTCTCATATACTGGTTACCCATCAGTGTTGGAAGGATACACTGATGCAAGTTGGATCAGTAACACTGAAGATAATTCGTCTACCAGTGGCTGGGTATTCCTACTTGGTGGAGGTGCAATTTCTTGGGCATCCAAGAAGCAAACTTGCATCACCAGTTCAACAATGGAATCTGAATTTGTGGCTTTGGCTGCTGCTGGTAAAGAAGCTGAATGGTTGAAAAACTTGCTTCTTGAGATTCCATTGTGGCCTAAACCTATAGTACCTATTTCTATCCGTTGTGATAGTGCAGCTACATTGGCTAAGGCTTATAGCCAAATGTACAATGGTAAGTCTAGACACTTAGGTGTCAGGCATAGCATGATTCGTGAGCTTATCATGAATGGGGTAGTATCTATAGAGTTTGTTAGATCTCAACAGAACTTAGCTGATCACTTGACGAAGGGATTAGCTAGAGACTTGGTTATAAAGTCTGCTAAAGGGATGGGTTGAAGTCCAACTTAGTCACTAAATGCTAGGACACCCAACTCCCTCCTAAGGAAACTTGGGAGCTGAGTTCAATGTGGAAAGCTGAACATTCAGTAGACTGGAGCACATGTTTTGTTTACATCCCAAGGTTGTGCTCGAAACCTGCTGAAAGGAGGATGAAGTCTTTACTTCTTAATGGTTAATTTTCTTTGAAAAAGTGCTTTGCAGGAGCATGACTAAAGAGGAACCACCTATGTAAATGTTGAAGTTTTGCCGCTTCAGGAAGCTTTGGACTTTAGCTTCTACAACATTTATGAATTTGGATATGGACACATGGCTTGAATAGTGTCAGGAGCTGATATGTGTTTGAAAGCTTGTGTGTAGTTATCTTCAGGTATTCAAATGGGTTGAAGGGTTCAATTCTTTGAACACCCTGATTCTCGAATATTTAAACGTGTAATTACTAAGATGGAAATTCAATCCTCAGGACATTTTCATTTATGCACATGTTTTGTTTGATGTTTGTTTTCATGCAAAGGAAGTGAACTAAATTTGGGGAGGATTGTTGGAAAATTTAGTGCACTTGTGGGATTGGTTCACACCTTGTAATGGGTTAGGAGGTACGGAGTGTACACCCATAAGGTCCATGAACACCCTGAACTCTTGTAGTGGTTTGGATTGATAGTGCTTGGTGAAAGTACTGTTGTGGTTAACACTGAGTATCAGTGTTTCCACTGAAGCAGTACTTACCCTGAGTCAGTGTTTCCACTGAAGTGGTGTTTCCACTGAAGTAGTGTCTCACTGATGTTGTGTTTACACTAAAGCAGTGGCGTTTCCATTGAAGCAGTGTAACCACTGAAGGCGCTATGAAAGTACTGATGATAGTACTACTTGTAACGGCTTTGACCTATTCAAGTGGCAGTTAAATCTGCATTATGACCACGTTTAATTGGTCATGTAACCACTAACGGCTATTATGAGGCTATTAATGGGCCGATTAATACGCATAATTCCATTGACTAGCCAAGAGTATTTCCTATAAATAGGAGATCTGTTTTCAGATGAAAGACACAGAGAAAATACGCTTGAATACAAACAAAGAACATAAACACTTATTAGCGAAAGGGTTAAAGAATTGTGCCTAATTCTCTAACTGCATTTGGTCTTATCCCAAGTAGATATTCGTGATACCCAAGCATTAGTGTCGAATAGTTTACTTTGGAAAGTGATCACACGATTCCAGGTGATATCCGGTAACCACCAAGTGGTATCTGTTACTGCTGACGTTTTATTTGTTTCTGCTGAACAGTTGAGCATTTCTGCTGAAGTTGATTATCTACACCCTGATTTGGGACGAATAACCGCCAACAAAAATTCAAAAAACATGGTTGAGACGGGCCCTCCCAAATACAACCTAATATCATATTTCACGAAAATATATATACATGGGTCGTGATGAAAATGGAGAAGGGTAGATAACATATACCTATGTATGCAATTGAGATATGCATACCTCAATAACGTGACCATGAACGCACAAATTCTTCCGGCCTGTCCCAAACATCAAGAGCAACTGTTGTATCATGTCCTGATGCTTATGACCACGTACATAATCAATGGCCGACCTCATTATTTATCCCAGGTCATCATGACACTTCAAAAAATAACACTAATAACAACTCCATTGTTGTCATTACCTTCATTCAACAACCTTAAATCAGCAGCCAAAGCTATAAAAATGCCTGATGAACATACATATATGTTAATATGTCAGCCTCTAAGAATGCCATACCTGGAATTAGAAAGTCGCCTAAACCAAGCATATAGTATTGGTGTGCAACAACTCTTGTTGGAAAAGAAGCTGGAGATGGATTAAAAATGTTGGGTGAGATAACAATCTCAAAATATGGTACACGAACGATGTACATTAATATTTGACAACCTTATTGGTTCATGCAATATCAATTATGTGTTGTAAAATTTATCACAACCATTGGAATGCTCTGATGGTTGAGATGTTTTTTAATTTGTGCCTCCCATCCCAAGTTTGAACCTTGGCAACTCTCTTTTTAAATTTACTAATGAAATATAGTGGAGACATACCAAAAAGACCATGTAATATATACTATATCGAACTGTAAACATACGAAAGCAAATACAACTTACAAAGTCTGACATAGGCTTCCATTTATCCCTGCCAGCTCTCAAATTAGGCATTTTTTAATAATATAGCAAATCAGATGATAATATCATAGACACCATACCTGCAATCTAAACTATTGCTATGAATCTTTGAAAGAGATCTGATGGTTGAAACCACCTGGAGCACTGACACAATCTGAATCAACGTAAGACCACACAAACTAAGCTTGTATCTATTTTAAGGCAACCATTATACCAATGCCATATTGATTACTCCATTAAAGTGTTACAATACAAATGAGGATACATGTATTCAAAGGACATAAAATTTTACCGTTATACAGCTCTAAAGTGATTATAGACGTGACAATTCCCATGTAAGGAGCTCCAGATATGTACAATGGATTTTTCAAAAACTTTGGGTTGTTTGAGGGGTGTTTGGATAATTAGCTTATGAGATCTGCAATCTAAACTATTACTGTGAATCTTTGAAAGAGATCTGATGGTTGAAACCACCTGGAGCACTGACACAATCTGAATCAACGTAAGACCACACAAACTAAGCTTGTATCTATTTTAAGACAACCATTATACCAATGCCATATTGATTACTCCATTAAAGTGTTACAATACAAATGAGGATACATGTATTCAAAGGACATAAAATTTTACCGTTATACAGCTCTAAAGTGATTATAGACGTGACAATTCCCATGTAAGGAGCTCCAGATATGTACAATGGATTTTTCAAAAACTTTGGGTTGTTTGAGGGGTGTTTGGATAATTAGCTTATGAGATTATTTGAAATGAAAAATGTCGATCACCTCATAAGCCTTAAAAATTGAGCTTATTGGCTATTCTAATTCCAAATAAGCCAAGTGACAAGTCAGACAGAAAGTTTACTTTTACCATATTGAGAGCAAGCAAATCAGAAGTCGCAGTATTAAGTAGTGAAAACATGCCTTGGTTAATTGGCATTACAGATTCACAAACACAATAACCAGCTTACTCTCTAACAGATCAAACAGGTAAAATAAAAAACTTAAGAAAGTGAATATATATACCTGACAACTGAATATGTAATTCTTCGCTTTCACTTTATCCATGCCACTCCATTTGTCCAGCAAAGAAGAGATAACCGCTAAAAGATCAAGTGGCTATAATGAAAGATCCAGAAAAAAAAGCTTATTATCATCGTAGTATAGCTTTCCACTCATATATATTACATAGAAAAAAATGCTTTCGTTGTTCATTAACGACCCCTTTGAAAAACGATGCCTGTAACACATCTCACACTTCACAATGAGGATGAGCAATTAGGCGTATATTTAGAAAATAAATATAAGATATAATCTTAATAACTTGTTAACTGAAAAAAAGCTATTTAGTTTTTATAACATCAGACACCTAGCTTTAAGTACTTATATAAATTTTACTATACATTTAATAAGCTTTCAGAAGTGTTGATACAAACATGTTTTATTATTTAGCTTTTAAGGTACACATATTAAGAAAAGGATGGGAGTTGTTAACAAACATGGTGGCGAATTGATTTAATAAACCTGGTGTGGCAAATAAACACATCATAAGAACACGTAATTAAGAATGATTTACACTCGAATTAAAAATCAAACATACCTTACAATGATGAAGTTCAGTAACGGGTTAAAATGAATGAAAATTTGTACGAATTGATCCGAAACTTACTAATATCATTCAATCTCATTAATGAAATGTTCTGTCACGGGTCAAAAATGTACCAGTTGATGCAAGTTTGACTCGTTGTCAAAGGCTTTCTTTCCAGTCAATAGCTCCAACAGAACGATACCAAAACTATAAACATCTAATTTTGTCTTGACGTCCTGGCATACTCGGGATCTATGTAGCCAATGGTCCCCAGAACATAGGTTGATGCATAAGTTTTGGTGGTCGGGAGAGACTTTGCAATGCCAAATTCAGCAAGATGAGCTTCAAAATTCTCACCCAGCAAAATGTTTGATGATTTCACATCTCTGTGAATGACTCTTGGGTTGCAACCGTGGTGAAGATATACTAATCCTTGAGCTGCTCCGACTGCAATCTTATGACGGGTTTCCCAATCAAGTTTCACCTTCTTTGATGGCTCTGTCAGAGACATTTATAAACATGAATTGCGTAGACACAACATTTTAGGAACTAAACAAAGTAAACATAAAAGTTGACATTTATACATATAAACGGGTCAACTGGTCAAGTGTTAGATATGAAAATAGCTAAAAGGGACCGTTTGTAGTGTATACAATGATGATCAAGAGTTTTTGCATTTACACTTAACAAATTCATTATATTGAAAATAGACTTCATACTGTTTTCTAGTCAAATCAACTAACCAGTATACCTATTTCAACCTGTGTTGAAACATGACCCGCTACCCGACTACCCACTTTGGTTTAACTAATTGAAGTTATGTCTACTCACCATGAAGAAGATCCCAAAGTGAACCGTTTGGCTTTTAGTCATAGAATAGGAGGTTTCTAGTGGGTGATAGGGAGTAACCATGCAAACTCACAAGGTTTCTGTGCCTGATGCTACCAATAGTCCTGAGCTCAGTCTCAAACTCTGGAAAGTTGTGCTGATTGTAAAGACGCTTAATTGCAATAGGTCGGGAATTCTTTAAAGCACACTTGTAAACGGTACTTGAAGAACCATATCCAATTATGTACTTCTCACTAAAAGTTCTCAGTGATTCTCAAGATATCATCGTATGTGTGAATAGCCAGATCCATGTGGAGAACTACATGTTTGGGGGGGCCTGAAAAAAAACGCACGTCTGTTAAGTAATCTAACAGTATATATACGATGTTATTTCCAAGTGAATGGATAGAAAATATGAACGCGGCAAACCTTGTATGCCCTTGCTCGGCTCTTTCATATACTGCCGTGGTTTGCTTGATCTTAAAATTTTTAATACGACCATGGCAACAAGTACCACAAACCCTAAAGTCATGCAAAAGACGGTTGTTCTGGTAAACAAAGCTGCAGCAAAAAATATATTAATTTACAGCTCATATTCAATTGAAAGAAGATGAAATTAAGATTTATATATATACCTCTTCGCTTTGAAGAATATGGGTCGCATATAGAACCTAACCAGTTTCCACATAATAATGGATTTCCAAGAATAAAATATAAACACGATTATTCAAAATAGAAAAACAATGTTATGCAATAATCAATACAGGTAAACAACTTACTTATCTGGATAAATTGTTTTCTGAAACCCTCTAAACATCTGATGGCCACGAATAGCCTTAGCCATTGTTTCCATCACATGTATACACAAAAACATCGCTCGCAAATGCAAGAGTATAATCCAATGCAGCAAGTTGGTTATCCAATCATTTAAAAGGCTTCAACTCATCATCCTTAGCCAAAGTTGAATGAGTGTACACATTAGTATACTTTTCTCTAAATTCATCAAGTCCTCGTTCTCCATAGATCTCACCTGCTACTATATAAATCTTTGTACTTGAAGGAAACCCCATGGCCTGAAGAAATATAGCAGACTCACGAGGGTCTTTGAATGAATATTGAATGAGAAGAAAACTATGTTTCACCTTTCATTCACTTTAAACATGGTAAAGATATATAATAAAATCACGATTTGATTTAGGGAAGCAAGTAATATTTATGTCAATATATTAACTTTGAATTGCAATAGTATATCGCAACTCGTGACATGGTCTAATGGTTGAGGCTCTTGTAAGTGGACGACTAGCCCAAGGTTCGAATCTTGCTAGGACTATTTTTTATAAAATCCGGATTTAATTGCATGCGAATTTATGCTCATGATACGAAATTTATAACTTAAAAATTAAAAAAAATAATATTCAACACAAATATTTAAAAAAAATGCCACACATACTTTAAACAAAATTGTACATATATTAATTAAAACGCCACATGTCATTTAAAAAAATTAAAAAAAAATGCCACATAAATACAATGATGACATGGAAATATGACATGGCATTATGACATATATATATATATATATATATATATATATATATATATATATATATATATATATATATATATATATATACTTTTACTCTACCATCCTCTACGATAACATCAAAATGATAGGGATTTATAGGCACATCCCTACACTTCCGAGTTTTTATTACTCTAATACTAATATGACCCGAATTGAAAAGATCAAAACACTTGGAGTACATTATTACGCAAATAAAGGGAATTTGAATTTAACGTTCCTTCTCGTCATTTCATAAAGTTTAACTTTTCCCATGAGTCCCAGTCGTCCCAAAACTGTGTACAAAGGATATAACTCGACTTAGCAACTTATGCAAGCAACAAGATAATTGAACTAAGGGTTTAGTGTGATGACAATAATGCACTAAAAGTGAGTGCATACAGGGTAGGCTAAGGCGATTTGGGTGTACATTTAGGGGTGGATTGTAAACAATGCTCTTCATTGATATTCCAGAAAACGAAACATCACGAGAACCGCGAAAAGGATAGGCTCTGAGGGGTTAACTAGGGGTATCGTGTACTAAAGATGAGTACAACGCAAAGGTGTGGTTGAATTACTCAACCGATGTGGAAGAAGTAATTATAATACGGGTATCAAACAAGGGTTATCCTAATGCCTCTTATCATTTAGTTATTCCTAACTACACAAGTGTAGTCTTACTAGCGATCTCAGAATGCATCACAAAACAAGTTCTAGAATCTATTATACTACCGGTTCACACTCTAAGCATTAAAGATGAATGCTTTAATTCCTACTAATCTAAGGGCGATCCTCACATTTTGGGTGGTATTTAAGTGGTAAAGGGTTTTTGTGCTAGTCATATACTTTCGTATCCATGAGATGCTTTATTAAGACAAATGGCCCACTCCTATATGTCATAAAAAAATTTAAATTTGGTTCCAAAATTACCCTAACCGATATTTCTCATGGTTTATTACACAAATGAAATTGTACAAAGCAAATAGTCAAGGATAAGCATAGTTTCAAAGTTCCCGTTTTATTTTCCCTCCCTACACTTAAACTGAACATTGTCTCCAATGTTCCCCGAAAGTATCAAAGTTCTGATAATGGAAGGTAATTAAAAACAAAAGAAACTAGTACTCCCCTGATTAGCTCAGTAGGATCCGTGTAAAGTGGTGGTTACATCTTTCTTCAAGAAGAATGTTTGCTTGAAAAGCTCCTTCCAATCTTATGTATCCTCTTCTTGGTAAATTAAACCTGCACACTTGAAGAAAACAAACGAAACATTCGCGTAAAATCGACGGTAACAATATATATAAGACTCTATTAAACTAGGATATAATGCTTGTGGAATGGATGTTTATAGATTTTCTGGAAAATTAAGACCTGCAAAATTCCAAGAATTTACAAGTAGCTCAGAAAACGAGAAAAAGTTATAAGCTGTTTCTGCTCCTCCTGACGCCATCAGGTTGCGATCCTGACACCGTCAGGTTATCCTGACAGAAACTGGTATTCGATTTTCTAGAAAAATTCTGGAAAATATTTATCTTTAAAATCTGGAGAAATTTCCTGCAAAATATCCATTATGACTCGATACAAGCATTTGACTCGAACAAACACACATGTATATCTTTTAAATGATCGTAATTCTCATGTTCATGTTTCTTTTGAAAACGTGTGTAATCCTCGCTACACTTATCCCTTATGTAAAATACCTTTATATGTAATTAAGACGAGGTTAAAGACAAAATAAAGAATTTTTACAAATTTAAACATGAGAATAAACAATCAATAAAAGATACACGACACACAAACAAGCAAACAATTCAGCATGGGTTGCCTCCCACGAAGCGCTTTTCTTGATTTATGAGTCTTGTAGCTAGACTCGAAGTCGTGCCCCTACGTGACTTCATTACCGTCACCTTCTTCCTCATGACGGTCTCTATTGGGGGATTCCATGTTGTAAAACTGCCCTATAATGCACCTTTCGAAGAGGTCGTCCTCTCCCCACTCGGTTCTGTATTCTGGTCCTAAGTTCAAGCAATCCTTATGGAACCTAAAAATCTTATTCATCACATAATCAACTCCCTTCTCCTTATCTTCCTCATTCCTATAGTAGACCGATAGCTTAAGTTCTTTTTCATCATTGGATAGTGATGAAAAATATTTCAATCTTAAAGGGCATTTGGTAGGCTACATCATCGGTCTCATCCTTGAATCTAACTATTCCCAACGACAGATCATAGGTCATCCCGGTGTTTTCTATGAAAGGCTTTCCTAGAATTACGTGGGACAAGCTAGGATCTATAGCCGTACTAATGTCGTTCACAATTATGAAATCCGTAGGAAATGTGAAACTACCTACATACACGGGCAATCCCTTAACTCTACCAAGAAAATTGCAACTAACCCTAGGATTATCGGGATCTTGCCTAGTTGGGATAGGCTTCTTCATTAGCCAATTATAGTCGGTGCTAGTCATTATAATTATTAGGGACTTGCGGTCAATGTAGGCCTTTGCCATGAAAAGGTGTCCTATGCAACATGGTATGTTAAGATTCCAAGGGTTCCCAAACTTGCTCATAGTGCTTCTCCTAACATACATGTGACAGAGGTCACGTACTAAGTGTGGGTGGCGAGATAGTTCTTCTTCCGTAGGAAACTTATTGAAATAGTCATTGTCTACTTCATCTACTTCCCCGGTTGTTTCATTCCTACATGTTTCACTAACCCCAAGTATCGTTTCATGGTTCGCTTCGTCATTTGTTCTATTAGGTCTCACTAAGGTGATGGTATAGACGAATTGAACGTGCTTAGCTAACTTACTTGGGTCCTTAATCTCTACACCGAAAGCTTCGGGAGTTGAGATAGCATTAACCTTCCTATCACTATTGGTCATGGCTTTCAAGAGGTTATCTATCTTCCTATCCATCTCGGCTTGTTGTTGGTTAAAACGGTCCGAGAGCTTAGCTATTTGAGCTTCTTGGGATGCGACTAGGTGTTGCAACATCCCTTCTATATTTTGTTGGTTAGGGCAATGAGATGGGGGCCACGAGAAATCATTATATGTGAATTCTTTGGTTTGCCCCCAATAAAAGTCGGGCTTGCCCTTCCATGCTTCTCAGGCGTCATTAAAAGTCCTAGGTCTGGGTGTTGTAGGGAATCTTCCTCCCGTTCCATTGGTACGCGAGGATGCGTAGTCAATGGAAGCTTTTTCGGAGAGTCTGGTGCAAGCGTGAGTCTTATGAGGGCAACTACATTGCTCACATAGGGAAGAAAGTTTGTTCACTTGGCGTGAAGACTTAGGATTTTCGTAGGAGCTCATTAGGAATTTAACTTGATCTTCAGGCTCGAGCATCCTACGGTCAAAGGTTGTGAGTCAATAGAAGGCAAGGAGATTGCCTTTACGGTTTTAGGCAACTCACGGGGGTCATTCCAACTTTCGTTGTCATAGAGAGCAAGGTCCTCTATTATACCCCATGATTCTTCCGCGGTGAGATCACTAAGTTTTCCACCAGCCGCTTGGTCAATGGATCGCTTAGTGGGTAAATTGACATGGTCGTAGAAGATTTGGACTTGAAGCCAAAGATCAATGTCGTGATGAGGGACTCTATGGAGTAAGTTCTTGAATCGAGTCCATGCTTCGTAGAGAGATTCACCTTGACATTGTTGGAACATCAAGATATCATTCCTAAGCTTAGTAGTTCTCCCCGATGGGAAAAATTGAGCAAGGAAATGAGAGGTGAGATCATCCCAACTTGAGAT
This sequence comes from Chrysanthemum seticuspe, assembly GCA_019973895.1. NCBI lineage: Eukaryota > Viridiplantae > Streptophyta > Magnoliopsida > Asterales > Asteraceae > Chrysanthemum > Chrysanthemum seticuspe. The sequence continues at coordinate 320,711,924 of BPTQ01000005.1, forward strand.
GGAGCCGGCGGGAAGTCGCTCAAGCCAATTACTAGCTTGGTCCCGTAGAGAGAATTGGAAGAGACGCAGACGCATGGTCTCCCGAGTAGTAGCATCGAGGTCGATGGAATCGACAATATTAAGGAAATCCTTAAGATGCTGATTAGGATCTTCGGAATGAAGTCCATGGAATGCACATACGTTTTTCCCCAACCAGATGGTGTCGGATCGCAGAGCCGTAGTTTGGGCTTGGTCGAGTAGCTCAATGGTGTTCCTATAGCCTTGGTGGCTAGGTCAAGAGTATTCACCAAGAGTACGCGCTCTTGGCGGGACAATGATTTAAGGGGGGTTATCACCTTTCATGATGAAAAGTGATGGGTTACGAACAAAGATCACGAAGAAGGGGGATAGACTACGGGGAAGCTAAAAATGAGAAAAAAGATTACTTGATAGGAATCAAGCAAGGAAACCTAAACGAGGTGGACTCCTAACTAGCTATTCTATTCCCCGACAGCGGCGCCAAAAATTTGATACGCTTACACAGCGCGTTCAGGGTCCAAGGAACTTCCTTTTCGTCCAGCAAGTTTTTCAACACCCTAGGCAGTGAACCTAATCGTTGTAGTGTAGTATTAGGGTAAGCCTCAGGAATTGATATCGTTCTCTAGGGGAATAGGAATGCTAGTGAGAAATTACTACGCTAAGGTTGGGATTGAGGAAGATTATTTTTTTATCTTTGTTTTATTTTTTAGGAAATTGATAGGTACGAATCTCGAGGTTTGGATTTGGGGGTTGGTATTTCTACCGATTACTTCTACTATCTATTCGAATTATCTAAGCTAAGGTGAGTGTAGTCTATTTCTATTGTTGTGTGCTCGTATGATGATTAAAAATTTATTTACTTAGGCTTTATTACTCCCTAGTTATCTCCTATTTATGGTTGAATTGTAGCGTCCTTATTCTTAATCTCGTTGTGTCTCTAAGGTTGTAGGGTATGCGTTTATCCCTAACTCTTTGAAGCTACCAAAGGTTAATGACTACAAAATCTCTAGGATTCATAAACTTAACACTAAGGTATTCTTTGGATGTTTAGCCTACAATTACTCAAGGTGATTATAAACTAAGGTTCAACAAAGATTAATCAAGCATTAACAACACAACGAATGACCTATCGCAATACTAGGTCAATCACAATTAAGATAAGAGACAACCAATCAGTATTCAATAACTAAGTTTCATATTACCTAAGCAAATACACAAGTAAATTAGCCGGACATGGAGAACATGCAAGCATACACACAATCAATTGAAGACATAATTGAATTAATGAAGTAAAACACTTATCTTGATGTAAAATAGGGTATGGAACTCTAAAATACTGTACAAGATTGTTAGGAATTAGAAAATTCAGTCATTAAAGTGTCGGTCACCTCAAGTATATGTAATCGTTAGAAATCTCGTAGTCGTAGTCAAGTTATGCTAATGAGTAGTTAGTTAAGTAACACCGTGGAGGACAGACAGGTCTTTACCCACTGTATGCCTGATCCACAACCCGTAGGTGGTGTTTATTGTGAGATACTATAAATACCCTCTACCTCCCAAGGTAGAGGGCTGGAGCTTCAATTCCATTTTTCTTTGTTTCACATAGTTCCCAACTCTCTTCCCTTTCTCTCTCTAAAACATTGTATACGCCCCATATGGATTTGGTTTGATGTGTTTGTGAAATTCTATATCTTACAATTGGTATCAAGAGCCATGGTTTGATCACTCATCTTTAATGCTCTTTGTTTTGGTGGATTTCATAAGGTTTTTGGGGTTATAAGTGTTTAGGAGAGTTTGAATCATTTGGTCAATTTCTAATGTTAAAGTTTGAATTTTGATTCTACTTTTGTGTTTAGGATCATCAGATGTGTTTAGGTTTTGAATTGGAAGGCTTGAATCATTGTGGTTTAGCTGTTTTTGATTGATAAAGTGGTTGTTTTCAAATATTGTACGAAGCGAGTTGAGCTACAGTGTTGAGTTTCTTAGAAGCGAGCTGCTTTGTTATAGGAAGCGAGTTGGTTTAAGCGACTTGGCTATTTAGCGAGTTGTATTAGCAGCGAGTTGGTATATGCGATTTGGCTATTAAGCGAGTTGATTCTTTAAGCGACTTGGCTATTGAGCGAGTTGTATTGTCAGCGAGTTGGTTTAAGCGACTTGGCTATTAAGCGAGTTGTATTAGCAGCGAGTTGGTATATACGACTTGGCTATTAAGCGAGTTGATTCTTTAAGCGACTTGAGTTTTAAAGCGACTTGGCTATTGAGCGAGTTGTATTGTCAGCGAGTTGGTTTTAGCGAATTGGTGGTTAAGCGAGTTGTCTCTGTATGCGACTTGGCTATTTAGCGAGTTGATTCTTTAAGCGACTTGAGTTTTAAGAGACTTGTCATTTAAGCGAGTTGACTGTTTAGCGAGTTGATACCAAAGCGAGTTGACTGTTTAGCTACTTGTCTATTGAGACTTGTCACTTCTTCGTGCTACATTTTTACGGTTGTTCTTTTGGTTTAGTAAAATCCCGTGAAAGAATCAATTTCCTGGTTTAATCAAAGAATAGTAAAATCCCGTAGAACTTGTAATCATGTCTAACAACGTGCCTACTATCATTTCTTCTGTAGCTGAGGACGTTCAAGCAGCTGGATCAGATACTCGTCCACCTATGCTTGACAAAACTGATTATGACTTATGGGCTTAACGAATCAGGTTGTACTATTTGGGAAAGGAAAATGGGGTCAACATTCTTAAATCAATTGATGAAGGGCCTTATCAGATTGAGACTACAAGAGACATAATGGATACTGCTGCAGATGGAACAATGATCATTGGATTGGACATACCAAAGACGTATGATGAGCTCAGTGATAAGGATAAAAAGAGATTCGATGATGATATCAGGGCTTCAAACATTATACTTCAGGGTATTCCAAAAGATATCTACAAGCTTATCAATCACAACACTAAAGCCAAGGCTGTTTGGGATAATGTCAAGATGCTTATCTCGGGTTCTGAATTAACTAAGGAAGACAGAGAATCACAACTGTATGATGAATTTAAGCACTTTAAGATGAAACCAGAAGAAAGTATCTATGAATATTACGTGAGATTCCACAAGCTTGTGAATGACATTAGGAATATCAAAATGACCATGCCAAATATTCAGCTGAACTCAAAGTTTGTGAACAACATGAATCCCGAATGGTATAAATTTGTCACCTCTGTGAAGCTAACCAAAGGATTAAAGAACACCAACGATGAGCAATTGTATGCCTTCCTGCTTCAGAATGAGAGACATGCTTTGTTTGAGCGAATGATTATTGATGAGTTCAAATCTAAACAGGGAGAATCAAGCTCATCAAATGATTCAACAGCCTTTTACACCAATGTTGGGATTACCACCAAAGCTTCTCAAGTCATACCCACGGGTAATGGTAACTACAAGCTCATTCCTGATCCAGCGTATAAGCCTCCAGACTCAAACACACTCATGGAAAACTTCATCAATCAACTGTCTCTCATGGTTAGTCAAAATATGAATTCCCTCCCACACACCAACAATAACCTCATAACAGCATCCAATCCACACAATCAAGCTACTATCAGAGATGGAAAGGTTATGGTGCAACCAGTTCAAGTAAGGCAGTATGAACAGGGAAGAGGTGGAGTTGGTGGAGGGTATGTGGCTAATCAGAATCGTGGAAGGAATGCCAATCAAGGGAAAGCAAAGCCAATCAAATGATACAACTGTGGTGGTGAGGGACATATTGCAAGGAACTGCACATCTCCAAAACGTCCACAGAATGCAGAATACTTCAGAGACGAGATGTTGCTTGTGCAAGCTCAGGATAATGGAGCAGCTTTGGATGAAGAGGAGTTGTTGTTTCTTGCAGAAGGGAATGCTAAGACATATGATGCTGATGTGGATGAGCAGCCAATTCAGGAAATAGGTCACAATCGTCAAAATGCCTTTCAAGTTTCAGATTGTGATGCATTTGACTCTGATGTCGATGATGAACCTACTGCCCAGACAATCTTCATGGTTAGCATTTCACCAATGGTCTCTCCAAAGGTTTCTTCACCACAACAGGCTGGCCCATCCAAAGAATCAATCATCTCAGAGGTATTAAAACTATACAATGAAGTGGATGAGCAAAAGATACATAACGAAGTACAATCTCTTGAAACTTATGAATCAGATATTGATAATGAGGGTAATAGTAATATTGTCCCTTATGATCAATATGTGACACAAAGTGAAAGTGAGATTGTACCAAGTGATGTATCTTCTGCAGTCAATGATGACTATGTTTTTGATGAATACACTGCATGTGCCCCTGATGATTCTATTATCTCTAAACTGAATGCCTATAAAGAACAAGTTCCTATTTATGAACAACGTGCTGAGTTTGAGTTAACTACCCGTGAGCAGGAAATGGATGACCAAATGCGTACAAGTATTAGAAAAAATAATTTTAGAGAAGAAGTGTTAAAACAAGAGTTAAACTCCTTACAAGAAAAGCTTAATAAAACTGCTAAGCAAAAACAAGAACTTCAAGAAAATGTGAAAATGCTTAAGCAAGAATTCAATGCTAAGGAATCAAAACTTTGGAATGACTTTTCCAATCTAAAAACTTTGAAAAACAAGCTTGAAAATAAGTTGTACGTTCAAGGGAGTACCATTCAGACTGCTCACTTGATCACTAAGCACAGAGTCTTAAGCGATACGCATAGTATTCCCCTTGTTGAGGAACCAAATCCAGAGGTAGTTAGAAAGGCTAGAGCTGCTCATAATGTACTGTATGATGGTAATGAGATTCTTAAGCCTAGGAAAACACCATCATGTATTGGAAGCACGGAAGAGTATAGAAAATTAGACGATGCCTCTAGGGAGAAAATGGATAAGAAGCTTAACGATCCTGCGTGTAATAAGAAAAACATAACGATCAAAACTCATGATTATACTAAATAAAATTGGATCTCCCTTAACAAGTTTAAGCCTCAAACTCAATTAACCCCAAAACAGATTTTTTGGAAGAAAGATATGGATAAGCAAAAAGCTAAAGAACTTGTTGAAAGAAACACTTCCCTTAGGAAAATGCCTGTAGCTACTGGATTTTAAACCAAAAAGGATTGAAACGTGATTAATTTGTTCCAAAGTGCAGGTTTTCCCTAATATGTGCAAAACTCTTTCAAATCTTGATGCACATATTGAAGGGGAGCAATTTTTTTGAAAAACACATCCTTTCCTAAAATATTCTTAACAAAGTATGAAAACTACTAATTTTGATCGGGAAAGTGATGTTGATATCTTTTAGAAATTTTTGATCAAAGAATCGAATCTTTCGTTCTTTTAATCTTAGATTTTCAAGTCCTCCTGCCTCCATATGCCAAAACTATTTAAAATTATGATGCACATGTTTAGGGGGAGTTGTTTCTAAAATATCAAAAACGATTCAGGTACAAAATGCTTTGATAATATATCACAAGTACCTGGATTGATTTTCAAATGGTTTTCAATTAGTTCCAATGGCTGATAAAACATACCAAAAAGACCGACCAAATTTACTTTATGTATGGTGATATAAGGATGGTTAGGTTAGGTATTCGTTCCCACGATCCCGCCAGAGCCGGAGAGATCTACCCAGGCACAATCCACTAGATAGTGTAGAGTCCTTAGGTATGATGAAAAAAGCAGAAAATGAGAATATGGGAAGAGTGCGGACTGAGATAGAGCTAGAACTGGAATAAACCCAATAAGGTTCTAGTCATGAAGTCTCGGTAAGCACTGAAGGGTTTGAAGAATGAAAAATAAATGAATAAGAAAAGGGTGATTACAAATAGCCCTCCATTATTTTTCAACCGTAGGGCAGAAACCAGGTTCAATTCATATGCTACTGGCTATTACTGAGGTAACACCGGTATTGAAGACAGGACGTCATGGAACCAGTGACGCACTGCACTACAACTTCCCAAGCTACTCAAGTTCCTCTTAAAAGGACTTGTTTCATTCTCACAGGGGAACCTACATTATCTATCGACTTTCTCTTAGAGATGGTTGATATTGAAGAAGGAGACCCTCTCCCTAGTCTCCGGCACAGGTACAAGATCATCAATAAATCTCGATAAGGACACAATCAATGAAGACTCTCTGTTTCACACAATGTGAAAAGAGAGAATATACTTTTAGAGTCCTACGCATTATCCTTATGGTATTGCCAGAACATCTGAGCGATATGCAAACATATTCACAATGAAGATGGAAAGCCTTCTAGAGCCAACATCTAACAAGCTCTTGGTAGGTGGCATGTGAGATCTATCCAATAGATCAACCATGTGACAACTGAACAGAAACATTGGGGCGATTCCAATTTTTGAATCAATCCTGGTTCAGGTTATGGTTGACGGATACCTTTGAAAAACCGGTCGTTGTGCTTGAAACTCTTTTCTCTAGCACATCGGCTGTGTATTAATATTTCAAAATAAAAGGTGTTTATGATTGATAATAGATTTTCATTAAAACCTTCGTTGTATTGCAAAAACAATTTATATTGAGCTGTACACGATTGTTTTTCAAATCTCTTTTCATCAATCAGTGAATCTAAATTCACTGGTTCACTCACTTTGTGTTGTCTTCTTTGAGACGTTTCGGTTTGATAACAGCTAGAGTAGCTGTGAAACCCGGTCAAGGAGATTCTTCGGAATTATACCTGATCACAGGCAGTACTTGTACTGATCAACGGGGAACCGTAGGCCGTGTACCTCAATTCAACGAAAGTGATCAAAGACACTTTTGTGCGCTTTATTGCTAACTGTTGTATGCAGGTACACCTGAAGTTTGCAGCTGATCAGAATGGAGAGGTCAATCCATAGCCGCATGCTCAGACAACATATTTATTTCAAAAGAAATAATGATATTCTCACTCAGTGCTTCTGCTACGTTGCTGCTAATATCATGAATCAACTAAAGCTTCCGCTACTTTGATGAAAAGTATTCATGATCCAGAATGTGAGCATGTCGTTCCACTGTCACAACATCACACAAAGTCAACACCATAATGGAAGAGTTAGAGATTTATGCAAGCTGATGATCTCAAAGCTGGCATAAACTCATCATCACATGGATCAGTTAAAGACCTCCACTTTAATTATTCAAACATGGATAACATGAAGAATCAAATACTACGAGCTACTGTGCAAAGAACTTAAACAAGAATTCAAGAACAATCTTAATGTAACATCTGTTTGTATTCTGTGTAAATTGAGGTGACCTCCCTTAGGGGGAGATTGTTAGGAATTAGAAAATTCAGTCATTAAAGTGTCGGTCACCTCAAGTATATGTAATCGTTAGAAAGCTCGTAGTTGTAGTCAAGTTATGTTAATGAGTAGTTAGTTAAGTAACATCGTGGAGGACGGACGGGTCTTTACCCACTGTATGCCTGATCCACAACCCGTAGGTGGCGTTTATTGTAAGACACTATAAATAACCTCTACCTCCCAAGGTAGAGGGTTGGAGCTTCAATACCATTTTTCTTTGTTTCACATAGTTCCCAACTCTCTTCCCTTTCTCTCTCTAGAACTTTCTCTCTCTAAAACATTGTATACGCCCCATATGGATTTGGTTTGATGTGTTTGTGAAATCCTATATCTTACAAAGACAGCCTTCGGTTTTGGTTTTTATTCCACACAACTACCTCCCTAAAAACTGAAAAATTCGGATTTTATATATAATGTTACAAGTGCGATGGCATCACTCTTTAATTGTGACGCCGTCGAGTCGCCGTCATTAGGGTTTCATCTTGGCCATGTTATCATTGTGACGGCATCACCTTATGCCTGTGACACCGTCGCCTTGAGTCTATGACGCCGTCTGGATCAAATCTAGGCCGCTGAGCTGCGACACCCTACTCTTTTAAAACCTGATGTCGTCACTTGAAAATAAGCAATTTGGCTACTGAGTCATCACAACATGTGTTGCGACGGCGTCACAATCAGAACCTGACGCTGTCCCCTTCAGTTTCAGCAGCTTGAGTGTCTTGATTCTTGACCTTGGCCATTTTCTTCGTATATTCGCGCCTTTTCGTCTGAATAAGTGTCATTCCAGCAATTTGCCTTCAAGAGACCTAAACAGAAAAAAGGAACGAAATTAAGTAATAACGAATACAAAAGTGATCAATTAAGGGCTTAATTGGCCCCTCAAAAAGGTACATTTTAAATCCTTATCAGTTCCATTCTTATAGGTGTGAGTAACATGAGGTGTGAGTGAAGTTGTTGATAAGGTTCAATGCTACTTTCCTTTTACATGGCATTCTGTAGCCTAAACTGGTGCAATTCTCTCTCTTCAGACTCTGAACACGAAGATCTCACATCCTCATTGATTGATTCAATCATCTTTAGCAGTTCAGTGTAGCATACGTTATCATTGTTGTCCACAACATCATACAACTTAAGTACTTCCGAAATCACTGAATCAGGAGTGTAAGACATGATGTTGCTGTGTACACGGGATTTTACAAGTCTGTGATTTAAACCGAGAAATTGAATCTTTCACGGGATTTTACTAAAATCAAGACCAAACCTTAAGAGAGTGAGAAGTAGGATGTAGTAAAGGAACTAGAAGATGATAAGGAAGTGAAGATAAATTTGGTGTTATGGTTAAGTTTGTGAAAATTAGGGTTTGAACATAAGGGTTTTGTATGTTAGGTTTAGAGAAAAATCACAGGAGTTGACAAATCTCAGTCCTTGACAAAACGCACTAACAAACCGCTTAAGTCAAACCGCTTAAGTCAAACTGCTTATGTCAAACCGCTTAAGTCAAACTGCTTAAGTGATAAACCGCTTAAGTGTCAAATCGCATAAGTGACAAACCGCTTAAGTGATAAACCGCTTAGGTCAAACCGCTTAAGTGACAAACCGCTTAAGTCAACCTGCTTAAGTGACAAACCGCTTAAGTGACAAACCGCAGGGGAACAAAAGTACTTCCACTACTTTGTCCTTTCTTGTCTCTTTGTCTGAACATACAAACCGCTTAGGTGACAAACCGCTTCCACAAAACAGGAGAAATCTCTTAATAGAGGTGTCAAACCGCTTCCAAGAATTAACTAGGAGAGACAAACCGCTTCTTAGAAACAGAACCCGAGTGGCAAACCGCTTAAATTCCTGATCAAACTGCTTCCTAGAAAAGCACTACGAGAGACAAACCGCTTCCTAGCACAACTTAGAAAACTAAACTTTTTCAATCCAAAACACTACACCCAAGATGATTGAGGCCTTCCAATTCAAAACCTAAACACTTATGATGATTCTAAACACAAAAGTACTATCAAAATTCAAACTTTAACATCAAAAGTGATCCAAATGATGAGAAATACTCAAAACTCATTCAAACCCAAAAACCTATGAAAACCACTAGAAATCCAAGAACATGAAAGATAGATGATCAAACCATGGCTCTTGATACCAATAGTAACATATTGGTTTTCACAAACACATAATCAAGCACTAGTATGGATCGAATGAGATAGATTTTTTAGAGAGAAAATGGAAGATGGGATCCTTTCTAGAGAAAGAAAGTAAACAAAAGAAAGAAAGGTTAGATTAAGTGAAAGGTCCAACCCCCTACCTTGGGAGGTAGAGGGCATTTATAGTTACATACTACATGTCCTCCTTCGGACTGTGGATCAGGCATACAGTGGGTAAAGACCCGTCCGTCCTCCACAGTGTTGCTCTAAACTGAATAATTAACTAAATAACTAGTAAATAACGTAATGTCTACGAGCTAACATATGCTAGACTAGATTTGGGGTGATATACACTTCACTATGGAATTTCTAATTCCTAACACATTCTCACAGGCATGCTAATTTCATCCTTCAATCCTCAAATAAACAAACTTATTGCAAGAGACTCAGTCAATTCCAACCTATCCAGCAACTCTTTAAACTTATCTTGACAGGTTTGAATTGTGCTAGTTTGTTTCAAATTCTTGAGTTCAACCATGGCATCTTCAAACACATTTCCTAATCTTTTCAAAGCCTTTCCTTCATACAACTCCCATGGACATCCATCACCATACGTTTTGACAAATTGTTGATGCCAAACTAAAGCCTTGTCATACATATGCATAGCTGCCAATTCAACCTTCATCTCTTCTTCAATGTTATCAATCCTGAAGAATTGTCTACATCTAAACAACCATCCCTTGACATCATCGCCAATGAATCTTGGAAATCAATCTTAGACATTCTTCCATATTGTGTTACCAGTTGACCACCATTTCTGCCATTGTTACCAAGACCACCAAGACTTTCTATCCTTTAGCTAGTACCTTCACCATGATCAACCTTGTTTTGCAAAGCAGTTACAGTATTTTGCAGTGATGTTATTGCAGCCATCATCTGATCGAATTTACTTTCTAAAGACTGATTCCCCACTGATTCTGCATGTGGGTTCTCACCATTACCATTTGATCTAGTTTTCACCATTCTTGAAATGATATTATCACAACTCATCAACTATGCGTGATAACTATCAATTAACCTGTTCCTGATTACTTAGACCAATTGCTTCTGATCAGCTTGTTCAAGATTAGAGGATTTAACCACTAATGGGCTAATCTTGTGACCGTACAATTGTCTGACACTAATCTAATGTGAAAAGAACAGGTGAAGTTAGTGGTGCCCAGCTTTGCTGGAAAAATAACCGTTTCTTGCCGGAATTGAAACGGATAAGATAACCGGAAAATCAAGAATGTCAGTGTAACACTCTTGAAAACAATATGGTGCCAGAAAAGGATTATGATTACAACTTGATGTATACCAAATTGTAAAACAACCAGAAATCATATATGAAATGTAGTTGCTTATGAAAACAATCAGGGAATCACATAAGAAGAAATGAAACCGTATTTGTAATCAAATGATTAACTTAGTTTGTAATGGAATTAAGAGAGAGGAAGATTACAAGTCTTTTTAGTGAATGAATTACCACTGAAAATGAAAGGAGTATTTATACAAGTTGGTTAAAGGAGGAAGGAGAAATGGGAGGAAGGATCAAAAGAGATTTTCCCGCCAAAAGTCATAACAACTTTTGGCTACTAACTAAGCTAGCAGTACTAACTAAGGCTTAGCAATACTAACTAAGCTAGCAGTACTAACTAAGGCTTAGCAGTACTAACTAAGCTATCAGTACTAAATTGGCGCGTATCATCTTCTTAAGAATACAAATGCCCTTCTTTTGTTTTTTGATTCCATGTAAATTGGAGACCCATGCTATTAACATCCATAACTTCAATATGTTAAACACATTTCTTGAAATATCGCATACCAATACTGATATTCTAGAATCCAAAAAAGTTATCTTCAACATTCCTAGAAGAGTTGAAGTCCCTAAGAAGTATCCAAGGAATGTACCTCACTAAGTGCGTGTGCATACACAAATTCTGCCATAATTATCTTCAGTTCGCGTATAGGTTATCTGCATAAACAAAGGAACAACAGAAAGATTTTTTATCAGCTTTTAGAATGACTTGAACATGCATGACCTGATTTATTTGAGACAACACCAACACATCCACCAAATAGGCATTCCACCCAAGAATAATATGGGAACCCTTATTCCAAAGCCTACCATTCGAGGTCCAATACTAATTCCTGCAAATCCTGTTACAAATGTTAAATAAGCGAGAAACATTAACATGAGATTCCAGAATTGCACACACACTTAATTAGTAATGTGATTTGTAATTATGAAAAATCACATGTGCTTTGTGATTTGAAATTTAAACCGCGCATACCTATTAAAAATGAGAAAAATGTCGAAAGTCTATCTAAGTGTTCGTTTAGTGAAAGATAAAAAATTCCCGTCATGATGGTGTTTTTTTATCGCTAAAGGATTTGCCTTTTTTTAAGATCATTTATTTTGAAAATGAAGTTGAAAATTTAGTTTTTTAGGGAGAATGAATGGTCAAAATTTATTAATTTGATAATTCATTTTTTTGTTTAATGAACTCACCCCACTTAATATAATCACTGAGTTTTGTGTTCAAATCTTTTGCAAAATTTACGCCGTGAAGAATCACTGTGATATGTAATATGAAAAACCACATATGATTTTCGATTTGAAATTTAAAGCTCGCATCACAAGTTACATGGGATTTTATATTGTCTAATTTTATACCTATAAAAAATAGAAAATTGTTGGGGGTTATCTCCCAGAACAGGGTTAAGACAATCAATGACAGTAGCAATACCACTAGGTGGTTACCGGATATCACTTGGAATCGTGTGATCACTTTCCAAAGTAAACTATTCGACCCTAATGCCTGGGTATCACGAATATCTACTTGGGATAAGACCAAATGCAGTTAGAGAATTAGGCACAATTCTATAACCCTTTCGCTAGTAAGTGTTTACGTTTTCTGTGTGTCCTTCATGCATGATCAGACCTCATATTTATAGGAGGTTACTCTTGAGCTATTCCAATGGAATTATGAGTATTAATCGGCCCATTAATAGCCTCATAATTATCCCCATTATAGCCGTTAGTGGTTACATGACCAATTAAACGTGGTCATAAAGAAATTGTAACTGCCATTTAGCAGTACTTTCCATAAGCAGTACTTTCCACTAGCAGTACTTTCACTTGCAGTGTAAGTACAGCCTATCAGTGGAAACACTGCTTATCAGTACTTTCATAGCACTATCAGTGGATATACCACTTCAGTGGAAACACTGCCTATCAGTGGAAACACTGCTTATCAGTGGAAACCACAAGCAGTACTTTCCACAAGCAGTACTTTCACTAAGCAGTACTTTCACCAATACTACCAATACAAACCACTATAAGAGTCAGGGTGTTCATGACCTTATGGGTGTACACTCCGTACATCCTAACCCATTACAAGGTGTGAACTATTCCCACAAGTGCACTAAATTTTCCAACAATCCTCCCCAAATTTAGTTCACTTCCTTTGCATGAAAATTAAACATTAATCAAAACATGTGCATAAACGAAAATGTCCAGAGGATTGAATTTCCATCTTAGTAAATTACATGTTCAAATATTCGAGAATCAGGGTGTTCTAAGTATTGAACCCTTCAACCCATTTGAATACCTGAAGATAAAATACACACAAGTTTTCAAACACTTAACAGCTCCTGACACTATACAAGCCATGTGTCCATATCCAAATTCATAAATGTTGTAAAAGCTAAAAGTCCAAAGCTTCCTGAAGCGGCAAAACTTCAACATTTACATAGGTGGTTCCTCTTTATTCATGCTCCTGCCAAGCACTTTTTCAAAGAAAAAAAATAACCATTAAGAAGTATAGACTTCATCCTCCTTTCAGCAGGTTCTGAGCACAACCTTGGGATGTAAATAAAACATGTGCTCCAGTCCACTGAATGTTCAGCTTTCCACATTGAACTTAGCTCCCAAGTTTCCTTGGGAGGGAGTTGGGTGTCCTAGCATTCAGTGACTAAGTTGGACTTAAACCCATCACTTTAGCAGACTTTATAACCAAGTCTCTAGCCAGACCCTTCGTCAAGTGATCAGCTAAGTTCTGTTGAGATCTCACAAACTCTATAGATACCACCCCATTCATGATAAGCTCACGAATCATGCTATGCCTGACACCTAAGTGTCTAGACTTACCATTGTACATCTGGCTATAAGCCTTAGCCAATGTAGCTGCACTATCACACCGGATAGAAATAGGTGCTATAGGTTTAGGCCACAATGCAATCTCAAGAAGCAAGTTTTTCAACCATTCAGCTTCTTTACCAGCAGCTGCTAGAGCCACAAATTCAGATTCCATTGTTGAACTGGTGATGCAAGTTTGTTTCTTGGATGCCCAAGAAATTGCACCTTCACCAAGTAGGAATACCCAGCCACTGGTAGACGAATTGTCTTCAGTGTTACTGATCCAACTTGCATCAGTGTAACCTTCCAACACTGATGGGTAACCAGTATATGAGAGACTATAATCCATAGTTCTCTTCAAATACTTCAGTACCCTCTGAACTGCTTGCCAGTGATGAGCACTAGGATTACTAGTATACCTGCTCAATTTTCCCACTGCAAAACCAATGTCAGGTCTTGTACAAGTCATGGCATACATCAGGCAGCCAATTACCCTAGAATACTCAAGTTGAGATATAGCCTTGCCATGATTAGGCATCAGCTTCTCACAAGTATCCATAGGTGTACTCACTGGAGTACAATCAAAGTAATTGAATTTCCTCAGTACCTTCTCAATATAATGAGACTGAGAAATAGAAATTCTATTACTTTCATGTTTAATCCTTATACCAAGGATAACATCAGCCTCCCCCATGTCTTTCATGGAGAACCTTGATGACAAAAATTCCTTTGTCAGGTCAACCTGATTTTGGTCAGTGCCAAAGATCAACATGTCATCAACATATAGACAAATGATGACTCCTTTACCAGATTCATCAAATTTGCTATATACACATTTGTCAGCTTGGTTAAGAACATAACCACTAGACAAAACCACTTCATCAAACTTTTGATGCCATTGCTTAGGTGCCTGCTTAAGTCCATAAAGAGACTTAATCAGTTTACACACCTTGTTTTCATTGCCAGGCATGATGAAACCCTGAAGTTGGTTCATATAAACCTCCTCTTCCAATTCACCATTCAAGAAAGCTGTTTTCACATCCAGCTGATGAATAACCAGATTGTGAATAGATGCCATAGCAATCAGCAGTCTTATGGTACTGATACGAGCCACAGGGGCATAAGTATCAAAATAGTCTATTCCTGACTTTTGTTTAAAGCCCTGAATGACTAGTCTAGCCTTGAACTTTTCAATAGTTCCATCTACCTTCATTTTTCTTTTGAAAATCCATTTGCAACCCAAAGGTTTGCAACCAGGAGGTAGATCAACCAACACCCAAGTGTTGTTGCCCATGATGGAATCCATCTCATCATTGATTGCTTCTTTCCAGAAAGCAATATCCTGGGACTTCATTGCTTCTTCAAATGTTTTGGGGTCATCCTCAACAATGAAGCAATAGGAGTATTGGTCTGAGACCTCATCCCTTGTACCTTCAACTAAGTATAGTTGAAACTCAGGTCCAAATGACTTTGGAGTCCTGACCCTTTTGCTCTTCCTGAGCACAGGTTCAGGTTGCTGAACCACAACCTCATCAGGGACCTCTGATACACCAGTGTCATGAGTTCCATTAGGAATCCTCAAACAATACAGATAAATAATGTATGGTTCCTACTTCGTAATCTATTTAAGTTTCACAAATTTTGACTTCAACTTAATGTTGAACCCAGAAGTTAGTTTTCTAATTCCTGACTATCCCCTCCACTCATGTACCTATGAGTCATGAAAGTCAGACAACCTTATTAGGTACTTTGCTGACGGGGAATATGAGGAGTCGTTTTACCATAAAGACTTTCCTTTTTGTCCCACGACTTCCTCTACCAATTAAGGTACAACAGGATAAGTCCTGACTCAGTTACCAAGACCCCACTTCGATACAATTGTCGAACGATAAACGATTTATCTCAAGGGTTGTTTTCCTTGTTCTAATGGGGAATACTTGAGACCTGATTTTTCTTTGGGTTGGACTTAATAGAGTTCCAAACCCCAACATCCCGACAACGTTCTGAGGGATTAGGTTTCGTTTTCTGAAACCCACTTTCTCCGTAACTGACGTAGAAACAACCTATACGACTCGTAAGGTTCCGAAAATCCAAGATACAATAACTTGGATTACTTGTACAAAGTCAATTGTGTTATTAACTTAGTTCCCTACGTCTAAAACTACTCTTATCTAAGAGTAGTCAGGGATCTGGTTCAGTCTCCTAAGGATTACCTTGAGTACTGTGACCACATAGTCTCCAGGGACTACTCCAACACCAAGTCGTTGGACTTGGACACGAGTCCTTCTCGTTTTCCCAGTCCTGAGGTTTCAGTAAACCTGGACTCAAAGTTGATATGAATCAACTTCCATGTTCCCTACTCCAGAGTCTGGTTATGAGGATAACGAAGTAACAACTCCTACTGGGGTTTTGTAAACTTCTTCGTTACTTCAGGGTCCTATAACGAAAGACCTTTCTTCGTTAGTTACTACTCTACCTAAGGTAGTACCCGTTGTTGTGAACCCACAACCAACTAGATGGAGGACCAACGTTTGGAAACCCAACGTTTACCTAAAAGTTTTCTTTTTACTTCCATCTACCTTGATAACTTTTCAAGTTCCGATCTGATCAGTAAGTCCCGAAATTTGTTTTCAGTCCTTATCTGATAAAACTATGAATACGGGGACACCGAGCATAGTCATGGTATTCTGACGACTAACGATACCGTAGATAAGTGTTAGACCAATAAGTAGTCGACCTACAC